>VYXD01015592.1:21985-71854 GCA_013397195.1 Hylia prasina
TTTTTTTAACTCGGCCTCTAGAAACTTAGGTGTGCATTTAGGTGTGCATATCCTTATTTAAGTCTTACATTCTGTGCTGATTTCTAAATAGTGCAATCAAAGTAATATGAGCAGTGATTCAACTGATAATTCACAAAGCATTTAAACTAATTTGCTTAAACTTAAGTGTCTAGTATAATTTATGATGTTTTATGGTACTCTAAATTCCTGAATAAGACTTAGAGATATGATACAAGTTGCGCAGAAGACATAGGTCTTTTTGATTTGGTGGATGGGAGCAGCAGTGGTCAACCCAAAAGATGCACACAGTCTGTCTGAAGCAGCTGAATGGAGCTGTACCATTCCTGACCTGAACTGAGTTTTCAGAGTAAACTGAATTTTCCCTTGCATGTGATGACCTGAATTTGTCTACATATGTGTACATCCAGGTGAGCTAATCTGGAGCTCAATACCATCTGAGGACATTTCCAAGAAAGGTAAAATTGACACACACATGTACCATTGTCAGGTTAGATATTTACCACTCAGACCTAGTCTGCTTCTTTCATCATCAGTTTCTGTAGCTCAAATCATTTACAGTAGTTGGTTAAATTAATAATTCATGAAAGTTCCTGAATTAGGAGTACTGAATCCTTAAATGAGCAACAGGCTTTACATGCTAGCAAATATTAACGTCTTTAATTTATTCCTTTACAGACTTAGAATTCAATTTTACATATGATAACTGATGGAGAGACATCCTTTATATACAGCTTGGAGTTTTAATTTCACAAAGAGGAAGAGATTAGATACATAAGTATTTTATGGTTCACAAGAGAACTTTTCAAATCAGAGCAATATTTGAATAGATTATTTCATTTAGTAAACATTATTTAGCACCTAGATAACTTCTAGAAACTAAGGATGTTTCTTGAAAAGATAAGTCTAAAACATCCAATCTCTCATTGGTTACAAACTGGGGTAATGCCCAATGACTTCAGTGGCCTTCTGCAACTGTAAAAAGGCTTTTCTTTAGAAAGTTGAAAAGCTGGTTAGAAGACCTGTATCTAATTTTGAGACATGTTTAATTTAGGAAAATATCTATCCATCTATCTATCTATCTATCCATCAATCTATCTATCTATGCATCCATCCATCCATCCATGTCCTTATCAAATCAATTAAGGAATTAAAAAAACAGGATAAAGGACATGAAAGGGTTGATCTATTGCAGGACTGTGCTTTGAGGAAAGCTTATCAAAGTCTTTGTTGGTTTTATTACCTGAGATATTTTTGTATCAATCAGAAATGATACATAGACATCCCTTGATGATACTTCTACATTTCTCAGACTAGAGGCTTGTCTTAGGGAATAGGCAAAATCCCAAGGAAGCCATGTGAAAAGAAAAACAGAAGGACAGTTATTTCTCTCATACTCATCTCTTTAGACCTCAAGATACATTTTTTTTCTGAAACACAACACTCACATGGAAATACCAATTCAGATAATGAAGCAGACTATTACAGAAAGAGATAAACATGCACAGAAGTCAAATCTAGTAAGGACATGTTAAAATTGCACTTTTGGGGGACTTCAGGGCTTTCAGCTGCATGACTAAATTTTGTAGTTTGAAAATATTTTCAATTGCTCTCTCATATTTCCCTAATTTTTGTATGCATGAAAAAAAGTCTAACAGTATTTGTGAATTACATTTTCCTACCAGCGTTAAATGTTGAAACTAACTGCTGCTCACTCCATTCTCCATATTTCAGCAATTTAGTCTCTTTTTTTTCCCACAGCAGCAGTGTCAATGAATGTCAAAGAAATTTAGATTAACTTGTTTTGGGACTGAGATGCCACATTTATTGTCTCTTTCAAAAAATACTATAATTTTCCATTGGATCTCAGTTCATCAACCTGGAAGTGAAAGGTTCATACCCCTTTATTCATTCTTCCAAATAAGTTTGCATTAGCTATTCACTTTAAGGCCAGAACAACTGTAACAGACTGATGGAAGACTATGTCACGTTCATTATATGATGGATGAAATAAATTAGATTGTGCCATCCTCCAAAACAGAAGTGGAAAGAGACAATGGTTAGAAAGATGGCAAAACCTAGTACACAGGAAAAGAGCAAATACTTCTGCTCAGTTTCATATTTTGATAACTATTGGAGCACTGGCTAGTCCACTGTCTTCCAAAGCTGGAAAGTTGGTTAACCCAACATCCCATGTGAGAGGAAGCTCCTCCCATTCCTGGCCAAAAAAGCAATAGAAGATAGAAACAGCCCTCCGTTGCAAGCCATATGCAGCACAAGACCCATGGACCAAAAACATAATGGATCTATTAAGCAAATTAAAAATTAAATTCTCCTCCCTCAGCTCATTTAAGTTGCACTTCCAGTTCTTTCTGGGTGACCCACAAGAAGATATCTAATGCTTTGGTGTATCAACTGATGTAGACTATGACATAACTAAGGGCTGTTTGTAAATTGTCTTTTTATTGCTTCTCTCAGCTACACCAACTACCAGCTGCCAGTCTCTTTGGACTGCTGTGACTTGAGCTATATTTATCTTTACAGCACTATAGTGGGTAGTTCAGGCTAATCTTGGTGAAAGCTCTAGAGACTTGTGATACAAATACAAGTGAGTGTGTAATGTAGAGGAATCAGTATATAGTAGCATTAAAAATCTTTTTTCCCTTTTGGCCCATGTCCTTCATCTTTTAGGCATCCTGCATCTGTATCTGAGTTTTGTATTAATTTTTTGCGTGCTTCAGCACAAATGATTAGCAGTGTTGTTCCCAAAATCATAAACTATTGCTCCTACCACAGTAGGTTACAGACCCTCTTCATTTTTCTTCATAATAGAAGTATTTACTTCTAAGTATTTCATATATCATATTAGGATCCAGGTTAGATATAATGTTTACAAACTCACACTCAAAGGCATACTAAGGATATGTTAAGCAAAGAAAGACAAGAAAGAACAGCACAGTTCCCCCATAGCGTGAAGGAATTAATTTCTTATTTTCCCTTTCCAGTCTCCAAGGAGATCTTTAACATTAATTCTGTCAAGATGCAGCTTAAAAACAGAAATTAACACATGAAGCTGCCAGAACACTGAATTAAACAAAAGTTCATGGTTCTATAGGCATAAATCCCAGAGAACATAGTTTAAAAACAAAACAAGAACAACAAGTGGTTCCAGTTCCTCTCACACTATTGAATAGGTCAGTGATTTCTGTCCACAGAGTCATCACCAAATTATCTCTTCCAGCTCAAAGAATGATGTGTTAATTGCAAAATGAACAGTACATGGTGTTTTACCGTTCGCTAAGAATTCTCTGGCCTGAATTTCACCTCTGCCTTAGATTACTGCAGCTTGAGCTGAAATGTCTGAAATTAACTGAGCCACAGAGAATTACAATAGAATTTCAGCAGCTAACCATATAATAAATGTATTTCAGCATCAACACACACAGAGAATATACATTTCATTTTAAAAAATGTATATGGGTTATGGCTTAGAAATCACATTAATATTTATGCAACCTCTTCACTAGGACAAGCTGTTGCATTAAGGTTGCGTACAGTTTCCATCAAATCAGTGGGTGACCACATATCTGTGATGTAGAAGCAGTAATTGCCACACACTTGCATCATCTCCCTTGGCCATCCTTCTACTGATTAAATGGAGCCTGGGGTGACTACACTCATCCTGCATTTCTGAAGTAGAGTAAACAGAACTGCAGCAGTCACTTGGTGAACACAAGTGTTCTTTTGCAGGCAGGCTGAGTAACAAAGCATGCAATCCTGGGCTTCCTGTGCTTGCTTGGCTGTCATTGAATGAACACAGAGAAAACCACAGTGTGATGTAAATTGTTTCTGGGTTAAAGATAAACAATCCATGAACCAAATACAAAATTACAAGTTAATGATAGACCTACCTTGATTGAATAACTCTCCATGCTCCATATCTAAGAATTCCTCCTAATTAATGAGTAAAATAATAAGTTGTATGCTTAGAAATAAACTTCTCAGATAGTTGAAGATGCTAATTTTGGTAGTTTCCACCTTCTGAGAAGAGGTTAGAGACACTGACAATTGTTGAAGGATCTCATTTTCGTCCTGTTTCATAGGTTCTGGTAAATGCAGGTCTTTGTTACACAAAGGAGCACAAGAAATATGAAAAATATTATAAAGTGACAAAGTTTTTCTTTTATCACTTCTATCAGAGTATGAGAGTAGAGGTGAGGATATGTTCTGAGATGCTATGTCATAAGCATTTTTGTCAAATATAAATTGGACACGGAGTGATGTGCTGAGAGATCAGGGACATAAACATTTTTGTTTAGTTATCAAACTTCCTATTCCTACCAAAACTGTTGACCTATATTTTCATGCTGGAGGTGGTTCACCTAATGAAGTAAAGATGACTTCCTTCACCAGTCATAGTGTGATTTCCTCATAACAGACAGCAGTTATTAAAAGATAAATCATGATCATGTGACCACGTGGAAAACATTAGCAGATGTTAAACCGTTACAGTGATACATTTAGCAAGATCATTGAAGAAGTGAGTCAAGGTGGGATTTTAATATGGAGAAATGAAACAGCAGTGGAACTGATTGGTCTGTAACACTGAAGATCAGTTTGGAATTAGTGTGTTGCACTGAGAACATTATTTCTCTGATTTCTAAACAAATACATCACAAGCCCTTAGCATAAATTTCCACCTCTGTATGTATTTGGATATAAATAAATGACTGGATTGTTCTCAGCCATTTTGGGAAAAAAGAAAAAAAAATAGATAAAAATAGAGATATACAACACACTGATTTTTGTAAAAATAAGCCCTGTTTTGTGCATACCTTAGCTCAAATACTGTTAAAATTTATAAAGTAGGAAATGGTTGCTGCGTATTCTCAAGTCTTACCTATACATGGATAGGTGCATGAATAAACAAACACAGGTAACCAAAGGCAACCACCAAACCACAGTTGAAAAGCAAAGAGCAGATTTATTTCATTACTTCTCTGGCCGTGCTGGGCAGTGCAGACACCTGGGGACACAGGCTCGGTTAGGCTCAGCTCATCCTAGTGACCAGGGAGGCTCAAGCATGGCTGTGAGAGTGTGATATCTCTACACAGGAATTCTACTTCCCACAACAGGCAGAGGATGGAGAACACCAGGTATAATAAATGGAGTTTTCCCACATTGACATTGTTTAATCTCTAATTCATTTGTTATGTTATTAATATATAGTATTTTGTATACCATCTCAGCGCAAAAATACTTACCAGTTAATGTTGTATCCCTCTGTTCAATTTGACTAAAACATCCACATTTGCTACATTACATCCGGAAGCCAGCTAATTGATCCTGATTAATTTATCCTTATACGTATTTGATACAGGTGTAAAATCAATACATGAAATTGGTTATTATTTTCTAATATTACAAAGAGAAACTAAATCTAAATAGCATATTACCACTATATACTAGATAAAAATGTGAAGATAGGTGGACATTTGACTTGAAAAAGTAGAGTGAGTCTTGTTTTATCTTGAAAGGTTTTCTTTGGGGATATGATACATTTTCAGTTGTCCTCCTTTTAATTTTTTTGTGTCCCCATAAATTAATCATGCTAATTTATGCTGCATAATGGAGATTAAATTAAAAACTGTAGTTCTGACCTATTATACCCTCCTTATTTGCATGAATTTAATATATAATTCCCTGATCTGTAAAGATTCATGAACATACTTATCTTTTTGCACCTCAGTGACCTTTAATGTGACATAAAGGTAAACATATAAATAAATCTCATTTTAAAATAACATCCAAAGATGTTATAGTAAGGAGACATTTCCTATATACAGGAAGTGGTTCTGTATTTCCTTGGATATTAAATGGAAACTATTGAGCATACTGGGATTTACAAACCAGCAAACTTACAGGAAAAGTCTCAATTTACCTCAAGGAGTTTAGACTCTTTAGACATTGAGATTCTTTAGACATTGATAACTCATTCTCCCTGTCATTCAATAACACACTGCACAATTTTAACATTTATCTCAGTAGGAGGCGAAATATCCTTTCAGATTTCAAATATTTTAAACTCATTTGAGAAAATCCTTAAATTACAGATGAATAGATCACTGCTGTCTCTCTAAATGATGAAAAGTTGTGATTGCCATGCACTAGGTATTCTTAGCATAAAAACAGAGGATATAGTGCAAAAAAGAATATTTCATTGTTCTTTTTGAGTTTTACAGAACTGAAACCAGTGCAAGTTCTGGCTTTCTCTAATGGCAAGTCATCTGTATGTTTTCCAGAGAGACTGGACCTTGGCAGTAGGGAGTGTCAAACTTCAAAGACCTTAAATTCTTCATCCAAGTCAAAGTTGGTATTTGTGCCAGTGGTTTGGTATCTCAGATGTAGTTTCACGTAACATTTCTCAGATTCTGATTTATCTCAGTATTTGGTTTCCAGCATTTACTTCAGTTCAAACAACTACTGTATTAGATTTTGGCAGGAATCCCATAGCAAGACTGATACATTTTTTACTGTGATCTCTGAGTGTTTTATTATGCACCACTTGGGTTAGCGATTGCACTGGAATTTTAAAATCTTTGTGCAGTCCTTCATCTGTGAATCTCATTTCTCAATTTGAAAATCAAAATTGCCAAGAATTTCTTTAGCTGACAGCCAGTGCCTTATTTCACTTCTACTTTAAATCTGCTGTACCACATGGCTTACTTGATTTTCTTTGTGTGTTTAGGGCTGCACAGAGTTCCTGCTGAGGTTCTGATATGAGTGCAAAGCAAAGTCGACTCCTAAAAGAAATTAACAGCCCTCTTATTGCTAATTAAAAGCTCTTTGCTTTCTCTCCACATGGCCATTGCAGCTGCTTCACATCCTCTCAATGTTTCGAAAACACATAAATTCAAAGACAATATTGTGAACAGCACCTGGCACTTGCTGCACCTGCCGTGATGAGACTATATTTCATTCTGTCAGTAAATTAAAATTCTCCAGAGCTGAAAAGGATGCTTTTTTTTTTCATTCAACCTCTTCCATTTTCCCCAGTGGTAAAGAGACAGTAGTTTTGCTTCCATTTTCGATACTAAATATATCATATTGTTGTTTGCTTCAGTGGTGCAGACACCTGCCTCCTGCTGTAAATGTTGTGTTCCACTTTGGAAAGATTTCCCCAGGGCTCCACATTCAAGTATTGGCTTGTAACTATGGCTTAATATCATGTCAAAATCTCTTAAGGAAGATGCAGCTTGTCAAGTCATCTCTGGATTGAACCTCTATCTAGTGAGACTCTGAAAATATCCTTTGAGTGTTTGAAGCATAAGAAGACAAATAAAAGGCTAGCAAGTCATTTGTAAAGATAATAGCTAACAGCATGCATTTTCCCTTTCCCTCCCCCGCTTTCCATTAATGTTGATAAAGAGAGAAGAGCAGACTACAGGTCAGCGATCTTTGTTATTTATATTCAGGTCAAAGAAAGTTCCAAACTTTTGTGTTTTGAGCATGGCAGCAAAATGGAAGGAAGGAGAAAGAAAAACTCAATCAAACTGTGGTAGATTAAAGCTCTGATATTTTGGTCTCAGAGCTTATTTTCAAGAAAGAAATGGCAAGCAGGAAGTTTTTCACTATAAAGAATTTTACAGGCAACAGAATTTGTCCGGATTCTTGTGGAATGATAGTGCTGTGTTTGCTAAAGTAAAGGACTATTTGTTTTTTTTAAGAAATCTACAATGATTGCATTAGAAGGGGGACTAATGAAATGATTTTTTGACTAACAGAAATGATTACTTGGAATTTTAGTATAAAATAGGAGAAAATTTCCCAGTAACTTTTACTAGGGGTTAAATAAAAAAGGTATTCACATATTATTAAATGGGTCACCATGACAGATTTTAATACTTTAGAAGTAATCATATTCGCTTCTTTTTAACTATTTTTCCCAAATTTCTTTTGAAAAGCCTAAGGCTTTTTGTAGGATATTTAAAGGATTTATACTATTATGATGCTATCAGTTAAATCTCTTATTAAATGTATATAGTTTTAAAACCAATATATATTGAATTTGGTTTTGTTTTTCTCACCATGTATCTCAGAACAATATTTATCATATCTTTTACTTTCCTATACTCCTGTGTTGGTTTATTGTCCATTTGGCATGGTGTACAACTAACAGTGAACACCAGTCCTTCTGAATATACTCCTCTGAACGCTAATTGTCTATTCATAGTAGGTATAAATACCATAACAGCTGTAAGTTACAATGTGAATAAACTTGGAATACATAAAAATTGTTTGTATGTTAAATAAAAACATCATTGAAGAAAATTACATTTGCAAGCTCAAAAGACCTATTTTTTTTAATATGTATTGTTATTTATAAATAAGAAAGACTGTTTGAATGACCTCTCAGTCACAGAATCAGCCATAGAAGGAATAACACTTGGGACTCCTAGCCCCACTGTTATACTCCAAGTTTCCCTTGGTGTTTCCCTTTTCTGTTGTTCTTTTGCCACACCATCAAAATTCATATATAAGTAATAAGAGAGATGCTGAGTGGAAACGTGTTGTCTATAAATTATTGATATTTAATAACAGAATGACTGAAATTGGACTGAGTAAAGAATTGAGGCAAACATCACCTAATCAATGAGAATTAAACAACGTCTGTTTGCTTTGATATTTAAAGTTAATTTAGATATCATTCTTGTAGTACCCCTTTTTTTACAAAGCATTTAACTTGATAAAAAGTGTGAATCTAACGAATAAATTTGACTGATGAAATTTCATGTAATATAAATTAAATGGATTAAAGAACAGGCATCAGACAAATCTAAGAAGGTCATTCCAAATAGCCTATCATTATTAAAATATTTTAAACAGAAAGAAGGTGATTGCAATATTTAGACTGTCAGAAGCAGAAGTGGACTGTGAGTTCATCTGTATAACAGATAAAGATTTGATGCAGTCCAAGTTCTAGAAGATAAAGCTGAATAAATTAGACATAAATCCCTTGTTTTTAAGAATGGAGATATTTAGTCACCACAAAAATTAAAAAGTTTTGTGGCAGATGGAACAACATATCCATATAACAGACAATAAAATCAACCCATATAATAGACAACAAAAAGTTCTTATATAAAAGAATATTATATTTTGGACCGGAAGCAAGTCAAAGGGGTTATGTGGTTTATATTATATAAGCATAATTAAAATATCTTAATCTGTTCAGTGAATTAATATTTTAAAATCTGTACTCATCAAAGAAAAATCTTCAGATTTCACTGATGTTGAGTTTGTATCTGACAATCAGGCTACAACATTTTAACATGACTTAAAACCTAGCAAGTGTAATGCAGACACAAGAATGAAAACATCTTTTTTGAGATGTTTCATTTTATAGGTTTATAACTACCAATCACTTTTGAAAACCTTGTGATAAAAAGACACATAGAAGAAAACACCAGATTCCATATTTCATGAATGTTGTAACAAAACAGGCTAATTATTATACTTGCAATAAATTTGGTGAAACTGTAAAGTAAATAGATTTTTATTTTGCATAGCTTAATTTTGATTGTTGTTTTTTTCTAATGCAAAATTAAAACAGATTATTTTTGTCCAGTAACAAATATAATTTGAATATTGTTAACTTAATAGACTTCTATTCCCTCTAAGTGTTGGACCAGAATTTATAAATATTCTTTCAGGCAGTAGGGAAAATTATCTTTTCTCCTTTTCCCCTTTTATTGGTATAATTTTCTTTAAAACTTAATGCTATGCAAAAGCTTTATGTCTTGTTCCTTGTCTCTGACAATGACCCAACACTATTTCATGCTTAAATTGTCAATACATGTCTTCTTATTGCACAAATAACTTTGAAAAATTAATTTCCTTCATTGTCACAGTAAGAAAAAGAAACCCAATTGCATATAGTAGCTGAGCGGCCGATGGATTTTTCTAAGCATGGTTTTCCAGGGCTCTCTCTAAGGCCTACCAAAGACAATAGAAGACATAAACTGATTTCAGCATGTACTGGAAGAGAAAACATTCAGGCTATTCTCTCATGAATTGTACAGGACAAGATAAGTTTGAAATTCTAACATAACAGAATCAAGATGAGTCATACAGATGCCATGAACCAAAATGAACCACTGTCATCAGAGATCGTTTGCTGGTACTAAAGGATATTTTATTCCTGTAGACATAGAAGACAAAGTGTATTCAGACCATCTCCTTTGGTAACATGGTTTAGAACTGCCTTTACTGAAAAGCAAGCACTCAGTTCACTAAACACCAAGTATTCTGACTCACAGGGCAGAAGAATATAAATAACCTTTTCCCTGATTATATCAGAATAAGCATCTCTTTTGGGATAATAAGGACTTCAGTGGATCAAGCAGGTGCTTAGAAGCTGAGTGATAGTTCAGCTATCTCTTCAGACCTTCTCAAGACTGAATGTTTTTCCATATGTGAGTCCAAATGCTACATCATCTTTGATGAAGCATATGAAATTACTTCTGTGATATTTGAGAATGGGACCACCTGGGTGAATAGAGTCTGGATAATCTGCTCTGTGAGAAAAACCTGAAAGAGTTGGGTCTGTTCTCCCTGGAGGAGCAAAGGCTTGGGAGGACTTATTCCAGTATTCCAGTATTTAAGGACAGCTATGAAGAGAAAGATCATTCTCTCTCTTCATAAGAAGCCACATAGAGAAGACAAGGGACAGCAGCTAAAAGTTGCACTGGGAGAGATTTAATTTTGATATAAGAAAGGAATTTTTTACAGTGAGAAAAATCAATATCCAGGAACCACCTCCCCAGGGGCATTGCAGTTTTCTCATTGCTGGAGAGTTTCAGCATGCAGTTGAATGGGGGGGCTAAGTAATCTCATCTAGATTCCATTTCACACAAAAGGATGAAGCGATGAGCTCTCGAGGTTCCTTCCAACCGAGGCTGCTCTACTATTCTATGATTCCATGAAAAGTGGCTTCTATACTCTCCTGTAAGGCTAATAATCAAATCACAGAAAATATACATGGTGAAAGGAATATCCAGAGGACACATAATCATCCCTTCTTTTGAAATGAAGGTTTATGGTCTAATTACATTAAATTGTTCAAGAACTCTTTCAATCGACTTTTGAATGTCTCCAAGAATGGACACTCCACAAATTTTCAGTAATTTTTCTAGTGTTCAACCACCTTATAGTGACTCAGACCTTCCAACCTTCCAGCTTGTTTCCATCACCTTCATTGTGTGTATCTAGGGAATCCAGCTCCATCTTTGTATCTTCTAATCAGATGCAGACAAAAAACCTTATTCTTTCAAAGATAAACAAACCAAATTTTCTTACCCTCTCCTCACCCATTCCAAAGTCTTTTTTTCCATGGAGATCCCAAAATGGGACACAGCAGTCCAGATGTGACCTCACAATTGCCAAATAGAAGAATCGTTGCCTTGGACCTGATGGCTGCATTCTTGTTAATACAGTCCAATATGTCATTGGCCTTCTTTGATGTAAGGTTGCTCTACAGATATATGTTCAACACACTGTCCACCAGGAACCCAGGACCTTTATGTAAAACTGCATTTCTCCCAGTGAGTCTCCTACATGGTCAGTTAAATCCAATTGTCAGTTTCTAAAGTAGTGAACAGAATTTCTGTCCTTTGCCGTAGTTTTAAGAATTCTTAATGCAAACAAAATTTTGGAGACTTTAGCAGGAATTTCTGTTGACTTTGTCCACACTAAAGTTAGGTTTTTCTTCAGAAATATATTTGTGACAGGATGTGTTTAAGCAGATTTGCAATGGATTAGCAAAAAATTGTCCTCTGACTCAAAACCTTAAGTTCTTGCAATCAGACAGTAGTGTTAAGTGTACCTTTCAAAAAATTGCTAACTTTTTCTATACTACTTGGTTTAAAAGTATAGATTTGGATTAAATACTGTTTTGCTGGTGGCTCAAACATGGTTCTCGTTCAAAACATTTTTATGTGTTTGTTCTAATTAAGACTGTGTTACTCCTTTTATAAAATCCTTTGTCAGGAAAAAAAGAAAGAAAAAAAACCAGTTGACCATCAAAAGTTTATCTTTTTCTTTTTTGGCTATTCTAACAGTAATGAAAATTAAGTGGAAGTGTTTTATCTTCAACCAGACAACCAGGTAACATTTAACACTACAGCTCCAGCAATGGATTTCTGCCTGAAGAATTTACAATGGGACACAAAAAGAGCTGACAATTGTGCTGGAATTAAAATGTTTGCACTCTTTTCTAAATGTGGATTATCCTAAGTATGGAGTCCAAATTATTAATGTTGTGGGAAGGGTCACTGACATTTGAAAATGTGATATGTCAAAAATTTTAGCAAAGCAGCCTAAGAGAAAGAGCCATATCTGATTGTCAGAACTGTTTTTAACATTGTTTAATAGTTGTACAAAAAACCCACAACTGACTTCTAAGAAATGCCCTGACTGACATTTCTATCTTTTTCACAAGCAGGTTGCCCTTTGCATCTTTTAGAGCTATATTGCCACGCACCATAATGATTACTTCCAAAATACAAAGTATTGCATGATTAGGGATTTTTAAAAGCATAGCATGTTGAGAGAACTTCATAAAGAACGGGTGAAGAGATTTGCACTACATCAAGCTCTGCAACTGTTTGTTTTCTGAGGCATGCAGGCAAATTGAGTGTCAGTGCTTTTATACCAAGAGACTTTAAAAAATTGTTTTGCCAGCTGCTACTGTAAAAATCTTATACCACCTTCACAAAAAACATAAGGACACTTGTTTCAAACAGAACAAAATCATAACACCAGTTCACATTAATTAATAGTAAGCTTCTGAAACACAGCTTCCAGTTGTGTTTCTAGCCCTTTTGGGAGATTATCACAGTTAAAGAAACAAAGATGTTCTTTCCTGTTCTGCGCTTATTCAGGCATACTTTTACATACTGATCCCTGTTGTTCTTGTTTTCAAAGAAGGACAGATCAGGTTCCTATGGTACAGAGAGGAGTAAGATGCTAAAATAAACCAGTAAAGAAAAAGTGGAATTGTACCTGAATATCTGTTGTGAAACCAAACTGAGTACATGCTGCCAAAGTTCCTCTTGATGTCAATGTTAAGGCCTGTGAGAAAATCAAATGCAATATGAGATTCTTCAGATGGAGTGCTAGCTATTTCTTGTTGACTTATGATTCTATTACTATCTTAATTGTAGTGTCAAAGATGTTCCCCAGGTTGTTTTGAGGAGGGCTACCTGAGGCAGCTGGTTATGAAGACTGACATTTTCTCTCATGCTAAGAGAATGTTAACATTGTATCACCATTTATGCCAGTAAAAAATTATCTTGTAAAATTTCCTGGGTTTCTGTGATGTCCATCTTGTACAGCTTGATAATTCCACCTATGCCAGGAGTACAGTCTGTAAATTTATTTAATAAGAAATTTCTTCTCCCATTTTAAACCATCTGATCTAACAGATAATTCAGATTTACGCAAGTCATAGGGAAAATTAGGAGGTAAGTTCTTTGAGAAAATACAAAGGATATGTGAGAAATAGTGAGGAATGGTAAATACTTCTAGATACGCCTTCTTTGCTTTTCTGATAAAATGACTACCTAAAGGGAGTAGTGTACATAATTTACCTTGACTTTTCTAAGGCTTTGACACAGTAACCTAGTAAAACTGAAGAAATAAAGATGGGATGGGTGGGCTACGAGGCAAATGAAAAACTCTGCATTCAAAGGGCAGATATCATGGGTTTGAAGTCTTATTTGGTAGTGACCCATGAAGGCCATGCTTGGGTAAGTACTGGAACTAACTCTGTTTAATCTCTTTATCAACAGTTTGGAGTATGGGGCAAAACCATTACATCTGTGAACAAAGCTAAACTACGGGGTAGTGCACCGGATATCAGGGCTACCATTCAGAGGTACCTCAAAAAGATGGAGTATTGGGTTAACAGAAACATCACGAATACCAGCAAAGACAAATGTGAAATCTTGCTGGCCAGACAGAGCATTCCCTGACATCAGTGCAGGTTGGTAACAGACTTTTCCAGAAAGGAGCTGAGGGCCAAATGACAATTTAAAATTTAGCACAAACAGGTTGAGAGAACTGATAAGTCACCTCTCCTCAACCCTGGTGAAGTGGCATTTGTAACTCTGCCTTCAGGTTTCAGCTTCCCCATGCAATGTAGAGATTGACAAACCTGAAAAAGCCTAAAAGTAAACCATTAATGTGGTGAGGGCTCCAGACCAAATTATGTACAAGGAAAGGCTGAAGAAATTTGGTTTGTTTAATTTTAAGAAGGGAAAGCTAGGAAAAAATATTATTGCAGCCTTCCCCTATCTAACAAAGTGATTATGGAGAAAACAGAAGCTTACTTCATTCAGGTTTTCACAGTGAAAGCAACAGGCTGCATCAAAAGAAATTCTTATTGCATAGTGGGAAAAAAATCACAGTGAGAGGAACAATAACATATTCAAACATGTTGATCATTCTTGGAAACATAAAAATTCCTTTGGAAAAGTTCACAGGTACCTTGATCTAACTTTGAATCTATTTTTGCCTTGAGAAGGATGTTGAAATAAATCAGGTCATGCCTTTTAATCTTCATTTTCCATAGTTCTGTCATAGGACTGAATTATAAGAATGGCATGCAGAATCCAAAACAGGTTTACAAAATCAGGCAATTTATGCCAGAATGGAAACAGTATGGGTTTGGTTGTCATTTTTGTGTTGGGTTGGGTTTTTCAAAGCTATATACTATATGACTGTTTTCTTATTGCTACAGAATTGGAGAAAAGCAGAGGGGTAAGACATTTGCACTGCCTTTAAATTCCCAGCCCGTTGGCTCTACCATCAACAGAAACACTGTATTTTCTCCAAGAGTTGCTTTCCTTTTTTTTTATCTCCATCAACTGGGACTACTCAGACTATAATCTGCTAGTATCAGACTACTTAGCTTACTCCATTAATTTAGATAGGGTCCATATTATCCCCTGATTCATTTTTTCCTGTTATCAGTTGTGTATGTCTTAGCTTTCTGCATGCACTTGTTGAGGAGTTTTCCTGCAAGGCCTTTCAAGTTTTCAAGTCTCTCAAAACGTTTGTGAAGGCAGATTCAATTTTTGACTCTAGCTTGACTTCTCGAAACACCCTATCCAGCACTGGTACTAGCTCTGATTTAATAGAGTAAAAATATTTGCATAATTCCATGAAATAATAACAACCTTTTCCTTACAGGCTTTCATATTTTTCCTGCCATTACATGGTTTTTCTGTCAATGTCAAACCCCGATTATCTTATGGCCCGCTGTACAATGTACTGTCAGTAAGGTGCTGGTTCTTAGCCTCGAATTCCTCATTGCTTCATCCTTCCTATTTGTCTCAGTGTAAAGAAATACATGTTGTTAAGTTTTTGAATGTTAAGTTTTAAAAAATGTGACATGCAAAGAAAGTGCTAAATTTAGAAGCAAGCAACATTATTACGAGTACTATGCACAATCACACATGTGAGGTGGTTCTTTCTTTATCTTAGTGATGTTTCAAAAGTAACCTGGCACATAATTTTGCCTATGAAGATTATCATGCCCTTTATCTTAAGCAATCACTTATTGAATCCATTGACAGTGAAAGCAAAGTTCAACATTCTTCAAAGAAAAAAGTAAATTAAAGAAAAAAAAAGGGAAAAAAAGAAAACTGGAAAAAAAATCAAAAAACCCTACATGTATGTTGATGCGATATTCCCAGACAACTGCATTTTCCAATCAGTAAATACAACTCAGCCTTAAAAGGCATCACATCAAATTACTATCAGGCCAACAGACATTTCTGAATAACTGTATGGTAAACCCAGTAAAGATTACGAGAGCAGTTAGAATACCCATTACTCATTAAAGCTAGGAGCCACAAAGAAATAAGCAATAAATTGATAAAATATTAAAGGCATTAAGGCTAAACAGTTAAAGCTAATGATAATTTCTATTCCAACACAGAGTAGAGTCTAATAGGGGCCAAGTCCTATAAACTTTCCTATGCACAAAAAATCACTGCTCATGTAGAGAGAAAATGATCCCTTTTCAGGTACCTACATCTGTTTTTGATGTTGCTGCACTTGAAGATCTTAAGGAGAAAATTAGTAGTAGAAAAGCTTCTTTTTAGGGACCTTAGCTAGAGGAGACTTCTACCCCAAAATATATAAAAGTTATTTGAATGACACAATGCATGAGAGGAAGGACTTATCAAGAGTTTTAGCCCTGGGCATTGAAGATCTACATTATGTTTTCATGTGTCTTTATCTCTTATGCAAAAAAAGAATATTGAAAGTCTGGAAATACAAAATACCCTACATTTTTTGGTCTCAAGAAACTGTGCTAAACCATCACAGGGGACATAAATATCTCTAAGCTTGTTACAAATCACTCAAGAAATAATATGATATCTTTTGGGCTTTGCTAGTTTGTTTGCTTACATTTTTGTTTCAGTTGGAGAGAGGTTGTAAGCAGAAATAAAAAGAGAAATAATATTTTCTTTTCCTAGTAGCTTAAAAGCACTTGCCCACAAACTACCCCCCAGCAAATGGAGGTAATCTGAAAACACTAAAGGACATAATATGTTTCTTGTTATAGAAATTTCTTCAGGGAAAAGAGAAATATAAATTATTCAGAAAGTTCCAAAGGTTTGGAACAAGTTGTTTATGAAACACGCATGACCATGAGACAACAAATGTGAGTGCAGCAATTCTCAAACACTATTTGTGCTACAATAAGTGAAAGGTCTACGTTTTATGGCTGACTGAACAGATAAGTGGTTGAAGCCATCTGTCAAGGTAAAAAGTGTGTGTAACTACATTTTCGTCATACTTAAGGAGAAATCACTTCAATTGAAAGAGGAAGTATTTTGTAATATATTATTTAAATTATTTTTTGTGATTATAAAGATTTAATGTCAAATATACCCATCTGCTATAACAATGAAATGAATGTTTTCTTTGACAAAGCATAAAAAATAAGTTTGCTAAATAAAATAGTCATGCATAAAAATGTTCAGGTTGTGCTTTAGCCAACTGTAACGGTTTTATAAAAAAAATGAACTTTTACGTAAGTCCTCTGAATATTGTACTTATTGTCAAAGGTGCTAAATCTATGATGCATTCATTAATAGGTATTCTATCTCCCCTCACATTTCATCCAAAATTATTATCTATTTAATCACAATATATATAAAATCTTCTGGGTACCTGAGAAGCAAGCAGAGGTTCTTGAATTGTCTACATGAAGGCTGCCTTGGTTCTGAGAATTGTTTTGACTCATAGTTATTTTAAGCATTGTCTAATTTTTTATTCATTTAATGTGATAGTCTGAGGTCCTATTTGTCTGTGGAAGAAAATTGTGTAAAGGATGGGGTTCTTTTCTTGGGTGCAGACTATGAGCTTAATGAATTCTATATACCATATACTATATGCTATTTCTACATACTAAAGTAAAATGAATGGGCAGCACACAACTCTTTAGTGGAAAACCAGTGGTACGGGTATAATAAATGTTCATTGAAAAATAGCAGTCAATAGTATAAAGCAACTTTTTATTAAAAAAGTTAATGTTTACAGCAAACACTACTAAGTTTAGGGAATTAAAAAACAATAACTTGTCACTTCCAGAGAGGGTTGTAATATGATGAATCGTCAGGAAAAAAAGCAGCTCGATCGTCACTGTTGTCTGCCAAGGACATAGTTTATCAATGTCACTCCTATAATCACAAAGTGACTAAAGAGATTATATTCACACTGTTCCTAAAAAGCTTGTATGTGATGGCAAATAATGGAAGCTTCTCTTGAGGACTGTCTAGCAAATTATCCAGAAAGTATTCTAAAAGATTTAATAATTTTAAATCAAAGATGTCATATTAGAATAATGTCGACATTCTTCCTTCTTTACATTCCTGTCTTTCATAACGCTGTTCTAAGAAACAAGTTTTTGAGTTGTGTTTAGAAAATAAATCTAAGTATGTATATGTTCTACCTCTTCTGTTTTCCCCCAGTTTGCCTTTTTCATAAAATATGTCTCTAACAAAACCCTCGGTAACTAAGATAAAATAGACAAAATTAAACTTTAAAAAGTATCCAAAAAAATCAGAAGAAGAAGGTCATTTTTTAAAAAATTTGGATTACATACATATTGTACTCTGTCCAGCACTTCAGTAAAAAGAATGTGGAATGTTCTTTCAGCATTTTTGTCATAGATTTAGATTCTGAGAATTAACCTCTGTGATTCTGAGTAAAAGTTAAGAAATGAAAAATAATATTCATGGAGTTTTGAATGTAATAGTTTAATAATTTTCTTTCAGCTATTATTAGATAGCTGCAGACTGATCCCTTTTCAGTATGTTATACTTCAACATTCCAGTCCTATCTTTATCTGAGAATGGTGCCTGATGGTATATTGCATTAGCAGTTAAATTGCTTAAATTTTTGTTTCAAGATTCTCTAAAAATATAAATTATTTTAAATTTTATATTTATAATATGTATTTAAACCACATTAACATAATAAATTCCATATATCTTATGTCTTAAAACATAGATTAAATGGTTCATCAGACTAATTTCTCTATACCTGCAAAATTGTTATATTGTTATATTGTTATAATTTATAGTTGAAGAGAAAGCACAATACCAAAAATATTCTATAGCACTCAATATAAGCAGTAAGATAGCTAGTACATCTCTTGGACCATAAATCAATTTTATAAACTTTCCTTTCTTTAGATTCTGTCATATTTGTTCATCAATAGTTGAGTTCTTGAATATTCTAAGACATTTCAAATGGTAGCAAATGCCTGCATTCAGGCCAAATCATGTTCTGAGGAGCTGAGCTGACATGCTTTTTCACTTTCATTAGGTGTCTTGGCCATCTACTCCAGTGACTAAAGTAGATACTCAAATACCTAGCTCCCGCAGAAACACTCAGATTTAAGCTTGAAGACAGATGGAGAACTGGAGATAATTAACAGTGCCTAAACTTATGTTGAATGTCCAACTTTAAAAAAATCTAAAACTTTACCCAGGGAATTAGGAGTGTTATTCAGTTTCCCACACACTGGTGCCTTGTGGGTTTGGGGATGACAAAGAATATTGCATCTCATTTCTATCTTCATCCCAGAAAGAATGTCCTTTGTTGTATCTACTAGACAGTGGATATCTTTGATATTCCAAAGCATCTTTTGTGATTCCAGACATCTAGGTATTGACTCAAACACTCCAAGCACTAATAGGCTGATAAGGCGTGTATTGTATTGTTCAAATAGAATACATGTTTCATGATCTAAACAAGAACATGTCTGTATTTTGAGTATTTTTAGGTTTTCTGTATTAGAAATAGTTCTCTAGTCATCAGCTCATATAGAAAAACATGAGACAACAGATATGAGAAAAGAGAATAAATGAGAGAAGGAAAAATACTTCTTACTCAAATGATCTTTCCCTTTTGTTTCCTTCATTAATACCATTATGAAATTCTAATTGTTTTATGTCCACAGTGATTTTGTCAGCTTAATGTTTTGAGTAAACTTTACAGAAATTGTTTGCTTATCAAATATTACTGCTAAATTATCTAAAGGGCAAAACTAACACTACATAAAGCATGCCTTTATTTTTTTTATTTTTTTTTCTCAATAACATGTCTGCCAGGAGGGCTGTAATGCTTGGTGTTTTGATGTTTGGGTCAGCATAAGAGCAGTAAGTACCATAACACTTTTTCCTTTAGAAATGTCTCTACTAAAACAGCTATTACTATGGAAAACTATGTCAATGGAAAACAATTTGATGTAGTTGTCTGTGGGAGGGCATCGAGTGTTAGTTGAAACTCCCTAGAGTGTTCCTTTAACTTTTTTTTTTTTCCTTATTTGGAAATTCATGCTTCTCCAATTGGTCCTTTGTCACATCATTGTTTGAATATCTAGGCTTGTAATGTTACTGTTGGTCAGGTAAGACAATGAAACATCTTACTTGTCTGAATCTGTTCTTAAAAGGTTAATAAAACATCACTGTTCTCAGTAGGTATTTCTCTTCGTTGTCATGAGCTTCACTTACCAAAATTGTTGGGATATTTATTACTAGCATGGCAGTTTTAAGGTCATCTTGAAACAAATTTGTATTTTAGTGTGCATCATGGAAACTATGGTAACTTTCTGAGTATGAATACCATAATTCAATACAATATATAATCCAGTTAGTTGGTTTGTAATAGCTGCAGACCGCTATAAGCAATAACTGAAAGATCGCAGGAAAAAAAAGCTCAAAAAATATTCACAGGTCAAATCAGGGGAGAAACACTATGGTACTGATTTTCAGCAAGTGCTCTAAGATCACGGCTTTCAGTCTAGCCCACTTACTAAGGTGGTTGCAACACACTATAATTACGTGATTGATATGATCTTCAAAAGAACTATCAGAATTTGGAATGACTCCAGGGTCATAACCATTATACAAGAGATAAAAGAGAACAGAATAAACCTCTGCAGATTACACCTGAGGCCTTTTTCATTAGTAAGGTAATCAATACCAGCTTGCAGAATCAGCGCAGGAACAAAAACACAAAAATCTTCACTTGCCCTAGAGAGAGGAGGATCCAGCAAAAGTCAGGGCTTGGGAAATAAAACGATAACATTGTAACTGGAGAAAAATCCAAACCCTCACATCAAAGTATTCTTTTCTAAAATCTGATTTCATTTCGTTCTGTCCATTACTCCTCGTATTGCTTTCCAATTCTACCTTGCCCCAGCACTAAAGAGGAAATTTCCCCTCTGGAAGGTTTTTATCTTTTATGAACAACATCAGAACTCCTTTTGGTATTTTTCCTCTGAGGGTAAGAAGTATATAAACCAAAGATCATTTTGTTTTCCACTCTGACTGTATTACTGCACTTGAGGGGAAATTTGTCTTTATAAAAGGGTTTATGACATTTCAGTGCAATGCAGTATGGTAACACTTGATAACTTTCATTTGGTTTTATTGCTCTTCCTTTTGCATCAGATTTATGTGTTCTTCATGGAGTTATGAAAAGACAGGAAAACATAATTTTTATCCCTGAATTTTCTTTTCCAAAATATAACTGAAAAATGTGAAATTTCAAAAATCTTATTTTTTTTTTCTATCTATATTTCTTCTCAGTCCAGGATTCCTGCTTTTAATTCCATTTTGTAATCTGTTAGTACAATAAGAGCTTTCTAAATTGAAAGCTAAGGTGTATGCTAAGAATAAAGAAACTATTGTAGGCATAAAAGATATTATTCAAATATAATAGTGAACTACAGTTTTGTTTTAGAAGATTAAACAAGTTTTACAACATTCTGTCCACAAAGCTTATGTAGATGGAAAATCATTTGATAGGAAGACTTTTAAAGTAAAAAAAAAATTTTGGGGTTTTTTGCATAAAGTACTAAAATATTATTGGTTTATCTCTATTGCCCTATTTTTATTGGAATATCTGTCATTATTATATGTCAGTAAACTGCAAACAGCTTTTAGTACTTAAAGCTTTCCTTAATTATGTCTTGGAATACTGTATTTTTATTACTGGAGTGCAATATTTGCACTCAAGAGGCCTAGTGTAGTACTTACAAAAGTCATCAAAATGCAGATTAATGCAGATTTCTAAAATCTTAGGGACTTTTTGGATTCAAATCACTACTGGTTTAGATTAAAATAATATTGTAATAAATCTGAATGAATGACTCTGTCAAACATTACTCCTACTTAATAGCAGTGAATATATGTCTCGCTCTTCTCCACTGAACTTAAAAATATTTTTTTGTCTTTTCATCCTAGTTTTACATGCATTTTTAAAATATATTTTTATGAGAAAAGACAGGTCTTTCTCCACCTTTCAGGTTTATCATACTATACCGCTGCTGTAATTTCTTCCCTGGCAGAAGTGATAAAAACATTCAAAAGATATTTCTCAGTGGCTTTCATTATGATAACCACAACCATCTGCATGAGTAGAAAATCCCAGAGTGCATAATACCAAGCAACGTCTCAAGGTGCAATTCACCAATCTGGAAACACCGTAGATTGAGTTACACTCATAAATGAGCTTGAAGACCTGCAGGCAGTTTTGACTGCTATCTCTAGACAGTGATTGAGATACCACAGTGATGGTGCTCAGGCTAGAATGGAAAGTGAAGTTTCAGATTTTCTCTTTAGTTTATGATTATTGCTTCATTTAAGTTATTTATTTTACGTAAAGTATACTCTTTTATTGCAAAACAAAATGAAATCAACCATATAATCAGGGAAGAATACTCTACAGGTCTAGAAATTATGTTAGCAAACAGCAGCTGTATTCTGAGACAGAGATGTCCACCCTCAATTCTGAGATTAAGAATTACTGATGTAAATATTACAAGTGTTTCTGGGGCAAGTTCCTTTGAGGACCTCTACATTATTTTTTTGCTGTAAAGTATATTGTGATTGTTTGGGGTTTTTTTCTGCAGGAATCGTCTTGGCAGTCTAGCATTTCCACCACACAGGGACAACAGATTATCATGCAGTATAGATTGTGTCATTGCTAAGCACTAATTTCCCACAGCTCAAAGAGAACAAAGCTGGGCTTAGTGACAAGATTTGTTCCACTTTTTATTCTTTAGCTAGAGCACAGCTAATATTGATCTTCTATTTTTCAAAATATCTTTTTAAATAAAGTTTCTGTTTCCTAGCTTTAGAGCATGGGGACATTATTTAAGGGAAACTGTAGACTCAGGCTTTCATAATCATTCTGATAGCCTTGAAAAAATAGGTTTCAAAACTATGTAGAAATACTGGTTAAAAATTCTGCCTTTTAAAAAGATGTTTAAGGGAGAGTTCCATTAGTATGAAGAAACATGCCTATCAGAGGAAGACAGCCAAAAAATGTTAGGTGGTGCCTTGAGTAACTCCAAGGATAGTTGAAAAACATTTTTTTCCCTCCCATTGCAATTTGTAATAACTGAGGGAATTAATCACTGAATAAGACATTCAGAAATGGAAATTCTAATCATTTAAATGAAAGTAATTTTAGAAGACTATTCAATGCTATTGTTAACAGAAGTATTTTTAAACCCAAGTTTTGCTTTCTCTTTTCTCCTGTTGGTTTAATACGAATGCAGTGTTGGACCTTAAGGTGATTTCAATGCAGATGCAAAAGAGGCATGATTTTCTTTTTTTGGACTTTTCCCACCAGAAATTATTTTCTGTAGTTCTCGTAAAAAAAAAAAAAAAAAAAAAAAAAAAAAAAAAAAAAAAAAAGGAGAAAAATCCACNNNAAAAGCATGGTGAATACCATCTGTCACTCAGAGTAATCTCAGTCATCAACTGTGCAAGGAATTAATGGTGAACTATTAGGACAGTCTTTGAGAAGTGCTTTGAGAAGTGTAATTAAAAGGAAGCACATAAGATGTTTTAGCAGTAGAAATGTCACAAAATGCTGTTTTGACATAATTTGGAGGAAAATGTAAACAATCTTGTTTTAACATAATTTGGAGGAAAATGTAAATACACCAAAATAAATATACTAATCACTCTAACTTACAGAAATTCTTTGTTCAGCTTTTTTAATAAACAACACTTTCACCAAGGTGACAAGAGACTCCTCACAGCCCAAAATATAGACAATTTTAACTATGTGACCTAGCATGAAGGATGCTCTCAATTCAGAAAATATCTTTCACCTTATCTGTGAAAAGTTGTGAAGATTTTCATGACTAAAGATTCAGTTTGAGGGTATTATTCTGCTCCTACAAATATGCCTGTGGTCCTTTATGGAGCATAAATATATTTTAAAGATAAGCAGGTTATTTAAAAATAATTTATTCCAAATTATAACTTTATGAGAAGTTGTTTTTTCTTTTTTGGTTGGTTGGTTGGTTTGGTTTGGTTTGGCTTTTGTTGGTTGTGTTTGTTTAATTTATTTGAAAAATCCCTAATTAAAACACTTATAGAATGGGTATATATACACAAAACTTTTAACAGTCTAATTGAGAGAAAAGGGTATGAGAAACAGATAAAATATAATCTACTAAAATAAAATTTCAATCTAAAAATGTTCAAGTAACTTCTCATGAAATAATCAGTCTGTTATTTAGATTAGACCAAAGAAGAAAGGGCAGGGTTTTACATCCACAGCATTGATAAAAATACACTCAACGTATTTTCCTTGTAAAGGATTAGCCATGGGGTTTTTTTCAGGAAAAGCAAACATCCAGAATCAAACATGTTCTTAGCCTTGATAATGTCTTCGTTAGTTCTAACAATGTTGCTTGTATAAAGCACTGCATGATCCAATCTTGTTACTACTGACATAGAGAGAATGTAACCCACTGACCACAAAGAAGTTAGGATTTAGGTGGTTATGTTAGAGACATATCCCTATCAATGAACACATGCTAAATTATGAAAGTTAAAATGAAAAAAAAGCAATGTGTTATGCTGCATATTCTCTTTGGAAAGTTTAAACCATATGCTAAGCTGTGGAAAATGTTCTTTGAGCAGTAACATCTAGCTGTTTTGCATATTCCAGGGGGTGCAGTGCTGGCAGATCCAAATTGCCTCTAGCCCTGTCATATGTTAAACAGGCTTATAGGCTGGTTTATGCTTTTAGGTGCTATAGGCATGATTTTGATCCTATTTGTACTGGGCTTTTTTCTTGATGCACTTCCACTATCTGCAATGGAATTACTATTCATTTTGTACTGTGTATAAGAAAGGATATTCAGCCCTTATATTTAATCTAACTTTTCTTTTACCTGAGGACATATGCATTTTGCCATGTATTTGAAATCCAACTTCACAATTTATTTTAAAGTTTTACATACCTTAGGCTAACCCTGTAACATTTTCTCCCATTCATATCAGTTAATACAGATCCCAACATATGATGCTTTTCTTGTTGACATCTGTTTTTCATTTATTTTAAAATAGACTAAGGGAAAAAATGTAAGCTTCTTGTTTTAAGGGAAGTTGTGTTTTTTTTCAGTGCAGATGATTGCACATTGCTTTATTTTCTGAGATGGTGAGTTATGTCTATTCAGCATTGTCAGTACATACAATTCTTCTTATTCTTCTTGTAATTTTTAATAACATTGTCATCTAGCTAGATCCATGGTTCCTTTATACTGAGATACAGGGTGCATGTTTCAAGATAGCACCCTGATGAAGAACTCATTTAGTAATTTCAGGACTATGAATTTACATTTTTCTTAATTATCACACTAACATTTTGGTTAAGAACAAATGCATACATATCCACAATAAGGACTCACTCTTATCAGGTTCAGAGCTAGTGAATTGTAAAGCAAAGCCATTTCAATCCAAGCTGACCATACATCACATTTAGCCAGTGGGCACTTCCTTGCAGGTCAAATTAATAGAATTTACATACAATGGTAAGGCCTCTATGCTTAATTGCCAACCAGTCTGATGTGTCGTGGTTTTAGTTTGACATTCATATTGGTAGTGTGTAATTAAGTAGACACTTCCCCCCAAAGGTACTTGGTAATAGAGGATATTTTTGTCTGATTCTAACTGTAACTTTTCTATTTTTGTGATACTCAATTTACAGGATGATTATTGCTCTTTGTATATGGTTTATGCGTAATAACTAGGATGTGTAGGCCACCTGCTTGCATTACAAATCCTTTTCCTTCACTTCAGGGTTAGAGAAGGTAAAAAAAATATCTTTTGCCCTTCAAATCTCCAATAACAACAGCAGATTATTTTTAAGTCACAAAACATCAATGTATGCCTTTATTATTGCTTTCCATTTTCTGAATTTTTTTTAGCCATTATTATTGTGCCAGTGAACTATACCTTCAGTACCTTTCCTTTTAGCAATTACATGGTAAACTATCTCATGTATCTGCAAATAAAAGTTATAGTCTGCTTTGATTGATTAGGCCAAAAAATATTATATACATGTCAACATTTCCTGTGGAAAACAAAGCGGGGACCAATCAGATCAAAATTTTGTTTCATTTCAGTGTAAAATTACTTAACACTCAAATGGATGTTTTCAAGTCCTCCTGAGCTTCATGATGCCCACATAGCCCATAAACCTCCATACACATTTTTAAGACAGTAACAACATAAACATTATTCATCTTACTGGACTAATTTCATGTACTGGGAAAATTCTGATAAAATTATGTCATTCTTGTGCAGGTGAGAAATTGAAGTGTCAGACATTTAATAATGCTTCTTTTTTTCTTTTTTTTTTTGTCCTCTTTTTTTTATTAATGATGCTGTATGTCCTCTTGCTCTGTTTCTTTGTAAAACCATGTTTACCACTTAGTGCTTGCATGCCTCATTGATACTAATTTCTCCACTAATCAGCTTCCTATTTCACAGTATTGTAACACTGAGATTTTTGCAGAAATGAACACCCTTTGATTCATAACAATGTGGTTTTATAATACATATTATTACATGTAAATTAACCAGTTGATTTGTTATTTTCTCTTTGAGAGTTCATTAGAGGTGTAAGATTTTTTCTGTGAAACAAATTCTGATACTAAACTAGTCATGTTGTTGTCTTAATTTCAACTTCAACTTCAACCAGGGTGTTTCTTCTACTGCTTGTATACTCTCCATCCAGGAGATTTAAATTAAGTTCAAGTAGTATATCTGGGTGTTGAAGCCCAAATTCCAATTTAAGAACTGCTGCCAAATCACCATAATAATCAAAGCCACTTAAAACTGCAATCTGCAAGCCAGCATGGTGACTCTGAAGATTATTACTCCAGTCTGTTAGACAATCTGTTCATGAAGACTTTGGTTTAAGCCCTGGAATCACTCATTTGTCTGCACTTTGCTCTTGATTCTGAGCCATGAGTTCCTGACTGTTACTCCAGAGGGGAATGTGGAAGATTTGAAAATAAAGTTTTATAAGTACTTTTACTGAACAAGAAAAACCAAAACAAAACAAAAATTAGGGATATTTCTTGGACATAATATAATCATGAAAAAAGCCACATAATTTATTTGATGATTAAAAAAAAAACTTTTTAAAGAATGTTGCTCTTTAATTATTTTTTCCCCCAATGGGTTGTAAACCTTGTGTAAGTTACAGGTGGGTTACTTACATCAGTCATAGGAGCTTTTTTTTTTTTTTTTCAAATATGGTTAGTCCAAAGTTGTAGAGAGAAAACAATCTACAGAATGAAAACCAAATATTTTTTATTCAAATCTCTAGGTCACAATGCTCCTTCCATATTGTTACCAAGTATGATTAATTTCTCTATCAAAAGAGATGCCTAGACACACTGATTTTTGCAGTATTCTGTAGAACAGAAGCTGTTTAGCAAGATATAAGGATTTACTGAGAAAGTTATTGATTTTGTATGTGATCCATGTATATTTACCAGTTTTTCTATGACATATGTATATACGAATACATATATGTATACCTTTGTTTGTGTGTAAATATATACACATATACATACAAATGTACACTCATGCATTTGCACGCAGAACAAAATGCACAGCCTTACCCCAGAATAGCTTTGTAGACCATATGCCATGAATACTGAGATCTGGCACAGCCTCTGAACTCCTGGATTTAAAGTTTGGACAGCAAGTGAAAGTTTCCTCTCACTCCCTTCCAACATTTAGCACTCTTCACCAACAGAACTAGAAGAAATGTCATCCTTATTCATGTCTGCCATTATCTATTTCCTTTTCTCTTAAATACCCTGCATCAGGCAAAGCACAGAAAAAGAAATTCAGTGTAGCTTGTAGAAAACAGGTATTTATGCAGAACACAGTCAAGCACTGTCAAGAGTAACCTAGAATGATAGGATCTCCAGTTTCGGAAGACTGTTTCTTTTACCTTAACTATCTATTTGAATGGAAATCTATACCACTTCATTTCAGTCACTTTCATTATCACAACATTGATTTATCTCCTTACTTAGAAATAGTTTTCTTACTACTTAGTCAAAGAGTTAAAAACTAACTGTTGTGAGTGTCAAGTATTACCACAAATTCTTGTCTAAGAGGAGGTAACTCATAGCAGGAAAATCAGAGTGAGCCTAGGGAGGATCCCATGCCTCTTTGACGCCCTGAAAATGCAGCTCAAAAACTTAATAGCACACTCCTGGTCACAGCAGAGATATAACATCCCATCATATATAGGCTGTTTTCTCAGATAGACACAGACTTTCAGTTTTGTCTCTCATTAGTTATTCCTTCACTACAGTACCACAAAGATAACTTTAATTTGATAACAGCTTATTTTTTTTCTTATGAGTACTTTGTGACCCAACCTCTACCAGCATGCTTTTCACAGGTTCAGTGCTTATGTTGATACCAGAAAATTCTAGTGCATTTTTCTGAAAGAGAGGCCAGTTGGTACAGAATAACCCCTGTCAATTATCTTTGTTTCCTTATTTTCCAGAACAGGATGGACAATTACAAAGAATCTTTTTCAAGTTTTCCATTGCCTCTGTAAACTCCGAAACCTTGCTCAAGAATTTCCTGGAAGACTGAATTTTGACTTGGGCAACAAACATATCAAAGGATCATTTTTACATATATTTATTATCATTTTACAGTAGTAGGGGCATACTTTTATTCTGTAGTCAGAAGCATTCTCTAGCACTACTAAATTTTATAGTATTTTTTACCATTTTATCAATGAACTTTTAAAAACAAATATACATAAAAGCAGTTAGTTACATTATTTGGCTCAAAAGTTACTCAAGTTCACTTTGTTTCATTCTAAGATTGTGGCGTTTCCATCATTTTAAGTTCTTAAGAGATTGCAACCTATACTCAAGGTTTCAGCTTCTGTTTCCTGTGATCTTTGACAGCATGTAGAAGTTGACAGGTTGCCTGCAGTTTCTAGATGTAGTATTGTTTCTCTTGAGCGATGAAGATGTGAGAGCATTCCTTACTGACACGTCTCAGTGTATAACCTACAGGTAGCGTACTCCCATTATACAAACTAGTTTTGAGAACACTTTTATTTTTCTTCCCCAACTAAAAAATGAGAGCCAATACCACAGAAAGGTTGTGATGCTCTTGGTTTCAGATCCAGTTTCAGGCATGGATGTTTGCATGTTACTTTAAGAGCATGGTAAATCAAAGCCAGTCTTCTTGCTAGTCACTTGTCAGCTGATAGTGTAGATGTTTGGTAACCAGATACTGTTAAGAATGCAGAAGAAAACAGGACATTGAGAGGCTAAATATATGGAGAAACAAAACCAGAACTTAATCCAAAAAACAATAATAGGTTCTTTTGTTGCAAAAAGTGTATTTCATGGGCTCTGAAAACAATTCACTTGAAATTTGGACTAAACAACTGAAAGCTGAAGAAGTCCAAGTTCAAGAACAGCTCTGAAAACTCAAGATATTAGGAAGCAGAAGTAAGCTAAAAATAAAACCAGTTAGAGCCAAGACAGATCCATGTTTGTGGCACTGCAAAAAACAGGTGGTTGTTCCATTTGCCCTACAGCAGTGTCCTGGTAATGACACTGGATACCTGCCAGTCACTAATTATCCTTACATTAGGAACTTTAAATTGCTGCTTTCTTCCACCTAATGTCTTAGCTCAAAGGCTCAAGTGGACCACCTTATCAGAATGACATAAATCTGATAATATAGTGTGCATTGACATTTCAGTGGCCTAAAGGGCTCCTGGGGCACTAGGATGAGCTTTTTCTTAGTAAGGTATGAGGAGTCCATTTCATTTTGACTTGTACACTTCAATGCATAGAAATTGGTGTTCAGACATGGTTTGTATTTTTATGTTTCTGTTGCATTCTTAAGCAAAGGAAATATGAAGATTGCTAAAGTAAACTAAACAAAAAGAAGATACTTTTCATGAGTTTATGTTTATGCATGTCTGTGCCAAGAGATGAAGGGATGTAGTACCTTAATAGTACATGTACACAGTCATTACGTATTCCTTGGTTCACATGTAGGTATTAGTTTCTGTTATTAAAGTTAAATAGCTCTCTGTGTTCAGACAATAATATATAAATATCTTATATGTACAAAATAAATATTTTCAGCCTTGAAGAGTTTATAATCTGAACAATCATATCAAAAGAAATATAAGTTATTATAAAAATATGTCATCCTCACTATTAAAATATTAATTCAAAATTATGAAAATATTTTTCAAGTGAAAATCTGAGAAATCACAATCACTTTGCTCAATACAATCAATGTATGTTTATGAAAAAATTGATATCACACAAACTTTTTCAGAATTAAGTTAGAACATAGTTTACAGAATCAGTTGTTTTGCTGGTTTCACTAACTGTATTGGTATTAGAAATAATTTTTAAGCTGTACATCTGAGGTTGATTCCAATCACGTGGATTTCTCAGAATTTCAGCTGATAAGGCAAGAAGCCTTAAGCCTGATTTCATATTGTACCACTAGTATTTGTAATAAGTTTTTTCCTTATATTTATTTAAACTACTAAGCACATATGCACAGGAATTGTTCTTGTGAGTGTGATGCCTTCGGATTTTAGCTTTTATATTTTTTAAATCTGTACTGCATTAGTGTATAACTCCAGACTCCATACAGAGTGTCAGTTACCTGTCTTCACATTTTGGTCAGAAAAAACAATCCCTCTAGGCCTGAAATCCAAGGACATCCTATTGCCTCAGGCCCTGAAAAGTATAAACAAAAGTGAATTAGGGGGGAAGAAAACTGGGGGTATATTACTTCATAACCTGAAGCTGAATTTGGAGTACTAACCCCTGATATGTAAGTGGACCAAGCTTATATCTGTCTGAAGAACTTGTGACCCTCATCCATCTTGGGTGTAGTCCCTTCGCTACACCCTCTTGCGCTTTTGACTGCCCAAGGTGTACCTATTGAAGGCCTTTAATAAATACCTATTTTTATTCTCTTAATCTTGTCTAGCCTCTGTTCTAGATAGCCACTCCAAGGTATCAAGTGAATATTATCAATGTTTCCTTTGCTTCCATAGGACAGTGGACCTTAGCAACAAGCGTGAAGATATTTCTTACTGCAAAAAACCTTTTTGTTCAATATTTTGTTTTTTAAACATATTGCTTTGAGAAGTACAGGTGTAACAGGGTAAGATTACCTAGCAGATAATACTTAGCTGACTGGTACAAGTAGGTGCACAGACAGGCTGAAGAACTTAGTCCTAGTTTGTTCTTCCTTGAAGATATTATATAAGAAATAATTTAGAACTATTTTTGGGTTAGCACAGCATGCTTTTGAAGATGTTTTCTTCCAAAAGATACAAAAGCAGCACACACTTGAAATACTTTTGTGTGAGAGTATCTGCTGTGATAAGTGGACTGAGGGCTTTTAGTGCAGAAAATCCTAAAACACTGCAGTTTGTTATAAATGTCTATAATTCAACACAAACTGGACAAAATTTTTGAGCCGTAAAGTTCTTTTTTGGATGGATCATTTGCTGTATTTTAAACTTATTGTCAGATAGATAAATTCAAAATAGCTTCTTATTTATCACAAACCTGTCATTATGAAATTAAAAAAAAAAAATGAAAAGGAATAATAGCATCATAGTGTAGCATCCACATTTTTTTCCTTAAACACTCTCTTGTAAAAAGCTAGTTCCTCTTGGTAACAATAATAATAATAATAAATATAAAATAGACACAGAAAACAACTTCTCCGTGTTCATCTTCCATTGTGAAAGAGGAACACACATAGTAAGAGCTCGCTTTGATGGATTTGAGAACAAAAAGACAGCCTATTATCGACAATTCCGAGAATACCATAGTTTTTTCACCATTAAGATGATATTTGCAACTCACAGAAATGCAAACATGAACATTTACATTCATATATCTTGAACAAATCAAGATATTTCTTCTTTATCTTAGTTATTTTCCTATACAGAACAGCTATTTTTACAAATCCATCACAAAAAATCATGTAAAATCTTAGTATCATGTTGCAAAATGCATTTGCAGGACACTGTCCATACAATCCAAAAAGGGAAGCAACTGATTTTTTTTCCAGAATAATTTGATATACAAGGAATTATTTATACAGAGATAATGCCTATAGAGTTGGTCTTAGTTCTTCACATCCAGACATTTGAGCTAAATCTCTTCCTTTGGAAGAGGAGAAAGGAAGATTATGTCTTGTATTGCTTCCTTTTGAACACCAATAATAACACTATTAATCTCTTTTTAATTGTAGCGAGAACAAAGTCAAAGGAGTGAGACGTGTCTTTATATGTTCAGCTTTTCCTTCTAGTTGTTTGAATTGAGAGCATTGTCATAATTCACAATCCTGAATTTTAAAGAAGAATAATGTCCTGTGTATGGTATACAAATTTATTTTCTATTTTTCTGCATTGTTTCTAAATGGTCAGTCTCAACATTATTTTATGTTTGTTTACATATTAAGCAAAAAAAACCAAAACAAAACCAGAAAAAAAGCGCCTTTTCTCATGAGAATAATTTACAAAACATAACGGTAAACATTGACCGCACTCTTGGACCACATGGAGCACTGGCTTTAGATGTCCAATTGTAAATGTTGTATGTAGAACTGACTGGTGTGTTACGGCACTGCTGACTGCACTGTGAACCATCATGCAGACATGATGTTCAAATGTCCTGATGAAGATTTTCACTGCAAATGTAGGCTTTTTCTAATGTGACTTACTTGACCTTAACAGCTTTTTTAAAGAAAAAAAACTCTCTATTATTATTAAAACAGAAATAGGCAAACAAAACCTAGTAATGGTCAAAGTTAAATGTGAATTAATAGTGACACCCAGTGGTCAGGCAAAATTGCTGTTAATTGCTCTAATATTCCCCATAGAAGGTGCTGAGATTTTCTAGTTAGAGGATGAAGTTCTCAATGTATTTACTCATCATTATCTCAAGGCCAGTCTGTTGCTAATTTTGACAACATGTCATTAATTAGACCTAAGGTCGTTGAGTGCTGTGTTGAGTGCTTGTTTCTTGATATTGTTTACTTTTGCTGACATTCCAGATAGTAATCATATCAATAGACTATAACAGCCAGTATTAGAGGTTACAAAACAGACTCCAAAATGAATAAAGAGCATTTATACTCCAGAGCATAAGTCAAATGCCTTACAATAAAAGAAGCAGGGGAAAAATTGAATTTCTCTAATCTTTTATATAACACTCATTTCAGTAGACTGCTGTCCAAAGCAAGAGGTTTCCAATATGAGAAAAATAATTTAGTCTTGAATTAGATAAAATCTAACAATTTATTGATAATCTCAGTGCAATGAAATTCTGAGGAAATTTCTACAAAGGGTGTTTCTGAACTGATTTATATTCTGCTATGTGTTCTAAAAGGAATACTGATTTCACTCTGCAGCTGAAGATCCCAGTGTCCTGCTGCAGCTAGAGTTAATGCTTCCAGACACTGCTGTCACAGCTCCAACTGCAGCAAGTGTCTCTTCCCTGGCCTGACTTACTGTACAAACTGAGATCCTGGAATATTAAATGCTCACTTTGGCAGAAGCTGTAGTATGAATCTATTTTTATGTGAAGATGCCAGAGCTACTGAGTCTTTAGGCAGCCCAACCAGAGTCCAGAGACGACATGAGACTTATTCTTGAAAGTTTAGAAAACTCATCAAAACCAGCAGGTTTTGGAAAACATTTGTGACTCGGTTAGTTATCCCTTTTGTGAACATGTGCATGTAAAATAGAAGTGTGTCTTTTTAAAAAGCTGATATGTAATAGGACAATAAGGACTCTACATACAAACTTTTTGCAATGAGTAATTTGCCATATCAGGGTGTCTTGTATTTATTTATATGACAAGGCTTTGGTAGTGGGGGGGCTGCAGGGATGACTTGTGTGAGAAGCTCCTAGAAGCCTCCCCTGTTTCTGACAATTTCAGCCAGCTCCCATACAGACCTTCAGCTGGCCAAATCTGAGTCCATCAGTGACATTGGCAGGACATCTGTGAGAGCAAAAATCCATTTAAGGTTAAAAAAATCTGCACAGCAGCATTTGAGGAAGGAATGAGAATATGGGAGAGAAACAGCTCTGCAAACCTTCTGTTTACCATGGTAAACAAAGAAGGAAAGAGAGGACGTGCTGTAGGACTGGTATAGAGCTTCTCGCACCCTGTGGTGAAGATTGTGGTGAGGCAAGATGTTCCCCTGCAGCCCATGGAGTACCCCACAGTGCTGCAATCTATAGAGAGACCACAAAGCAGAAGGCTCCTTGTGGGAGCTGTGGCCCGTGAAGACGAGCCCATGCAGGATCAAGAATTTTGACAGGACTTGTTTACCCTGCAGGGAGCTCATGATGGAGCTGTCTGCTCCTGAAGGATGGCTGAAGGATTCCTGAAGTCCTTGTGAATAACACATGCTGGAGCAGTCTGTTAAGGAGTGTCATGTGTGTGGGACCCCCAGCTGGAACAGGGAAAGAGCATGAAAAGGAATCAGTGGCAGAGGTAAGCGTTATCAGCTGAACACAACCCCCATTCTCCATCTGCCTGCACCACTCATGGGGAGACGGTGGGTGATTCAGGGGCAAAGTTTAGTCTCAGAAGAGGGAAGGTGAGAGGAAGGTGTCTTTTGTTTCTTTTTATTTCTCACTTTTCTACTCTGCGATTAATTAGCAACAAATTAAATCAGATTCCCCGACAATGGCTCTGTTTTTCTTGTGATGATAACTGATGAGTGCTCTTCCTATCTTGACCCATGAGCTTTTCACTGTTATTTTCTTCCCCTGTCTTGATGAGGAGAGGGAATGAGAGAGCACCTTGGTGGACGCCTGGCAACCAGTCAAGGTCAATCCACCCTAAGTATTCACATAAGTCTACCTCCTCAGCACTTCTATCAAAGGAGAGGGCCTGTTAATGCAGAATCCGTGCTCCAGTTGGGTTTAACGCACAGCACTTAACTTGCTTAAAAGACAGGTCAAGAACAGAACAGCTTTCAGTCAAATATAGTAGCAGCCCTAAGAGCATTGAAAGTGATTTTTGAGAGGCTGCCATTGCAATTTGCAGTCATTATGCAGGTGAAGTGAATCTTACTCTCAGGAACTAATGGGTGTTTCATTCAGAAGCATTATCCTAACTGTGTATGTGGTAGAGAAATGATTAAAGGAGATTTTGTATCCTGTTATTAGTGTTATAACTAAGCATTATATTACCATACAAAAAGTAGTTCTCACAGCAACTATTCTCCTGTGCAATTTCACGGAACTGAAACTACAATTTTGCTGAAAGATCTGTTGTTTATCATCCAGTACTATGAAGCTGAGCCACTAGCACATCAGGGTTTTCCTTAAAGTCATTGATTTTTAAAATAGAATAACAGAATGAATGTTCAAAAGACTGCTTAAGTGAAAAGGTGACAGAGAGAAAAATTAAACAATAAAATTCATTAAATAAAAGATTCTTTGTCTAAGAGCCAAAGATCATGACATAAAACAGAAAACACTGCAAAAAAGTATGTGAGATTACAGCAGCTATTACTCGACAATGTAATTCTCTTTTGATTTTCCTCATTTTAATGTCTTACCCACTTGGTTGTAGAGCTTACAATTAAAATACAAATCTCTCCTTACAATTAGTATCTTGGAATCATACAACTATTAATGTTGAAAAAGACCTCTAAGATCATCAAATCTATCCATCAATGAAGTACCAATACTGTGTTCACCACTATACCATGTCATCAAATGGCTTATCCACACATTTTTTGAACATTTACAGGGATAGTGACTCAACCACTTAGCCGGGTAGCCTGTTCCAATGCTTGACAAACCTTTCTGTAAATATGCTTGGTTTTTTTCAATATCTGATCTAAACCTTCCCTGGTGCACCCTGAGATCATTACCTCTGATTCTGCCCTGTTACCTGAGAGAGGAGACTGACTACCACCTGGCTACAAGCTCCTTTCAGGGAGCCATGGAGAGCACTATGGTCCCACCTAAGTCTCCTTTTCTCCGGGCTAAACAACCCCAGCTCCCTCAGCCACTCCTCATTAGACTTGTGTTCCACACCTTCACCACTTTTGTTTCCTTTCTCTAGGCGTCCTCCCAGTGTTTTGAGGTCCTTCTTGTAGTGAGTGTCCCAAAACTGAAGACAGGATTTGAGATGCCAAGTGCAGGGAGAATTAACTTATGAAGCAGAAGCAATAGAGTTACATAGAGTTTATGTGGTATTCTTTCCGAAAAGATTGAACAGGTTGATGCATATTGTTGGTCCTCTGCAATGCTTAGTGAGAAACAAACACTTGTGCTTCATTTATTAGGAGAGATAGCTTCTGAATTTACACTTTTAATAAAAAATTCTTAAAGTCACTAAGTCTTCAAAGAGAATTTGCTAAATCTTCTGAATATCAGGCACCTTTGAAGGGTTCCATGTTGGATAGCCAAAAATATTTGAGACTTCTCACCCTTTGGGAAACTCCTGATTTTTCTTCTTGCAGTGGTACCCTGAAGACCCTCGCGTGCATGGTTTACAAAAATAAGAGGATAAATATGAGACGAGAATCACTTATAGAAAGCTGCAGACAGAAGTCGAGTAAAGGAGTTCAGAAACAGTTTCCCAGTTTGGTGCCAACAAAGGTCTAGGTAATAATTTGAGGAAATGGCACTGCCCTACTTACTTCCCTGCCAATGAAACTGTGAAATTCAAAGGTAAAGGAATCACAGAGTATATTTATTGAAAGAGTAGTGAAAAGTCCTTTTCAGTGGGAGCTCTCCCAGGAGACACAAAAAGAGAGGCTACTTCTCCAGTCATACTACTATGATTATTACTTTTTTTTGGTAGCTTGGGCTATTTCACAATTACACCTCCTAAAGTGAATCTGCAAAGCAAAGTTTCCAGCACAATCTGGTTGTCTGTATGTGATTCCAACACCTCTTCCAACTTAATATCATGGCTGAACGCAGGGATGATACCTGGTGAAATAACTTGTGATTTTCTTGATGATTAAAGCTTTAGCAATTCTTCACATACAAGTCAGTTCTTGGTAAGAACTAAAAACTTATTTCTCAAAGCAACATATAAATTAAAACCACTAACTGATAAAGAGATGGATAGATTGCTAAAACTGGTAGGAAACAGATCTTGTGATTGTGATGTATTTTTCTCCAGCTGTTCTGATAACAATACTGACAGTTCTGCTTTCATTTAATTCACAGTATCTGTGCAATATTGTAGATTGAAATCAAATGATTAGACAGTTGACCAAGCCTTTAAAAAGTGAAAAATTCCAATACAAGAGTTGTAATTAAGATAATGGAGGAAAATGAAAGAATCATCTTTGATAATCAGAGTACAGCAGTTAAACCCAGCATCTGAAATCTTTAAAACAGAGACACCCAATTCAATACAATTTGTTTGATAAATGTCAAATTATACTCTCAAAGAACAGTAAAAGATTGCAGGGCTTGTTATTCACTAAATCCCACATGAGTATATTTCACATGTCAGAAAGGTCAAAGCATATTCTCCCTTCCCTATCAATACATTTCTCTACTGTTTGAATTGGAAAAGTATAGATTTTTGTTTCTTTCTTTTTAATCTTTTCTTCCAGTTAACCTGCATTTTCCAGTGTGTCATCTGGCTGTTTGTAATTTGCTGTTGCAGTGAAACTGTGAGCAAAATAATAACTGATGGATTCTCAACTGGCAGTTAAGACAGTTACCTAAATATTCACCAGGAGCATTTTGCCTCTCCTCTTTGCATTACTCCAGTTTTGTATTTCATAGTAATGCAAAACTCTTCATCTCAACTTGTTGGAAATGTATCTTGGGAGGCAAACCTGAAAGAGAAAAAAGGGACTAAAGAATCACACTATAGATATTGAAATGGAATTAGGATGGGGTTTGGTTTTGGTTATTTTTTCCCCTAGTATTTTATAAGGCCTGAATTCTGGTACAGACTGCTGAAATAAGTAATTCGTTTGAATCTAAAGACTATCTCAGAAGAGCTCTTCTGGATAGGAATTGATGGCTTGGGCTCTTAATCTATTAGGCATTACCATGCCTTTATGCATATAAAATGACCAAAGCCTATTTTACTCAAAAAGCACTTATATTTAAAATACACCATGTAATCTCTAGCAGCAGAATATGCTGAAACTATTACAGACTGTTAAGGTGATTCATCTGCAAAACCAACAATTATGCAGCCACTTAATTTTGTTCTTACCTATTAGCACTAACATCAGGGAAAAGCATGTTAATTTTCATTATAACAAAGTACACAAAATCCATTGTAAAATATATTTATTCACTGTAACCCAACTTTGCCTTTGTTATGGTTTAACCCCAGCCAGCTGCATGTAGCCCTTCACTCACTCCCCCACCAGTGGGATTGGAGAGAGAACCAAAAGGGTAAAAGCTGGGAAACCTATGGACTGAGATAAAGACAGTTTAATAGGGTAAGCAAAAGCCATGCACAACAAGCAAACCAAAGCAAGGCATTAATTTGCTGCTTCCCATGTGCAGGCAGGTGTTCAGCCATCTCCAGGACAGCAAGGCCCTATCACACATAATAGCTACTTGGGAAGATAAATACCATCACTCCAAACATCCCACACTTCCTCTTCCATCCCTCCACTTTGTATACAGAGCATGATGCCAAGTGGTCCAGAAAATCCCTTTAGTCAGTGTGAGTCACTTGTCCTGGCTGTGTCTCCTCCCAGCTTCCCACGCACCTTAAGCCACCCTGTTGTTGGAGCAGTATGAGAAGCAGAAAACACCTTGGTTCTGTATAAGACCTGCTCACCAATAAAAAAAAAAATCTGTAAATTACCAACCCTGTGTAGAGCACAAATCCAAAACAAAGCCCCATACCATCATCCGTGAAGAAAATTAACTCTATCCTAGCCAGAATCAGCAAGACCCTTCAGAAGCTTGGCAGTGAGGTAATGGACCAAAACACATCCTTGCAATTGCTGTAAAGTTTGTAAAATATAATACTAATGTTCATTATTGATTCAACTTGTTTCTAACTGTTTATAAATTTGAACACCTCCTCACATTTATGTCATGCTTATGTTCCAAAGGATGGAAAAATGAAATAAAAAATCCCATATCCAACAAGCAAACAAACAAACAAAAAACCCCTAGAATTTAAAAACACAGCTTAGTGCAATATTTTCTTTTTGTAAAAACTATTTAAGAGGTGAACATTTCATATGTAGTTGAAAATTATAGACAAGGATTTGAAGAAGATTAATTGAGAACTGAGGCCAAGAACAGTAGCTCTGTAAGTACCTTACCTCTTTCCTATAGTGCCATGACTGAACCACATGTTCGAGTTTTGAGTAGAAGCTGTTGCTTGGAAACTCAATCCCAAGGACTAAAAATTGTCCTTAAACTCCAGTTTAGGACATCAACTTGGAACAAGACAGCTGCTGACTTATCTATAAGAGTTTACTTAAGAGTTTTCCTGGATCCTGCCTAATACCAAAGAAATTGCCTAAAGACAATTGACATTATATATTTGAAACAGAGAAATGGCAGCAACTGGAAGAATGAAGGACCAATGAAGATATACCTGTAAGGTGCCATGAAAGTGGTTGGAGAAACACACAAATTTCAGCTTACAGATCATTACAAAACAGAAATAGTAAAGGGGATTTATATTTATTGGCATTGTATGCTGAAGGATATTTTGATTGGCTGAAAAGAAGTTATTTGTCAAAAGTTTTGGGAGTTTCACATAATGGTCGAAAACTTTTTTAACTAAAGATATTGTAGTGGAGCCTACAGTAAGGAATAATGGATACTGCTCAGAAGTCTTTACTTTCTCTAGCAGAAAAAGGCAATGGTGCCCCTTTTTGCCCTCCCTTTTTACCATAATTCTGGGACAAATCAGTCAAAGAATCCAACACAATAATAGAGTTGAAGGTATAAAGATATTGGACATCCTGGATAGAGTTTCATTATATGCCGTTGTTGTCATTCTTTTCTTACCCAATCCGTATTAATCCCTTGGGGGCAGCAGCCAATGAATTAAAAAGTTTGAGGAAGTCTCACTGCAAAATTGTAATCAAAGAAAGTTCAAGATTCAATGTAACAAACTTTCAATAACAATACATGAAACCATACTAAATATGGCTTCATTTGGACTAAACATTCAATTGGGTACTTTTGAGTGCAATTACCGCATTCTGCTGATGGCCATATGATCTCATTTCTGTTCAGCTATATAGGTCTATTGACCTTGAATAGTGTAACTACATAATGGATAGAATAATAAAGCTACCCTGCTTTTAGGAAGAACTTTTCACCCAAGGATGTCAAAGCATTTTAGAAAAGAGGTCAGGATCATTATCTGCATTGGCTGGAGGAACAGGAGCCAAAGAAGAAAACTGACTTGACCAAAGTTGTCTATAAGATCTGTAATATAGCCAAAAATAAAAAGACTTTTGTGTTTTGGGGCCAGCATCAGGAGACAAGACAAAGCATAGTAAGATTAACATTTTTCCCAATCTTGCTGTATTGCTCCGTTATTGTACTATGTGAAAGTGCTCCAGATATGGATGGTGTGTTGGGCAAGAAAATAGAATCATCTTAGCTCTCAAAGCTTTCCCCATCAAAACCAACTTCTTTTCAATAAACTAATAATACCACATTCAAAATCACGTATATATGTAGAAAAAAATCATCACAGTTGCAAATATCAGTAAACTCCAAGATTTTAAGAGTTTACAGTATAGATGAAAGAGTTAAGAGAAAAGATGTTGATCAACACTAAGGTGGAGGTATGGGTTAGCTTAAGTATGCTTAGGATAGGGCCTTGGCAGCAGGACAGCAGGGTTCATCAGTGTTTGCACATGAAGTACAGATTTGAAGGGAAAACTGAGACATTGACTCCAAAATCTTTTTATTGAAATATTAATGTCATTAATGGGCTATATTTATGCCTCTTGAAAAGTTAAACTGTAAACCAGCACTTTTTCTCCCCTAACAGTTTTCGGAAGTTCTCTGCAGAAGATATTGTGGAAGAAATTATTATTACACATCTTGAAGACATCTTGGCTGATCACAAACTCTGGCCTCAGCGAGAGCATCAGGAAAAAGATCTGTTGGAGGAAACCTAGACAGGCAAAAATTTGAAGTGGTTCTGCCTTATAGTGTTTTCCTCAGTGAAGATCAATATGCTTACAATTGAAGTCAAATTTCATTAGATTGTAGATTATGGTATTCACTGTTTCAGATAATGAAAACCTGAAGATTCTAGCCATGCCCACTATGTCTTGGCAATATAGTTTCTATTTTCCACTCTGAAATCAAAACAGTTCACATGACATCTGAGTAGTCACAAACTCTGCAAGACCTCCCTGTGTCCTAAAAAGCTTCTGTTTATGGCACCCCTAAAATATGACTTTTCCTTCTTGTTACTCAGTGAAGATTTTTGGTCTCTACACAACTAGTCTGCTCCCTGACTCAGTGCTATGACTCAATTTTTCCCATATTTTCTTTATGTCTTATAAAATTTTTCACCTTGAGGAGGTATGGCTACTTCTCATGTAAAGGAGAAGAATCCTCCCCAGTTCAGAGGGGCTTGGTCTGGTCACTGCCAATCAAGGAACTTTTATACAAATGAAAAATGATTGAATCAAAAGCTGATGTGAGAGTTCCAGCCTCTCAGTATTCACCTAGATGCTCCTAAAAAGGGATTATCAGTCTCCCAATATTTAAAACAGCTACTAAGACAATCAACTTTTTCTATCTTAATTTAAAAGCCTATAATTTATTTGCATCATCACTTTCATTTAAAGAACTGTCAATTTTTAATACAGTGAAGATGTGTAAGAGCTAAGTTGACTGACATCCAGTTATTGATCCACAAACATAAATAACTGCCATAATGAGCAATAGAGTAAATATTGACTAAGGATTTGTTCAGTATTGCTCCCATAGAAGAAATAAATGTCAAGACATTGAAGTCTTTTTCGGTGAAAAATATGTATATATGTGGGTTTTTCTGTCTCCTTGTCACACACTATCTGGTGTGATATTTACAAAACAATTTAGATAGCTCAGTACATTAAAACCAACTTTTGCAAGTGTGTTACAGACAAAATTCCCAAAGGCAACACAAGAAAGTTAGATGTTTCATCTGCAGCTGCTTTAATAACAAAATGAAAAACTGCAATCCACTTTTATTAAAAAGTCGTAAAATGCCTCAGGGAAAAGTGGGATCATAGTTTTAAATTTCTTTAGGTGACACAAAAAGTCATTATCTTTTACCCAAGACTGCATGGTGTTTGGTTCTATAAAATACAATGAAGGCACATCTGCAGCATCTTGTAAAAAAAAAATATATGAGAAGGCACATGTGATGACATTTTTTACACTTGCAATGTTTCAAAGTAGGGGCAATTAAGAATTCTTGTATGAAATCTTGAAACAAATGCAACTTTATCAGTTTTGGAAGAAAAACCCAACAAAGCAACAAAAGAAAAAAAAAAGAAAAAAGAAAAAAGAAAAAAGAAAAAAGAAAAAAGAAAAAAGAAAAAAGAAAAAAGAAAAAAGAAAAAAGAAAAAAAAGAAAAAAAAAGAAAAAGAAAACAAAGCACCACCTTTTTAGCATCTTTAGTGAGCATTATGATATCCACACTATGCTATACAATCAGGCTTTCATTTTATTCCACAGAACATTCAAAGAGTCCAATTTCTAAGTTTATTTGTGTCTGTGCATGTTTCCATACATCTTTCTGTGCCTTTGTATATGAAATAGAAATAGTAATTTCCAGTTGTTCCTTACTTTTAGTTAAATTCAGAGTTAAAATTTACATCACTCTTAAAATACAAAATACATGCACACACAGAGCTAGAATAAAAATGCCTAATTTTTATTAGGCATTTAGGCCATGCAAATAGGTGATTTATGTTGTAAAACACATTTGTACTATGTAAAACAATCTTTCCATGTGTGTGATTGGGCTTTTAGTTTGCTTGGGGTTTTTTGATGGATTTAATATACTGGACCAGGCCTCTGCAGATGTTTACATTCTTATCAAACTTCAAGCAGCAATTTCATTTGTTTGTTTGACATACAATCCTTGAAAAAATAATTGTATCTGCTTGTCTTGTTAATAAATTTTATAATTAGAATAATTTTTTTGCTATCTAATCATAGAATGTCAGAATTTAGTCCAACACCCTGGTATGGGCAGGGACACCCTTCCACTAGACCAGGTTTCTTAACGCCTCATTCAATCTGGCCTTGAACATTTCCAGGGAGAGGGCATCCAGAGCTTTTCTGGGGAACCTATTTGAATAATTCATCAGCCACCCAGTAAAGAATTTGTTCTTAATATCTAATCTTAATCTACCCTCTTTCAAAATCATTACCCTTCATCCTATCTCTACACTCCATGATAAAGAGTCCGTCATTTCTGTGGGCCCACTTTAGACAATGGAAGGATGCTATAAATTCTCTCTGGAGTCTGTTTCCCACGTTAAACAAGCCTACCTCTCTCAGCCTGATCTGAGGTGTTCCAACCTTCTGATCATTATTGTGGCCCTCCACTGGACCGGGTTTAGAAGGTGCACATCCTTCTTATGTTGGGAGCCTCAGAGCTGGATGCAGCACTCCAGGTGGGGTCTCACAGGAGCAGAGGAAAGGGGAAGAATCACCTCCCTTGAACATCTGGTTATGCTTCTTTTGACACAGCCCAGGATACTGTTGGCTTTCTGGGCTGAGATTGCTGGGTCATGTTGATTTTCTCCTCAACCAATCTCCCCATCCCCTCATCACCCAGCCTGAACCCATATTTGGGATTACCCCAACAGGACCTTGCATTTGGCCTTGATGAACTTCACAATGTTCTCATGGCTGAATCCTTTAGCTGTCAAAGTGCCTCTATAGGACATTCCTTTTGTCTAGAATGTCAGTCACACCACAGAGGTTGGTGCCATCTGCAATCTTGGTGTGGCCACACTCAATCTCACTGTCACATTCCCAGTAAGTGTATTAAACAGTGTCAGTCCCAATACCAGTTCCCTGAGAAACACCACTCATCACTGTTCTCTGCTTGGACACCAAGCCATTGACCACAGCTGTTTGAGTGCAAACAGTCCTTTTCAAAGCCAAGGTTATCCAGTTTAGACACAAGGATATCTTGTGAAACAACATCAGATGTTTTGAAAAAGTCCAGGTAGATGACATCAGTCACTCTTTTGTTATTCACTGGTGCTAAAATTCCATCATAAAAGGACACCAAGTGTGTAGCCATATTGGCTTGTCACCACTCACAACTTTGCTTTCCATTTGCTTTAGCATAGCCTCCAGGAGGATTTCCCTCGTGACCTTGTTGGGCATCTATATAAAACTCACCACCCTGTAGTATCCCTATTCATCCTTTTTCCTGTTTTAAAAATGAAGGTAATATTTCCCCTTTTCCAGTCAGTGGGTGTTGCAGCAGCCCTCTTATTAGAGCATAGAAATGAGCTGAGGCACAGACTTCTTGTTTATCACAGCATGAAAAAGGTCCTGGTTTATTCCTCTTTGCAGCTCAGCCATCCTGAGACCAACCATTCACTGACTCTGGCTGCAGTAAACTCCTCCTGTAGGTTTCCCTTGCAGCCTCTGACTGCTGGTTATTTCCTGCTAAACTATGACTGCAGGTATTGGTTTGTAGACTCTGAATGTAGGCTTGTACCCAGCTAGACTGTGGCTGCAGGTTTGAACAACAGACTCTAATTGCAGACCCAGACTGACCCCACAGCAGTGAGTCTCTCTCCCCAGGATCTTGCTTCATGAGTCTCTCCCTCACACTCCTTAAAGATCCTCCTCCATGATAATCCTCCCCTTACCACCTAACCCCCTCTTTTATCTCACTCATCCTTATTGGATACAGCTGTTACTCATCAGGGGTGAGATGACCTGTATTCCCTTCTCCTACAAGTGGGAATTTCACTGGGATACCATGAATTTTTAATTATGATGGGTAGTGTCTAGTGATAGATTTCAAAGGAAATAAAAAATCTGATCATAAGCCAGCACTTTTATTCATAAAGACTCCTTTTTACATATTTCATGCATTTTATATTTTCTTAAATCTGATTTAGTTCCTTATGACACTTTAGAGAAATTACTTTAAATTGGGAGCTGTGTCTTGTTTGAAACATTTAATAGGCATTGGAAATTACAAGTCCTGGCTGTTGCTAAAAGTGAAAGATTATAATGAGAGGAAGACCTTAGTCATAACCAAACAATCACTGATACTGTCTCTTCAAAGGGCAAGACCTTTTAAATAATATGCTATTATTATATAGACATGATCTATAGTTCAGAATCCTTTCTTCAACTGTCTCTTTAAGAATTGAACATCTGGAGAGAGTGGTGACATTAAATAGATATAAGAATGTCCTGCGTAGAGAAATGAGGATGTTTAGAATGAACTGTCAGACCCATAAAATATGTCAGAGTTCAAGTATTGTCTGACCCTACTTAAAGAAATATTTCATTGAAAATAATTTTTTTTTAGAGGTACTTCTAGACAAAAATACTCTACATGAGGGACTAGTCTGCAAAAAAAATGCTGAAGTCTTTACTAAATTACTTCCCCCACCCCTCCCCCACAGAATGCAGAATATGGTTATGTCTTAGATGCTTGTGTAGCTCTTTAAAGTGGAATAGATTGTGCCCTTATGATACTCTATTATGTGATTAATTTAAAGTTTTTATGCATACTGTGACCCTGAAATAACTATTTGGTATGACAAAAAAACCCAATCAAACATAAAGAAACCTAATTGTAAACACTGATCATGTTACTGAAAATGTAATATGTGTTCTTAGGAACAGAAATAAAATGTTTAGACATCTACCCAGAAAGCCTATAAGTACCTTTAAATGGTATATATTAAGGACCTAGTAACTTTGTGAAAACTTGATCATTGTCTAATTTGAAACCTCTGAAAGACATTGTATCTGTGAGAAAATGAACTATGCTGTATAAAGGAAGTAAATGAGTCTTGAGGTCCAATTGTTAACGGAATGTTACACCATCTGGATGAGACAAAGAGGAAATTGAAAAGTGTATTAATACTAATAGAGCTGTAGAGAAAACATGAATCACACAAAGATTTTAATGAAAAGTTGAAACACAAGATGTTGATACAGTCTAGAGAATTTGAAACATGCACAGACAAAGAATATTAATATCAAAGCATGTTGGAAAATGACCAGAGGGATTTCTTCAGGCAATCAGTCCACAGGGATATAAATATTATGGTAAGAAATAAAAAGTCGTGATTGATTTTTTTTTAAAAGATCTATGGAAAAATGAGCCATCATGTAATCCAAGGTAAACTGAAAACAAACTAGTGAGTAGGAAGAGGTTATTAATCAAAGTCATTACAATTTAAAAAGCAGACTGAGAAAATTAGCTAATTGGTAAACACTAGAAAGAATGGAATTTATAATCATTGCTTGAAGACTGGAGATAGTTTATGTTTTGAGTTTTAAATATATTTATCATTTAAAAAAGGTACAAATAACTATATATGCACAATTAGTTAAACATTGGAACAGGGTCTCTAGGGAAATGGTGGAGCTTCCTCGTAGAAGTGCTCAGAAAACAACCAACCAAGTATCTTGCAGCCACACCCTGCCTGTTCCCCCATTGGTGGGATCCAGGAGGGAATTGGAAGAGTAAAAGGTAGAAAAGTCATGGGTTGAGATCAAGATAGTTTAATTGAGTAACCAAAAACCACACACACAAGCAAAACAAAACAAGGAATTAATTCACTGCTTCCCATGGTGAAGGTGTTTAGCCATCAGGCGTTTAGCCATCTCTAGGAGGAGGGCTCCATAACATGTTACAGTTACTTGGGAAGACAAACACTGTCACTCCAAACAACCCCCCCTCTTCCTCCTTCCCCCCCAGTTTATAAGCTGAGCATGATGCCGTATGGTCTGGAATGGCTCTTTGGTCAGTTGGTGTCACCTGTCCTGTCTGTGTGCCCTCCCAGCCTCCCAAGCAGCCCCTGCTCCCTTGTCAGCCTGGCTGAATGAAAAGCAGAAAAGGCTTTGGCTTTGTGTACGCCCTGCTCAGCGATGAGAAAAATCACTATTTTGTTAACCCTGCGTAGAGCACAAACCCTAAACACAGGCCCGTATCAGCACATACCTTTCACAAGTAGATTTGGCATTTTGTCATATGGGTAGTGGGTATGGTGATATTGTGTTGGAGGTTGGACTTGGTGGTCTTCAAGGTCTTTTCCGACCTTAACGGTTCTGTGGAAGCTGAAAGGCGATTTTCCTTCTTCAGGAAAAGGAACCATGGCTTCCTAAAAGTGGGCCCATGGATTTGCCCATAGTCTGGTATGTACTCAATTATGTCAGTTGAATGTATCAAAACTAATATTGGGCTTTCTCATTACTAGCATATCAAAACCAACAAAAAACCTAGGCAACATTCCTGGGTTATAAATGCACTTAAATTTATAAAATGCCATCCACTATTGGAATAAATTCTACTGAGTAGATGAGGAAGGTGCATGTTTTGCTTTAACTACCAGCTTAAAACTGTACCAAAAGAATCAAACATGATGGGATTTTTTGAAAAGATTTTATGTCATCTTTGTTCCTTGTTTTATCATTGTCTGCAATGCTAAGCTATTTAAAGAGAAAGCCATATAGCCTAAAATAATAACCATTTAGATGCTTTGTGCAAATATGTTTCATATCCATGACCTGAAATAATTAATTTTTCGAATGTGTGAATTTTCAGAAAGACATGAGAATGACATTCAAATAAAAGTTAGTGACATTTTGTTTGTGGTTGTGTGCATTTTTTATCTGGGTTTTGGTGCACATTGTCTTTTGGAGGTTTTTAAGAAATTAAAAGTAACAGAGGAGAGGTCTATTTTTAGATACAGTAAAATCTCATGGAAAAGTTTTTCTTTCCAGATTAGGTGGACATAAAAATATTAAGATAATTTTTTTTTAAATTAAGATTTTTTGCTGTTTGCCTCTGTGAAAGATGAGGGTGCACTTTACCAGACCAAATATAACTACCCAGCTTGTAGATCAGTCTTTGCTCCCTTAGTCAAAAGAGAAAAATAGGCATTTTGGAGGGAGCCACTCGTTGCACACTAACGAAGTACACGTGTCTTCTGATTAATTCCCTAAATATTTTTTCTCCATTTGTCTATCAGCAGGGGAAACTAGATGACTATTTCATCTTTAGAGATTTCAGAAATTTAACAGAGAGCTTCCTATCCAGACCAATTAGATGCTGAAGGAAAATTAAATGAAAGATATAGTTTTATTCAAAGTGAACCATCATACGAAGAGGAGAAAGTATTGTATAGGGATTTAAACAGGATAAAGTTTATATGGATTTTTTTCTTTTAGAAAAATAATCGTTTAGGAAAGTGGCAAATTCCTTACAAAAGGATAAAAAAGAAAATTAAAATAAGCTGATCATTTTATTGCTGAAAGCTATATTGTAGTAGATATATTAAGGAAAAGATAAGTGATAGAAAAGATACAAGCCTCAAATGAAGGATATCTAGCCATATCCCAGAGAAGTGTAATTATGGGGATATACTAAATTGGCCCAGGATAAGTTTATGCTCATTAGTCTAAATATTATATCATAACAAAGTTGTTAGAATTATTTGGTACTTGTTATACAAAAAATACACACAAGTCAGAGAAAGGATCACAGTCACAGGCAAAGTTACAGAAAGAATACAAAGATACGGTGGGATTTTAAAAATTATGAGAAGCATGAACTAGGAAGACTGTGTGTGATACCTTCAGAGGACATGGAAGGTGGGTCTTTCCCTGCAGATTCTTCCTGAGATTATGAGCTCAGGAAAACTGACGTAAAAGGAAATTCAGTATGCATGTTGATCTATAACCAAACTGTAGCATGTCAACATTTGAAATTATAATAACAGCAACGGTAAAAATATAACAAGAATAATAGCTGATCATTGCAGTGAAAAGACTCTTACTATTGAATACGAGAAAGACCATTTTTTTTTGTATTAGAATCCATGCAATTAAGGCAGTAGAAGATTTAGAAAGGAATAGTAAGCACCCTCAAAATAGTAAAGTGGAAAAATTCTAGCATTACTAAAACTTCCATCTAAGGTATGTTTGCCTTGATGATTGCATCCCTTTTGCCTCTTTCTCTCTTTTTAAGTTTTTAGGAACCATCAAAGTAAAAGTGCAATAATTGTAATTCTAATAGCAATTTTAATTACAAGAATCGTGGTTGTTACTGTTATTGAAAGCAAGCGAGGAACAGAATTTTAGTAAGGGTTGGATGCTGAGCAGTCAAGCATAGGATTACTGAAACACCAACCTGCATCAACCTGCACAGATTCCTTTCAAAATCTCAGCTAACATAGAACAATATTGTTGAAGTTATTGAGATAACTGATCAGCTTATCAGCTTTATGCCAAAAAATTATCTTATAGCTTCTATTATTGCTGCCTTGTAATGAATCACTTATAGTGCCTCAATAATTAAATTGACTAATTTTAAGCTGAAATAAGAACAGGAGCTGTCAGTCATTAACAGACATTCTCATAAATTATCTTGCGCACTGGCCTTTTTGTAAGCAGAACTTACATGTAAAAATAGCATCAGCAATAAACCTTTGGTAGTTAAATGCCTTCTATTCCCTACGAGGGCCTTCATAACTATAGTTTTCTTGGCAGTGAAGTTCTAATGACAGCTGTCATCAGTGGACTTTCATGAAATATACCCTGACCTTCTGATGCTATATGTTACAATTACAGTTGTAAAGCCTTTGGGGCCTTGAACTGGGATTTCACACTTCAGCGTAGCTGCATATTGTTAACACTTCTTAAAGCCATCCAAGAAAATATAAGAGCTTTTTTTT
>VYXD01015592.1:71883-86833 GCA_013397195.1 Hylia prasina
TTTTTTTTTTTTTTTTTTTTTTAATATGGGAACTCACACACAAAGATGGTAATTTGCTGTTGAAATGCAAATATTGCCTGGGAGACAACCATTTCATGAACACATTCTGAAAAGAAGGCATTTCACTGTAGAGGTCATACACTTTAAAAAATATAAGTTAATCTCTGCTTGACTATAAGAAAAAAAAAAGGATGCAGTTCTGACAGTTCTTAAAAGAGGCCTCTTGGAAATCACAGCCACATAGCTGCTTCTTCTATGCTACTAAGATGCATGAATTTCAAGAACATTTAAAAATAGCAAGAACCTTAGTAAGATGAAGACAATGACAATAGAAAACTCATTAAAAGATGAATCCCTAATGAATTATTCTACCAAAAGAATCAAAGCTGACAGACAAAACTACCTTCTAACAATGATGGTCTAGAATTTATTTTTCTGTGATGGTCATGCCATTTGCTTAAATGAATAAATAAAATTAATATTACATATTTTAGACATGCTTTTGCCTCATGTCAACACAAAAACGCCATACATTCTTCTGTCTGAGGAGTTCTGATACAAGCTGTGAATACAAAATGTTGATACTTGATAAAATCCATGTTGATGGAGAACAATGATGTGTTTCTTGCATCATAGCTAAAAGAAAAATGAAGCAAAGAGGATTATATGTAGATAAACAAGAAATCTACTTTTGATATTTAATGTCATTTTACAGTGCTTTGCCAAGGGTTTCTTCTGTCAAAAAGAGAGGAACATTAACATTCTGTAGTTATAAACTTCCAGTGGTAAGGATAGCTCTCAATGAACAGTTTATTGCAGATTTCAATGTTCCCTTACCATAAAATTATGGTAATTTTCCTATTTTGTCTTAGGAGAATATATCATGTAACAAACACAAACTTGGGCTGATTTTTTTTGGCTGAGAATATCCATTTTAAAGGGATATATTTTATCATATATGTCTCATCAATGTATACACCAAAAGGTTTTTCCATGTAATTTTCCAAACAACAGCAGTCTGTTGAAGCCAAAATCTATGAAGATCTTAATGGGAATGGCATGTTATTTCAAATTTCTCTAGATAAACTTGAACTTGCTTAACAAAGTTTCACCAGCTGTAACCTTAGTCCTCATTATCTTCCTATTCTATGGGGTTAGTATAAAGCAGGTAAGTAAATGTTTAATCATGATTTAAAAAAAAGCTTTCAAATGACAGTAAAATAAATCTTCCAGGAAAATGAACTAGTATAAAATGAACTAGTATTTTGAGTTTGACTATTTATATTAGCAAAATCAAAGTGTATGGCATCCACAATAGTTAGCAGATTTTCAAGAGTTTAGTAATTTTTCTAAGGGAGTAGCATGTTTCACCATGCAAGTAATAGACATATTTTTCAATATTTTTAGCTTAACGTCTATAAAAAGATAACCAATTTTTTATTTATTTTTTACATACCTTCTTGATCTTAAGACATCCCTGAACTCAATTTTCAGAAAATGGTTGTTATTTCAGAAAAGTGAATTTTTTTTAAAAAAAATAAATAAAAACAAAGGAGGAAAGAAAAGATAAAAAATAAAAGAAAATTATAAAACTATATAAAAACTCTGAACCTGTAGATTTAGAGGATTATTGTGAGGACAAAGACTTGAGTCTTTATCTTTTTTTGTTTTCCTTTGTATTACTATGGAAGGAATATTATTTAGTAGATGTTAAAGGGAAATATATTATTTTTTCATAATTATTTTATTCTGTGTGCTAGTGATTCTAAGAATCAGCTTTAAATAACCCAGTTTTTTGAAAACAAATGAATACTGTTGGTTCTAAACAATTCACTTATTATGCCAAATTCATAGGATGTATAGACAGCACAGAGACAGTTATCTCATTACAAAGCAAGTAGAGGAGAATACACTTCAGGCTGACCTCAGACAGGAACATTTACTAAGAGGAAACAAAATTTGCCTTCTGTGAAAAGACATAAGATCCCTCCATTAACAAACACTGCATGACATTTGGCTTGTTTTTACCTGAGGTGAGATTTAGGCATCCCAACAAAAAAAACATAGTTTAAATCACCTTCAATACCAGTAATTTCTAATTTTCACACACATGACTGTATATATTAGGTTTATATTACCAAACTAAAGTGGCATCTTTTCCCTAAGGTCATAAAGCAGTGACTGCCTTTTGTTCATACAGGTTTGGATCATTTTCCTCTATAAAGTTTTGTGCTGGACAGACATGTCTATAATCATGAATAATAGTGATAACTTATGAAGCTATCATAATAGCAGCTTTTAGGAGTTTTTATTTGTCCAAATCTCAACAATTTTTTTGGTTTTTTTTGTAAACTTCTTTGGGTGAAATACACTTGCATTATATTATACAAAAGAGGAATAATATAAGCTAAAGTGGCTATTAAGGAGACTATAGTGAGAAGTGAGTTGAGTTCTTGATGTTAAAAAATCCATTTGTTCTGTACAGCTTAAATTCTCTTAACCTCTAGAACATTGCCTACTAAGACTGTGAAAGCACTGCTGAAATATTTTCAATTGTGGGAAGAAGAAACATATCTTTTAAGAATTTTTTGAATAACACTCAGATGTTACGCTCACAATATCCTTGAAAACTGGCATATGGTTGAAGGTACAAAAATGAAGGCAAAAAACAGGAAAAAATAGACCTTGCTCTTTCTCTTTTTTTTCCTAAATTACCATGACACAAATAAAAGCTGAACTGTGTGCCTTCTCAGTGGGTTACAAGGACAGAAGCTTCTATTCAGGTAAGAAATGTTTAAGTCTGATCTGAAAGTTCCTTTCAGCATTATGATGACTACAAGACAGTGTTTCTGGGACCTTATTGTAAGTTTCAAGTACAACCCTATTAGAAACCCAAAATCTTCTCCAGATTTCATCAAGGAATGCCTTAAAGTCTTCCAGAAAGACCATATAGAAAGGGATTCAGCACAAGCATTAGTGATTTTTTTAAAAAAAAATTACTTAATATAGATAGTTAAGAAGCATATCTTTGTTATGATGATACATTATGTGTGTCTTGTAGTTTGTCATAAATCAAGTATAGCTGTTCTGTCTCACCACAAGACTTGTCCAGTAAAAAAGGAAACTGCTAGGTTTCTATAATTAATGGTCATCTGAATTTTTTATTCAGAATGATGAGTCTGGAGAGACACATTCCAGAAACGATGCAGCTGTTAGGTTTAAGAGAATATCATAAATTGAAGTCATTTGGATGTGCCTGATTTGAAAACATTTATGTAATATTCAAAAGTAGTCCCTACAGAATTTTGCATACCAAATGTTATACAGCTATAATTTTCCATTCATTCCCCACTAACACATTTAATCTGTGGTAATTAATTATCTACCTGTGAAAAATTATATCTAAATATTTACTTCAAAGTTTGGAAACTAAAATTGCCATGATTTTCTTTGTAAAAGACATAAAAAGTTTTCTCTCTCTTTACACAGCAGTTTACAGAATGCTCTCAAACATGAAACAAAGAGATAAATGAATTTTTTTTAGCAAAAGAATATCTATAAACCTTGTCTGACTAGACATATTTTACAGCTTTGCCCCAACAGCAGTGGTTATCTCATCAACATAGCAATGTTTTCCATAGAGAAATCCTGGAGGTTCAAGGACATGTAGTTCGTCTTTATAATCAGCAGAGCACAAGTAATTATATAAAATGCTTCAGAATTTTTCAGAATATAGTGTCAATTCACATAACTTCCAATAAAAGTTTAACACACACATAAATATTTAAGAACGAAATGCAAGCTAACATATTTATGTACGATATTTGCTTAGTCAAAATATTATATATAATCGGGCACATAATAGAGAAATGTTCTAAGCAGTTTCTCTTGGCAAATTGGAATTTCTGAGTTTAGTCTCTATTTTTGTTTTTCTACTATTGAAAAAAGAGGTTGAAGAAAAAATCCCAGGCTCCATGATAAGATTACATATACTGCAGTTGTTTGAGTCAGACATTCAGCATGGTCAACAGTTTTGCTAAAATTTCACTTCAACAATTTAAGAGTTTTCAATTCAAAATTGCAATACTTGAAAGAAAAAATAGCAGCCACTTAGCCACTTTTCTGCTTTCATCCATTTCTCCTCTTTTCCAATGTAAGAGAGAACCACATTCAGCCAGTTGTGTTTTATCTTTTGCTTTCATTGAACTTTCTGTGGTTAGAAATTGTGTGGATTTGAACATATATTTAACAATCAAGTGTTTCTTCCAAAAGATTTCATGCTTCCTATTTGTAGCAATCAGTATTGATCAAAACAATAGTGTTACATGAACTTACTATTGTATTTGGCAGTAATAACAGCATGAAGCAGGAGAAAAGGGTAATGGACAGGAAAAGGAAATCATTGTCTCTTCCATACCATATTTATGTCATCATTAAATGTAAGGTGGAAAGAAGAAAAAAATAATTTCTAGCCTTGCTTCCTGTAGAAAGCAAGCTTTGCCTTAATAAACAGACGGTTGAGCAGAGAGAATTAAGTTGGTCATTTCACAAATCACTGTGGTATTCAGACAATGCTGCCAAATCTCTGGCCACGGGGGGCCTCCAGGCTATACAAACCCTACCTAGCATGTGTGAATCTTGTTATTTCCACTACATGGCTTTATTAGTTCAGAGTATGAAAAACTCTGTACCCCTTGGGAACAAGGGCGTCTCACCTTTGTTATGTTGTCACTAAGTATATAATAATTTTCCCTTTTTTTCATTTTATACTGAAGTGTGTACCTGTTTCAGTATACTAGGTTTCTTTTCTCAATTTTGGACTCAGTGATATATAACATTCATGATTCAAGTGTGTAAAGGAAGTGAAAAATATCATGTGACATCTGATTATTAAATCCACACCTGTATGCATGTTTTCCTCTCAGAGCAACTAATACTTGCAGAAGACAAACTACTAACGGAAGTTACACACAGATCAGCTGAGATTCTCAAACAGTGTTTCTTGCATCCCAAATTCAGCTACATTTCCACAAAACAAATGTATTATGATTCAATGTCTCCCAGGAACAAGAGGGAATAAAAGGATTTTTTCAAGAGAAAAACATTTTTCTAAATCTTCTCAAAAAGAGATAGGCAGCCATTTTGGTAAATTATACATATGCAAAGGCGTCAGTGAGCATTTGACCATGTGCATATATTTAAATACTTCCCCTTTTACTTATGACAAGAAAAGTTTTTACCTCATTTTCCAAATCAATATATTCCTCTTTAAACATTTAAGTTCATCTGGAGAAAAAGCTTTCAACTGCCTACAAGATTGTCCTTTTGAGAGTGAAGAAATACTTTTATAATTTTAATGGCAAGAATTTATGTTACAGCTAATTTGGAAATACAATAAAAAGCCACCAATTTCTCCATTTTAGTAATTTCTTTCTTTTAAGGTATGTTCTAAATAGTTGCAAGTTAATAGTGAATATTTCTCTGTTGCAGCAAAATAGAAAAACTGGCTTCATATATGCCAAGGGATTTACAAAATTGCTGTGATTGCAGTTAATAGAGAAGCAAATGTTTTTAATACCAGTGTTTATATATTTGTATTCCACAAAATTATTTTCAGTGAATGCAATAAAGTAGATTTTATTTTTTTAATTATCAAATTATGTTTATAAACATTGCTATAAAGATATTCATCATCCATTCCCACTGAAAAAAATAAAACATATTGCTGAAAGAAAGAGGGTAATAAAGATCTTAAATACTAATTCTCCTTTCAAGTACAGCATCTCAGCTTATATTACTACCCCAGCAAACGCAGTCTCTGCTCCCTCGCAGATACACCTTTTTCTAACACTATTTTTTTTTAATCTTACATGTATTTTCTGTAAATACAAAGTGTATTTTTGTGTTAGTTCCTACTTTGAGATCAGCCTTAGAAACAGTGACCCCCCATCCACATCACCTGAGGCTAAGAGCAGAGCAAAAATAAAGCACATATAATATTGCATGCAGCTTATTCCCTGCAGGCAACTAGCTACTTCAATCCTATACCACCCTATAGACTTGTATTAGAATATCAAAAGTGAAAGTAATTTTATCATAGTTTTGTATCACAGTCTACAAAATGAGCCAAAATTACATGCCTAATTTAAGTTAGTCCTAGGAGTGCCTTTAATTCTAGGCACTCCAGAAGATGATTTATCCCATCACAAAGTGCTGGATTGTACCATTTCAGTTATGTTAGGACGGAATGAGTTTCCATTTGGAAGTGAGTGGTTCTCCTCTTTTTACAGAAAGACGCCACATAAGTAGACATTAGCATTTAGCTATCCAGCATTATGACACATTGCCTGGTGAACAGAGTTAATGTCAATGATTTATGCCTTTACAGTCATTTTAGGTACTACAAGATTTCTAACAAGCCTTTAGATGTTGTTTTGTAAGGGTAAAGTTCTTCCTTTACTCCTTCAAGTGCAGACATGCAAAAGGCAGACAAGGACCCAGGTACAGCCTAGCAAATAACTCCTCTCTGGTCTAACTTAGATTCCAGCTTTTTATTGTGGGGTCTCCTCAGAGGACACTGATGGCTTTATGGAGGTGATATTTAGTGATTGTTTAAGGAAACAATGTCCAGTTAAGATTAGGCACCTCATAACTGTAATATTGAAATTAAGATATAATTATAATCACACCCCCATTTTCATATTTTAGGTACATAAAGTTATGTGAGGTAAATCTGAATCCTACAAAAAATAAGCAGCGTAAAATTCTTGTACCGTTTTTTACAAATGGGACTGAGGTGGTTGTCCCAGATTTTCAGATTTGCCATGGTTTATTGTTTTACCATGAAGACAGCAAATAGGAGATATTAACATCAAAACATTTGTCTTATAAAACATTTTCTCAGCAATGTCATAACAGATCTTTCCCTCTTCTACCTTAATCTCTCAAACTTCTAACATATTCATATCTGAATTGCTAACCCTGAATTTTCAAATGTAATATTTATGACTGGAATGTAAAAATCATGACAGCACTTAAAATAATAAAAATGTGGTGGAGATTTTTTTTAAACTGTAGCTACTGTTTTTACTTTCGGATTTGCTTTAAGCTTTCCAAGCACATGTATATATTGCAACTTTTACCGATTTGTTTATATCTTTTCTTGGTTTATGTACAACATTTGAGGGGTTTGCATTTTTTTTAATTCTAGGTCAACCTTCCAACTGGGAATAAAAAAATTCCCTACTATATGAGTAATTAGAATCAAATTTGCAGCAGAGCTTGAACAACTATAATACATATCTCTTGTCTCAGTTTCAAAATAAAAATCTTCATCTGAAATACGATTTAGGGAATGCCTTTGGCAAGTATAAGGTTTTTCCTCTATTTAATATTTTGTAATATTGTGGCTGTTAAACATGTGCTGAAAAATACTTAGTATTTTATGAATAATTTCTTCCAGGAAAAAAAATGTTTCAAAGTCATAACACTCCAGAAAAAAAAAATCCAACATAACACAACAAAATCCCAAATTCTAGTAAAATATAAAGACTATGTGCTTATAGAGATTTTATTCCAGATGAATAAACAGATAATACTGATTGAAGGGTTAGAAATTTGTTTCTAACCTGTCACTTTAAGACTCCTGCTAAAATGACACAAAATATTCTCTAAACAACAACAAAAGACAGCAAAATGCACCTATAAAGTTTATGGCACTTGTGAGTGCCTTGCTTTAGTCTACTCTGAAGGATGATGTCCTTGCAAAGTGTTTATGTTTCTAGTCACTTTGGAAGAGCAAAAGACAGAGCAGCCTAGTACGATTGAGGACTGTCAAACAGTGGAACAAAGGGATTTGCTCCAGGTAAACCTAATGCAACCCAAGTAAACATCAATTTAGCTAGCAGAGGAATTGGAGCTTGAGAGGAAGGATAAGAGAAGAATAACCTTTTTTTTATGGCTTGTTTGCTGTAAGTGTAGTTTGATCTCTAGTGGCTTGCCAAGTAGGTCAACAAAAGTATTTTCAGTAATTGGCAGTGAGTTTCTGGAATTCACTGTCAGAAAATATAGTGTAACTTCTGAATAGTACTTGTTCCTAAGGGAAAATAACTTCACAAAATGGATTAGAATAATTTTTGCACTGCTTGGTGAGCCAGTTGGTTAAATTGGTGTTTTGTTTTACTGTGATTGTGTTCTTTATTGTGTACTTCCATACATTTCACTGAGAAGCCAGAAAGAAAAAATTACATTTGCATATTATAATAAGATGCTACAAATGACATAAAATGGGCACATTTTTTATATTGCACGTGGAAAAAAACCTGTTATACCATTATGTATGTTTGCTCTTGATAGAGGGGAATTGCCAGTATCCTTTAAAAAGTTATAGCCAGAACTGTGTGAGAACAGGGCTCATCCTGGGCAATCTTTATCTATGTAGCTGTAAAAGGAGGGGGAAACCTTTTTGTGCCCTGTAGGGTTCTAGTGTGTTGTCATATAAACTAGGTCAAGGTAAAACACAAGGGAGAAAGCAAAGGAGAAGGGGAAAATATTTATGTCCGCTGCCACCCCCAATTGTGCTCTTCACTCTTTTATGTTTGAGTCAGGATTGATTCTACTGTAATTCCAGGAGAAAGAAGGGAAATTGAGACATTATTGCTTAAAAGTTATTGCCTTAATTGATTCCTGGGGTTTGGTGCCCTGGCCTTCCACTTCAAATAAGTATTAGCTCATTAACAAAACAAACAAACAAACAAAAAAAAACCCTGTAGGATGACTTCCGGGGAAATTTTAGTCCAACAAGTATTCTCAAAGGGAAGCCCCCCAACTTTAGAAGTCATTGGGATTCTTCCAAAACCCAATTCTAGCAGGCACCGTGTTCTTAAAATTATCACATGCTCTTCCTGAAAGCTCCAAGACTTCCAGTATTTTTCATCAGATTTCTGTTATAAGGAAAGTGTTTTGATTACTTGCAGATCTTTATATTCTCCTCAGTGTGACAACATGCATATCTGTTATCATCCATAGGTTTGCTGCAAGTGTTGTCTTCTTGAATGTCATATATTGAACAATGTCAGTCCAGGCCTTGATTTTGTGCTACTCTGCTTGTTACCAGTCACCAACTCGATATCAAACCATGAAGTTTTATCTCTTGGGCTTGTCAGTCCAGACAATTTTCATCCCATCTGACAGAACACTGATATAGCTTACAGCTCCTTGGATTTCAAGAGAGAATGCTGTGGCAAAGATTGTGAAAATATTTCAGGATTTAAGATATATCACATCTATTGTCCTACCATCATCTGTATGGCCTTGATAGATCACTGCAAAAAGCAATCAGGCATAATGTCACCTCAGTAATATGGATTGATTGCTCCTGACTATCTTCTTGCCTTTCAAATCTCTGGAGAGGAATGTAGTAGTTTGCATTCTCTGTCCCAAGGGCCTCAGTCCCAGTTTCTCTGTTTGAACTCTCAGCAGTGACATCACCTACCAGCGACAATTGCTGGGCTGTAGGCTGGTGGCGGAGACCTTGCAAACACTACAATGAAGTGAGTTTCAGCATCAAGGTTTCAATAGATTTTTATCTTAAATCTATTTACAGAGATTTCACAAAACCTTATTATTTGATCAGTTTAAGACACTTTTTTGGCAGTTTATAGAACATGAGATTTACAATAGTAGTAACATAGAAACAGTGTCATCATTTACTCCTCCCTCTCACTCTAAAGCAACAAAGTGTAACACTGTTCCTGGGAAAAACTAGACAGTTTAAATAAAATATCAATCAAAGTGTTTTATTAATTTAATAGCAACATGATATTGACTAATACATGTGCTGTAAAGCAATCATCCCTGAGGATGTATAACCCCCGCTGAGGTGCAGTTACCCTCATGCACCTTCAGTGTCATCCCACTCTTTGCAATGTGGCAGCTCACAGTTCTTGGCAGGGATCTGCTCCACCCTACATGGGCAAGGACACCTCTGGCAGCCTTAGAACAGCTCTGGCACTTCTGGGTTTTTAATCAGTCCTGGACCTTAATATTTTGATTTAAGTAATTGCCTGTATTATTTCATGTACCTTGGGCATTAGTTGATTTTGGATTCGTATTCATTTCTGGTCTTTTCATTTATTTTCTGCTAGTTAACTGACAAGTTTCTAATCAGAGCCTCCTGCAGACTCAGAAACTGGATGAAGTTGCATGTATTTGTTTGGAACTCGACTAATTACAAAGAATATGTCACCATTTGTTTCCTAAATGGAAGCAGGCATTTTGTAAATATTGGTCTGCAGTGTCAAGTAAAATACAGGAAAATTTGCTATTTATTAAAAGTCTTGTGGCTCTGAAAACCATTAGGTATTATTCATTTGATATTCTCTTTGTATAACCTCCACAAATTGAAATTGTTTAGAATAAAAGAATATCACAAGACACTTGTAGGAGGTAATTTATGTGCTGCCTGTATTTCAGTATTTTGTCACTGATACTTAAGAAATTCATTATATCCAGAATGCCAAAACATTCGAGTTTTTGTTGTTAAAACCTACACTTTTGCAGAACTTGAATTTCTTGTCTTCTGCTATCTGTCTTCTCTTGTGATGTACATCACAAGACTGTTTCAAATTGTTGATTATATATACAACCAAATAGATGCCCTATCTACATCTAGGAAAGAAAGAAATATTTCAAGTTGACAGCGGGAAAAATTGGATGGAAGGAATGGAAATGGTTGCTTCTGTTCACGAAGTGACAGCAAGCAGTCTCATTGGAGAATGAAACAAACTACAAGGTTCAAGGTAGTTAAGTATATGAATTCTTACTTTCTTATTGATCTTTAATGTTTGGTGTATGTCTGTGTATGTGTGCCTAGATATAAAACACGAGTCAGTGTGGGTTTTGTTATGAATATCACTAGGAATGCACGTATCTTTCTGTGAAAGAAAAGCAGAAAGATTATGCTTCTGGAGATATTTCTCTCAATATTTCTAAAGTCAAAACTGAGTTTATGTTTATTAGTTCAGCAGAATTAGGATTTTCCTACACATATACTCCCAAAATGAAAAATTGCTTGATTAAAGGTATTATAACACATATGGACCTGCAGTTTGCACAGTTCCCTACATATCACTTAACCAGCCTTAACTGCAATTTAGGAAATCTCCAAAATAACAAAATTACACCAAAAAACTGCATGTAAAATTCAATCCACCTAAATTTTCTACAGTGGGCTTTTGCTACCCATTGTAGTGGCACATTTAAACTCATTAATGTTTTTCCCTGTACCTGAAAATTTTCTGCCCAGCAGTCTTGCAGACATGCACAAATACCTCACAGAGACAAGTATCTGAGGTTTAGATTTTCTTCCAGAACCTTCTGCCCAAGGTCTGGCAGAGGTTTCCCTAACTCCTGTGTTAGATCTGACAGTCGCATGCAGATGGCCCATGTATTTTACAGCATCTAAGGGAGGATTTTACTACTTGTAACTTTAAATGGAATAAGAGATTGAAATATTGTATATGCAAAATAAGCAGTTATATATATTGCAATTTGCAGCACAAAACCCCAGAAACATCAAGTGATTTACTCTGAGTACTTAAGGTGCACTCCAGCTATGAATATATACTCAGTTTTCTTTGTGACAGTAGCTACATAATACTGTGGATTTTGTGGCAATATTGATAGAATTTGTGTTATATATAGAAGAAAAAACCAAACAAATCACAAACCAGCAAGAACCCTTTTGCTTAATTAATGTAAAAACAGTTTAATCCAGTGTGAAACAAACCAGATATTTTTGTTGAACTACTTAAAATCATGTCAAAAGTATTACAATGAGCTTTATGCATCCTTGAAATATGATGTTTTACTAGGAGCTTGAGACTCAAAAAAAAAAAAAAAGAGAAAGGAGAGTTAGATATCTAAATGTACCCTCAGTTAAGTTTCAATATATGAGTGGAGAAATGGAGGAACATGAATTATTATGTTTTGCTATTTTATAATGGCAAATTTGAGCTTCAGATACTGAGGCAAAATCTGAAGGACAAATCCTCAATGTCTATTCTCATCCTCATTCCATGACAGGGAGGAACGACAACTTGTGCAGATGCTGAATTGCTCTCTGAGTCTGGGGCACCAAAAAAAAAAAGATGCTGTAAATACAGAGTGCTGCCACAGCACTGCAGTGCAGAAAGTTTAAGAGAAAATTAATCATAAACCAACTTGATAGATGGTTCAGATTTGAAAGAGAGGCATAGCTACACATGCCTCCTCTGCTTTTGCTGACTTAGTCACAATATATATGCACTGAACACTCACATGATTTTAATAATTTTTAAGAGCCAAGCAGAATTGTTAAAATGTCCATAAAAAAGGACTGCTTTGAAAATCCCATTAGCCTGAGTAGTCACAGGAATCATTGTGGCTCAGAGACCGAAACTTTAAATTTCACATACAAATAAGCCCTGTATCCAGCAGATTCAGGTTTGTCTTTAGATGAAAAGATTGAATGACATAGAACAGATCACATAGTAGGGAAAATACTAAGGCTAGCAAATATTGTTTCACTGATCATTTTATGAGTTAAAAATTACTTACTTTCTTATAAATCAGAAAGAAAAAAAAATACAACAAAATAAACCCTGCATCTTAAAATATGAAAAAATGCTTGATTTTGTTTCTTTCATTTAAGCTGACCTTTTTAAATGTTTCTTATGCTATGGGAGGGGGTTTGTATTACATTAATAATCTATGAAAAGTTATTTCTATGCATATGAAAAATCAAAATAAGAAAATTAAAAAGTTAGTCAAAAAAACTAAACATTTTTAAAAAAGCAAGTACAGGGATAGAAAGANGGAAGGAAGGAAGGAAGGATTCCAAATAAATTATCGATATAATTAATTAAAAAATAAGTTTCTGTTTTAGAGTAGCATTTACTGATAAAAAATATTTTCCTGTAATATTTGACTAGCTGCAGATGTAATTAAGTATATCAAGTATAATTATATGGTTGTATGTATGAATATACATATAATTTATGATATGGTGAGCACAAACACGTCTTACATGGAGGGATCTTCCTGTACTTTAGCCTGTAGATATATATGTATGATTTTACAAACTATCCTTTTACAAGCTGCAGAGAGTGCATGAGCCATTCAATGTGTCAGATGAATGCTCTAGAGGATGACTGCCCCTTAACAGTGTCTGTTCTGTCCTTTGCCAGAGAAAGAAAGATGAGGGGACTAGGGAAGGTTACATTGAGGCTGTGTAGGTAGGGATAAATAAATCCTCTTTGCCATAGTTGTGTCTCTCTCCCCTGATTATTAAAAAGAAATATTTTAATATCACCTTCTGATATACAAAACTTTTGTGTTCATTAATTAATTTTCACTTACAAGTGGATCTTTTAAATAGTAAAAAATAAGCACATATGTAGATAGTGTAGCAATGATGCCAAAAGTACTTAATGATTAACCTTAAGTTAGAGTGAGGCTTTCCTAAAAGTTAATGAGGTGGTTATTAGATTAATTAGGGCCAAGAAGGAAATTATAACTTAGATTATATAAAAATACTACATGACAAATGGCACACCACATGGTCTTTTAATGCACTATTAAATTGCAACTGTCCCTGGTAAAAGAAATATATACAAAGGCTCTCAGGAAAACTTCATGTAATACATCATTTTCTTCCTCATAATAGTTACCTGTCAGCATAGAAATATGGTCTGAGAAAGAATTCAAATTACATAGTAGTTTTTCAGTTGTCAGAGCTACTACACAGCTCCTATGACTTTCTAGAAGGATTATATTTAATTACATTGCATGAAATAAACATACACAGTGGTTAAATTCACAAAACATTTATGTCCCCGGTAACTATTAAAAGTTTCATATATAGTGAATGTCCATTGCAGAAAATTAAAACTATGAAAAGAGCATAGTATTGCCATGATTTACCATGTTAAAATACCAGCTGACCACCACCTACATTCTGCAACTATTTATATCATATTATTTGGTCCATCAGCAAATAACTATAATTGGATAACCTAGTCATTCAAAGTCCCAGTCACTATTTCCCATTAACTAAAATGTTCTACCAACATGTTTATGCACCATTCAAGCTGTCTAGTAAATATGGAACAATCACTGTATCTTCACCTTATCCAATTATTTTAGGAAGGAGGAAGACTACTGGGACCTTTTGAAGAATAAAGGGCACTAAATGAACATAACTTGTTTTGTCTGGAAAAACTAAGGATGAGAGGAAATATAATTGTTGCCTACAAATAAACCAGTGGTAAACTCAAGGGACACAAAAAGTTATTTAGCTAACAGACAATGCTGGCGCAAGAATAGATGGGTATAGAACAGCCGTACGCAATCAATGGAGCCTTGAAGAGAACATATGTGTCTGAGTTGAGGAATCAATCCTGGAGAAAGTGTTTAACAGGAGTAATAGAAACAAAACCAAACCAAGAAGGAAACAGAAGCTCCTAAACAAAAGAAAAGAAATCCCCAAAAAGACAAAAAAGCCTGGGTACTGCTAGGGAAGAAATGGGCTAATTTATGAAGTGAATTATGCTAAATGATTAAATGTGAAGAGAGGAAGAAGGGACAGATGACCTAGAAACCCCCTTCAAGTTCAATATTCTATTATATATTTTTTTAATTTGATTTCTGAAAACAAAGCTGGGCAAAATAGAGTGTAATGCAGAAATGGCTAGACAATACTCACTGTTGTAAAAGAAGGCTGAGGAGTACATCCATAACAAAAAACAGTTGAAGAGATTTTTAAAAATACATTGAATGGCAGAAAACACTGAAGTTTATTAACAATGGGCCTCAGATAATGTCCAGATTTTTCAGTGATAATATTCTCAGTTGTGTACAAAATGATCGAGGAAAGTGATTTTTTGGAAGGGGGCGGGGGGGGGGGGGGGGG
>VYXD01015592.1:86894-111980 GCA_013397195.1 Hylia prasina
CAAAACTTACAAATCATACTGAAACTGAACAATTTTTTGATAACACTGAAAAAATCATCAGAAAGTTTGCCAGTAAGCTCGATGTAGGTCTGAGTTCCGGATTTCATTCTGAGAGTGTTAAAAATAAGACAATTCTAGTCTCAAAACCACAGCCATATCAGTGACATACTGTGCTGGAACTCATTAGCTTCCTACTTTTCAGAGTTTATAAGCTCAAATGTAGAACACAATATTTTATTTATAAGAGTTTAGGTACAGCAAAATGGAAATCAGATTTTCCTGCTCTTGCTCAAATAGATATGCCTAAAATACTACCCAAGATTTGAAACAAAGAGCAAAGGGGTAAAATTTGCTCTAATAGTAAATAATATACATATTTTTTTTGTCTTCATGTATTGACCTGTTTTATACTATAAATTTGGAAAATATTAATTATTGATTTATAATCATAATGGGCCCATACCTATTATGCATGAGCTATGAATTGCTACATCACATATTTAGAAACCTTTTTTATAATAAAATGCACCTTGCTTGGTTTTTTACTCTTTCCATCATGTTGTTTTACTTTGCTTGGTTGCCAATTGTTCTTAACTCTCTCATGTAGATGTTTCTTTATCAGAGTATTTCAGTTTAAGGGCACTGACTGCATTCCAGAACACACTCAAAATGAAGATGTGCAGTAGGCATCAATTCAGCTCCAAACAGGTGTCCCTATTGCTACAATTCCCACAAATACTCACTGACACCCTCCTTACAGATCTCATTGAACAGACCAGGGACTGCACAGAAATAGCTTTATTCCATCTGAGTTGATGATGGTTCTTCTGAGCCAAGATTGAGCCCTGCTGGTAGAACAGTGTGAAACAGATTGCATAGACTGCTGATGCTCTGGGCAGACAGAAGACTTTGCTCTAATGATGACTGTTTTGATTTTATTGCTTGTGAATCTGTGTTTTTATATGATACCTATTATTTTCTCTTAATCCACATCTATATTTTCCCTTTGTTGCCAGAAAGAAAATAAATAGTTTAGGCACTTATTTCATAACCAGAAAATAGATCCTTCTTTAACAAATTTTCATGCAGTGATTTTGGAGGGAGAGTGCTCCTGCTCGAAGTGTCAGTTACTAAGATTCTGGTAATCAAGTGTTTAAAGTTACCTCTCAAAATGGAAAGCATTTGTCTAGAAGCATATACTAGCAAAACAAAATTTAAAAAAAAAATATCAGTGCAGGGTCATCAGATTTATTTCTTTTCATTCAGGTATATTACTTCTAAAAAAACATTACAGTATGTCAATGAATTTAAATTATTATTAATCTGGAAAAAATATTTTTGTCTTAAATGACATCTTTGCAAAGACTATGTTACAAAAATACATTCTGGGAAATAATACTGTTTTAGTAGAAGGCATTGCATTATAGTTGGTACTTTAGTGAGCCAGCAAACACACAATCACTAGATAAATCAATGAGACAGAGATATAGAGATTCTTTCTATAGTAAAAAAGCAATGTGCCAGTTGTGGAGGATCATTCCACAAGCCCACAAATACAATTCTTTATTCATTTCTCTTGAGTGCCCCGTCTCAAGATTCCTTGCAAAAATGTATAAAATGGTGCTAATAGGAGTTCTATTTTTCTGATTCTTGCAAGTTTGGAAGGATTACAGGATGTTGCAATATTATGCCATATTTATTAATCCAAAATAATTTATTATGTAACATGTAATATTTTGATTCCTTTTCTTTATACAGTTTGAAATGGTTTAGAAATTCTGTAATATTTTGAAATGTATAATGCTGTTTAGAAGCCTTGATGCAATTTATTTTGTGCTATAATAACTGTTCCCATCTTTTATTCAGTGCCTTACTGATGTAAAACCACTCAAAAATGTTGAGATTTCATCCCAAACTGTGTGACAGAGTCATGTCATTTGTTCTAGTTCTTTTTCTGGTTTCTTGACATTTTCATTCCTGACTACAGAATGGCACATTTTGTACAGAAAGAGAATAGAATCAGGTTCCTGCTTATTCCACAAGTAATTAACAACCACATCTCATGTCCAGGATATAAGAATTGTAGGTGCAATGTTCTGCGCAGACGTTAGTGCAGAACCCAAGTTTTCCATTTCCTGAGTTAATGTCCCCATCAATGAAATATTTTTTCTAACTTTTGCAGTTTACAGATTCTGAAACCATTTGCATGCAAGTGCAGGGTTTTGCATTAGGAATTTTAGCCACTGACAATAATATTGCTTTTCTTTACTTAATAAATTTGTTTGGGACTATTTAGGAATTATTTCATGCCTTCAGCAGTTTATGGACCACAAATTATAATCCCTGAACTAAATTATTGTGTACTGTCACTCAAGAACTTCTTTGCAGGAGTGATTTTCTGTCTGGAGAAAATCCATCTGAGGAACTGCAAACACTACATCCAATGAGGGTAGAACAACATTAAATCCATGAGCTTCAATAAGCTTTCCCAAAGTTCAGGCATAACTGCTGTAAGGAGAAGATTGTTTACATTCCCAAAGCTTTCTTGACTCTTTCTCAGAGGCACTCAGCACTTTCTTGGAGGCTATATGGGAGACCTAAGGGCCTTGCTTTTGCAGTCTGATTTCCCTACTGCTGAAGGTGTTTCAGTACCTAGTGGGGATGATGTCATAGGTACATCTGTTCAAAGCATGACACGATCTCATACCAAAAGGCACTAATATTGATAAAATAGAAGAAACAGACTAATAACATGCCTACCAAAGAGAAATGTTTGGTGGTTAAGTTGGGGAAAAGGTCTGGCTTTTTTTGGTTTGTTTGTTTGGTTTGGTTTGTTTGGGGGGGTTGTTTGTTTTTGTTTGTTTGTTTGTTGTTGCTGTGGTTTTTTTTCCTTTTAATTATTATTTTTTGGTCTGTCCCTCAAAATTACTCCCTGCATGTACAACAGTAAAAGGCTACTGGCTCTGGCCCAAAGATGAGTTTACACACTGCAAGGAAGTCCTGTGGCAACTACTACCAAATTTAATTTATGAGCAATCAGTGTGAGATAGGTCTCTCCTACACTCACAGTGCTAATAGAGACAATGAGACAGTGGGCAGGTTTCAGACAAAGGACTGGCATGAAGTGGATGTTGGAGAGAACTCCTAGTCACCTTCACAGCATAAGATTTGAATAATTAATGCTCTAGCTCTCAAGGTGAACTTTGCACTGGCCCAAAAGTTTCCACCAGGCTTTCTCAGAGTAGAGCGAATGAGTCATTTTATAATGACAGCAAACTACAGTGCAGTGATCTGTGGATTCACAGGTGTTGGTGACTCAGAGGGTTGCTTAGTTAAACATGCTAGGAGATGTAGATAAGTATGCTCATGCTTGGGAAATCAGGTATTATGTGTGCATATTGGGCGGGGGGGGATGAGAGTAAAACGTAATTAGGGAATTTCCTTGATTTGTTGGGGTTTTTTTAATGTCAAATAATTTGTGTTATATTAATGGTTATGTCTGGGATCTTGATTTAGAATGGTACTAACTTAATAGTTTAATGAGAACTGGAGTACTACCTCAATAAACCTCAATAAACCTCAATAAACCTAGCTTGGTTCAGGGTCTGAAGTGTAAGACATTTCTCCTGACAGAAAGGGATACTAATGCATTTTTTGCAAGAGTCACAATTTTAAAATTGATTTGGATGAACTTTTACCTTGTCAGAACATCTTATTATTTGTGCATTCTGGGAATTACAGACAGTAAAGTGTTTCTGTAAATTGTTGAACTCAGTCCCATAGTTCCTGATGTGACTTCTTATAGATGTGCCCTTTGAGCCTTATCAAAGCCATTTCATGATTCATTCTCTCTATTTCCATCATTGTTTCACGGATGTATTTGAACAATTAATTTTGCTAATACTTTTTTTTGCAAGATACTTCTCTGGAGCCTGGTGGTGAATCTTTTCCTTAGCTTCTGTTTTCTGTCACAATTTTTCTGCTTGGTTTGAGCTTTATTTGTTAACTTGCTTACAGTTTACTTCAACATTTTATTAATTGGTTAATTAAATCCATTAGTACAATACTAATATTAGATGGAAGCCTACTTAACATCCTCAAAATTCATATTAATATAATGGTAAAATGTTTGGATGTCTCTATTTGTGATATTTCAAGTATTTAAGTGTTTATTACATCTGCTGTTTTTACATCTTGATTGTAATGTGGAAATATTGTCTGTAGTTCAGCAGTAATTCTGAAGTTCAAAAATTCTATACCATGACACAAGATTTTATTCACAACTTGCAAGTAAATGCTAAACAGAACACACATATATCTGAAATTATACAGCAATTCTGTTTTGTCTATAATGAGGTTGCTGGGGAGAGTATGTATTACTGGCTGAAGGATAATTAATGGAGTGTGTTCCCTATTCTCATAGTTCTAATGAACCCCTTTGTAGTGTGTCCTAAAAGCAGTGACTTGCCAACACCTTGGAATCTAAAGCAGAGTGGAAATTATTGCTACACTTCCAAAGTGACAGAGAAATTGTTCGGCTCCAAATGGAAGTTGTAGAACACAGGACATGGGATACTAAATCATCTAGCAGCAGAGAGGAATTCAGCCACATGATTGATGCCAGATTTCTGCTGGGGGATCAAAATCCATCAAGCAAAGTAGCTATTGCCATTAATCATGTCTCTGAAGTGTTTGGTATTTCTGTGACTTAACAACATGTAGCAGCCCCTCTGGTGGAGGGAAGTGGAAAGGGAGAAAGAGGTTTTTGTGCCTCTAAATGGGGAGGAAGCAACAACAGCAGGGGGTTTTGTTTGTTTGTTTGTTTGTTTGTTTTGGTTTGGTTTTTTTTGTTTTTCTTTTAAAAAAAAGAAAAAAGGAAAAGAAAGAAGGAGAGAAAAAGAAAGAGGGAAAAGGAGGGCAAGGGGAGGGCAAGGGCAGGGCAGGGCAGGGCAGGAGAGAGGAGAGGAGCGGAGAGGAGCTGAGAGGAGAGGGAGAGGAGAGGGAGAGGAGAGGGTGCTATGACAACCCTACAGGCAAGATTTTCTCTAAACACAGAATGCAAGTTTGGTGTAATGAGCCAGCCCTAACTTTCTGTACTTGCATGGGGGCTGGATACAGCATAATTTTAATCATGGAACAGCACAATTTTGTATACACTATTATGAAAAGTACTATCATATCTTTTCATGTTTAAAGGGAAAGGGATACATGCTGCCTATCTCTGGGTGAATTTTGTATAAAAGAGCAAAATTATGATTGTCCTGATTCTGTCTTCTGTCCTTGACGTTTTTTATTCTTTTCTGAGGTTAGACTATTGGTTGATTGATATATTCAGAGCATGAACCATCAGTAAGAAACTTGTGATTTTAGAATTTGGGATACTGCAATTTTCTTTTTTAAAAAAATCATCACTTTCTCAATATTCTCATATTGATAATATTAGTTCCTCTCCCATCAATGAGCCCCTGATAAGTATTACCTTAATTGCATAGTAGCCAGCAAGTGCCCACTAATAATTCTGTTTCATCTACCAAATATGCCTCTTTCCAAACAATTAATTTTCCTTTAATCCTCCATCACAGCTGTGAAAGAGAGATTAAAACCAGGAATTGTTTAGAGATCTGAGGATGCATTCAAATGTAATAATGTTATAGAGAAAAATATATTAAATAAAATGGAGTATATCTGTGCCTCCCCTTGCTTATCCTCCAAATTTCTTAAGGAATTTATTAAATAATTTTTAATAATTCAGAACTGATTCAGCTGTAGCCTGGGTTTATAAATACCTGCTATAAGTGTTCCTAGGTCTTCCTATCATATTACCTGCTCACAGCAAGACCGTGAAGGAAGATTATAGTTCCTCCCAGACTTTTTCCCAGCTGACTGACTCCAGGCAAGTAAAGGAAATTCAGTGCCTTCCAATGGCAGCTGCAGTCCCACTGGTTATCAGGTTAGCACAAGATTTGTAGGCAGCAAATTGAGTATAATAGTGCACAAATATGAATTTGAATTGAACAAAAATACAAAATCACATTAGAGATACGTACCTGTGCAAAGCTTGCAAATGATACCGCCCTAGAAAGCACATTCAATGCAGTCAAAGTGTCAGGGCAGCCATTCAGAAACTTGACAGGCAGCAGGAGTGGGTTAGCAGGGACTTTGTGAACTTCATCAAGGACAACTAAAAAGTTCTCCACCTAGAAAGGAGGAATCTCTTGTGGCAGTAAGCTGGAGAGTGAGTGGCCAGGAAAAAGCTCTCCAGGAAGGACATGGGGCCCTGCAACCTTACACAGGGAAAGGCCAAAAGCCTTCTGAGCTGTATGAAGGAGAACACAGCCACCTGACTTTTTGGTTTTTTTCTTCTTTACTTACACCTTTTAAGATTGTATGTAGAATATTGTGTCTGCTTTTGTATCCTCAAAGTAAGGAAGATGTATGAGCTGAATGAGTTCACCTCAGTGGTCTGTGGAGGAGCATGGGCCCTGCGAGGAAAGGCTGAGGCAATGCAGCTTATGTAGCCTGGAAAAAAAGAATGGAGAGAGAGAAAGCCCATTAATAATGTCTCTTGATGCAGAACTGAGGATATGCCATTAACCAGATACAGACCCAGTATTGGGTTTTGCTTTGAGGAAACATTAGTTCATTTGAGTTTGGATCCCAAAGCTGAGTTAAAATTTATGCATCAGACTGGCGGTTTGGGTCTTCTGAAGAACTAAGTTATTCTGTAGTGCAGATATATCCATAATGCTGGGAAAGAGGTGGAATAGAAACAATGCCTATGCATCTTTTGGTTAGCATTTCTGTAATTATACTAGTTATGTCACACACTGAGGTTTAATTTGAAGTACAAAGGAAGAAATGAGAGTTTTACTGTTCATTTCAGTGAGGTTAGGTTTTAAAAATTCCAACAAGCAATAGAAAACGTATTAAAGAAAGAGGTCTCTTTTAAACCTTTCTTTTTTGAGAGACTGCAGTGGGATGTACAGGTTGAGATGTTGGTTTATAGTGACAGATTTGCTTGATTTATTATAGCTTCTTCAGACATCTGTGGTGCAGTCATTTGCCTCTGACTTAATCAACTCGTTTGCATTAAACAGAAAACATAATTCCGTAGAGTCATTCCTTTGGTCTTTTGTACTGGTTTTGGCTGGGATAAAATTAATATTCTTCATAATAGCTAGTATGGGGCCATGTTTTGCATTTATGCTGGACACAATGTTGATAACACAGGGATGTTTTTATTATTCCTGATCAATGCTTGCACAGTGTTAAGGACTTTCCTGAAATGTCTCAGCCCACACCACCAGTGAGGAAGCTAGGAGTGCAGAAGAAGCTGGGAGGGGACACAGAGGGAGAAGCTGACCACAGCTGACCAAAGGGATAGCATAAACTATATAACATCATCCTCAGGGTGCCAAAGCAGGAGAAGAAAGAGAAAGGGAGGGACATTCAAAGTGATGGTGTTTTCTTCCCAAGTCACCACTATGTGCAATGGAGCCCTGCTCTCCTGGAGATGGCTGAACACCTGCCGGCCCATGGGAGGTGGTGAATGAATTCCTTGTTTTGCTTTTCTTGTGTGCATGGCTTTGTTTCCCTACTAAACTCCCTTTATCTCAACCCTCAAGTTTTCTACCTTTTACTCTTCTGATTTTCTATCTCATCCCACCAGAGGGGAGCGAGTGAGCATCCCTGTGGTGTTTAGTTTAGAATAAGAAGAATGCTTCTCTTTATTGATGATATAAGGAAGCTGAAGTTGTTATGAGACAACTCCTAGCCATTAAAACAAATTTAACAATGTAAATATTTACTTTTCTGGGATTTGTTTCCACATACTCTGACTCAGAAAATGAGAGACGATAATGCATATAAACAAATAAAATATTTAGTGTATCTTACCCTAATCACAAGGTGCATCTGAATGCTCCTTCTGTCTCCAGCACTGTAAAAATTTTAGAAGTTGTTCCACTCAGATCATCAGATTATCTCATTTCCTCTTACGTATTTTCACCTATTAGGAAGTGTACACAAATAAAGCATTTTACCTTCACAGTGGAGCTCAAAATTTTTCTTTCTTCCTTTTTTTTTTTCATAAAGTATCAAAGAAATAAATAACTAGTTATATTCACCCTAGGATATGTTATAATTTAATTTCAAATGCTTCCTAACAAAGATAGAAGAACACAGGAAAAATCCATGCAGATGTATCTTTTCTTTTTTAGATGCTGTTTTAAAATCAATTATATGTGAGCAAGGGAGGCCTGAAGGTTACAAGTCAGCCAATGCTGTTTTATTAGCACTGGACTGTCTTTACAACTGAAACACATTTTAGCCACATGTCAATCATATTCTGACATCAGTCTTTTATTAGTTTTCCTCGAATTATTGCTTTCTTAGTTTAAATGAAATGGGAAATTGAAATGCTCTTTTACATTTTTATATTCTCCATGAGAAAATTTAGAACTAATCTATAATAAAGCAACCAGCAATCTATCTGCTTTGTCAGTTGGTATTGACATACTGCTCAAATCCATCTGTATGCTAATATAAAGATTCAGTTCTGAAAATGTATTCAAATTAAACACAGGCCAAAAATGTAGTTCTGATGTAATTCCAGTGGATAAATATGTATCATAGCTTCATGAAGAGTCTTCATATTTCAGTAAGATTTTGAATTTAAAAAACCCAAAAGCCACAAAAATCTCTGCAAAAGCTGAAGGCTACATTTATATAGATTTTTATTCCAAGTTCAGATTTAATAATAAAGATATAGCTACTGCATTCAATATCTGAGTTTCAACAAAATATTGACAAGTCATATCCTATTTTTAAAAATTAATTTATAATAAATATCTATGTCTGGATCACAAAGCTCTTGAATTTCTTTTTAAAGCAGAATGAAAGAAAAACAATAAGCATCTAATGTTGAAGCAGCTGCAATTACTTTTTTTTCTTGTTAACTAGAAAGCAACTAGTAATTTCTAAGGAAGTTTATTTAGTCTTTTTCACCAACAGCAGTTTCCTTACTGGAAGATAATTTTCCTGCAATGAACATAGAGGAGAAAAACACATTAAGTACACACTATCAGTTTACTTAGATATAGATCTTAGGGGGTTTGTACCAGCTACATTCCACCCAAAACCGATTGATCACACTGAAGTTTTTAATGGACTTCATGGAATGCCTGGCTCTTCCGCCTTTCCAGATTTATAGGAGTGTCTGCTGGAGGTTGACTGTATCCTGGGGAAGCCAGAGAGAAACAGCTGATAGCATGAATGCTGTTCTTGTTAGGAAGCTCACCAAGAAATACACTCACATATTTTTCTCTTGTCTGCTTATGGCATCTCTTAGTACAGTATGACTTTTCCTTTTACAAAAGAAAAAAAAAAAAAAAGGACAAAATAGTGTGGTTTTGTTTTTATAACCTATATGCCAATATACTAAGTTGCCCCAGAAAAATGTTTACATTCTCCTGGATGTTAGTCTTTTGAAGGAAATATTCTGTGAACAGGCCTAAAAACTCAACAACACTACTGCTGTCTCCTTGTTAGCAATTCACAGAAAAATTGAACAAACAAAAAGTAATCATTTTATCCCTATTCCTAAAAATAATGTTTAAAATGCCTATTATGTTAAAAAAAAATAACATTTAAAAAGTCTAATTAAAAAGTGCATGTGTGGGGACAGGGTAGTTTTATTTTGCGTGTGTTTGTGTCTCTGTGTGTCTTTTAAGGTAGGGATACTTACTTCTCTTTAAGAAAGATGTTTCCAGAGGGAAAGGAAGGTGGATTTATACCAGTCTATAGCGCTGTTAAGCACATAGTCACAATGCAGAGAGTGGCACCTTGAACACCAAAAGGGAAGATACTTCACACATCAGTGGTTCTGAAAGGGTTTACACAGGCTTGAGGCGATTATAGAAGCATTAAATGAGCAAGGAACTGATGAGCATGATCCAGATCATCAATAAGCGACCCAGATGTGCAGCACAAGTGTGTACAGAGATTGATGAATCCTTTGAATTGGGTAAGGGAAGCAGTAGGAATTTGACAGGTTGTTTACTGACTGCCATAACCTTTATTACTGCTCCATGAATCAGCTAGCACAAAGTTACAGCAATGGCAGGCTCCATCTTAGGGCAGAGGCGCTACTGCTCCTGCAATGCCCTCCTGAGCTCATCTCTGCACCTGCACTCCACTCACAGATATAAATGCAACTGTTTGTTGACCTTGCTATAACAGAGTTTCTACCAGAGCAACTGAAGAAAAAAAAGGTGAATGAATGCATTCAAGACAATATTGGAAAAAAATCAGGGAACATGGGGGCTTAACACTTTACTCCCTGCTTAATGCAGAGTCTATTAATGAAGTCACAGTTCGGGTGTTTATTAAGTAATTTATTTCAAAGACATTGAGAAGGGTATTTTGTGCAACATGCTAAACACTATCATTACCCAAGACAGCCTAGTCTCCTTCTTCTGAATCTATCTGATGAGTTTAAAGAAATTGCCTTCTTCAGATACTCACTGCTACCTCTCCACTGGAGGTTATAGACCTCCCATGAGATAAAATTAAGTGAGCACTCCTTGTGTGCTTCAATATGAGCTCAACTAGAACAGCAATGTGTTCTTCTGTATGAAAGTATGACACCTTTCCTAAGAGAGGGTAATTACTCCTGCTGAGGGAGCAACTTAGACTGTGCAGAAATAATTCAGGATGAAAAGGAAAAATGTTACAAAGGAGAGGTCTACAAGCAATGTGGTGTAGTAGACAACAGAAGGCTACTAAGACCAGCATGGCATGGACACACAGAGCTACACATCACAGACAGTATCATAAAAGGGGTTACCTTTCCTCTAGCCACTGAAAGACTTCTCTATAGAGATCGATACATCAAAAAGTTCTTGAAATAATATTAGTCTGAAAGCTAACTCTGTGAACAAAACCTAGTGCCAGCACTGCACGGTCACCCTTTTCATCTCTTGATTCCAAACTTATCTTAAAACTTAACAGTTATCAAATTACCTTTTTTATATTATTATTTATTTTATTTTTATTTGGGTTGCTTGTTTAAAAGGCACAGTAAATGCATTTTAAATTGCTGACCAGTGTGGGGCCTTTCACATGTTCGTTGCAAATTTTGGGGCCACAGACAGTATTATACCAGCAAGATACTGCAAATGAGACTGGTAGTTTCTGCTTCTACCACAGCTGATCCTTCTTCTCAGGATAGGTTACCCAAAGTATAAATGTTTTGAAGTATCTTAGTAATACTGTCTAAAGAAAAAAACATACTCCTTTTGTCAAACAACTTAAAGCGACTTTTGTTTAACTTGTAGTGGCTTCAGCAATGTTAATCCTGCAGGTAATAGGTAGCAGAAAAATTAATTCAAGCATAAAAAACTGGCATGTTTTGCTCATCTGACTTTTGCAGGAAAATTCATTCTAAAACTGATAATGCAAAGACTTGAAAAGACTTGGTGACAAATAAAAGCAATTCAATGGAAAATGAATAATAGCAGAAACTTCATATTTAAGAGGCTGATGACAAGAGTTTTGTATTCAATTCCATAGCAAGCTATTTTGAAGGATTTTGTTTCCAGCAAACAAAAGATGAAAAGATTTTGTAAGACTGTTGATAGAATATTATGTTAAAATAAACAGATAAATAGTTTAGGTATCTGTAAGAGGAAAAACCTCTCATTTGATCTCCCAACTCTGAAAGAAAATATGAAAGTGAAAGATCAGATGATAAGATGTAAGGAGGAGAGAGTTTCCATAATTGCTGTTAGAAATGATTACATGAAGTAAATATAGGACCAAATGAATTGTGTACCAGGGTAAAGTGCAACTGAAAAAAATAGTGTATTAGACATGAAAAACAGAACACTTAAATCTCATTTTTTTTCTTCTGTGTAGATAAGATTGCTCAGTTATAAATGTATCTTGCAAGATACTTAGTGTCCCTAAGATATTCCGGTGAAAGTGTCAGGGAACTTCATGTTCAATGATACAGCCTTTCAGGAGAGCTAAAAAAAATGAAACAACCCACAAGATGGTGGGGTTTTTTGTATATAACAAAATGCACAATAATTACTAAAGAGTGTATTTAAATAAGGGAGAAAAGATCAAAGGCTGGAATGATGCTGAAGAGCTTTAACAATTGGATCTCTCCCCATGATTCATGTAAACATGAAATGTAATTATTGGTAAAATAAATCATTCATTTACAATTACTTGAGTTACTCTGTGAAGGAGAAAAGTTAGTTCAAGAACAGTCTGTCTTTGACTAAAATATGTCAAATGCATGTGTTTTGTCTTTTTTTTTGGTGGGGATGTGTGCAAGAGAGGAAAGCAAGAACATTGAATGCATAAAATAATGACTGGGTAGGTGAATCCAGCCTTTTCAGTAAGAACACCCAGAATAACGTGTCTTATGTTACTTCTTGTAGTAGATACAGGTAGGGAAAACTTATAAAAATTGAAAGAAGATCATTGCCCTGAGATCAGTGACTCTAAGGGCAACAAAGAGTTCCTCCTTGTCCTGAGGCTCCTGCAGGAGACTGTTGAAGGACGGCAAACCAACAAGAACCAACATCCATTTCAGGTTCAATATTTGAGGATCAGTAAGTTTATTCTGGGTAAGATCATCTTCTTACTGTCATAGTATACTTTTTATATGTATCTGTTGAGGGAATCTGAATCCAGCAGACTTCAATACTCAGGAGGTTTCTACTCTCAGGTGTTTGCTGATGTTCCTTTCTGTAGGTTCAGACAGTAACAAGGTTGAGCATGTATTCTACAGCAGGAGGTACAAACACACATGCAGACACACATACACAACCAATATACAGAAAAAATCAAGAGAAGTAGTGAACATTATCCTTACTGGTACCCACATAAACACCAAAAATAGTCACAAAAATGACAAAAACTTGGGAAGCACAACACAAATACATTTGTCCTCTCCAGCTGATACAGGCTGAAATTCACTAGCAAGTGAATGCGTACCCTTCTTGTCTTGATCCGCAGCCCTAATTTTATCCTCAGGTCTCTTGAACTCTAGATCAGCCCTTAACTACATCCCAGATCCATGTCAACATCCTGTTTCTCATGTTATTTTATTTTTTATAATTATAATTATAATTATAATGATAATGATAATTATGTCTTCTGTTTCACAATAATATCTCCTGTTTATGTCTCATGTAACTGGGTGCTTTGTTATCTTCCTCTCTTTGGCTTTTGTTTTTTTACCCAATATAATGGCAAATACATATGTCTATGTTTTCTAGGTATCATCAAGCCCTTTACCAAACATATATTTTTACCCTTTCTCACTCGACTTCTAGTCATTCAGGGCTTTAGACTTACATGTTTAGCAACTCAATCACTCAGCTATGGGCTTAGAACTTACAGAGCCAATGGCAGTGATTCACTTACTTAATAAGTTTGGGTTTTTTTTAATAAAATACTGATGGTGTTCAAAGTTGGATGAACTTAGTGAACTTACTTACATATTTAGACATCAGTATCCTTCTTTTATAAATACTGTGACTCCAAAATCTTAATGTAATTTTTGTCTTCAATGTAGAGAATTCACAGACAATGATGATTTAAGTTAAGAAAGTGGAAGAGTTGAAAGATTCCTATTTAAATATTAATATAACTAGTAAGTTGCAAATTAGCTATTTGCCCATGCAATTGATCAGATAATTACATGCTTAGTTTGCACAGGTGTAACACTGCTATTTGTGGATTCAATTAAGGATAACTTTTAGTTCCCTCTGGTCACCAGAGAATGTGGAAGAGTTGTTATGACACATTTTGCTGCATAGATTCTGTTACATGCAGCCTTTCATGTTCAGTCTTCTGAATGTGGTAAAAATGATTGATCTTGGGAAGTTCAGCACTGATGCTTCATTTTATTTTGTTTTTTGCATGAAAAGTGAGAAAAGCAGTAAAGCATGCATGAAATTTGGGAGGGTTTTACTAGTAGCCTAGCTGTCTCATTACAATTATTTCTTTTGTTCAGGTTACTTCTTAGAAATTAGACATTCAAGCTGGACTGTAATGAAAACTGTAATAGCCTGACTGCTCTTTATCCACTTATATGATAACTGCACATGCATAGGTAAATTTATGCTTATATATTGATTCCTTGTCACAGATTAACCTTTCCATTTTGCTGACTAGCTTGAGCTAATTACAGTTAAGCCATTAGCAGCTCCTACTGCTGTGATTTGGCTCGTGAAATGGAAACTAAAATCCAGTCCTGAATTTAGAGATGGCTGTCTCTGGATGCATTTGGGACAGAAAATTCAACAAGACTGTTGTCTTGTGAGTCTAGATTTATTTACAAAAGCTGGATGGAATTAATCTGCATCCCACAGCTAGATTTTCTCAGGTAAAATTCAATTCTGCAAGGGCCTTGGAAACCCTTGACTGCTTATGATCCACTTGGCAGTAATATCAAAAACCTTTTGGTGTAAATGTGTCTTTGGAATCACTGTTCAAGGACAAAAGAGAAACCAAACAAACCAGAGCTCATTTTGTGAAAACTTTTGCAGGTGACATAATAAAGCCTATAGAATTGTGGGGGGTTTTTGGGGATGGAGGCTATTCTTAGACTATGACATTCACTGTCCTGTTTGAAGCAGAGCTGTCAAAACAAATATGTCAGGTCATGCAGCAAGTGGTTTATCTCTGTGGAAAACATTAGAATAGAGAGGACTGTGGTCTCAGAGATAGGCTCGTAATTAGGTATTGATTGCTTTCACTAACACATTGTGTACAATTCCAAACAAATGCAAGATCATTTCTGACTCCTTTATTTTAAACCCAGATATTTGTCAGTGCATTCATTTGAAAGATTACAAAATATGAAGCAATTTTTACACTTGGGCTTCAATTGATTTGGCTTCTATAAAAATCCTCCATTTGAAGGGAATGTCAGCAGTATCTCAGCTCCTGTCCACAAACAGGACTTTTACCTGAGATTACAAAAAAACAACAATTGTCGTGCAAGGGAGTGGAGAAACTGTCCCTCCTTAAAGCTGCAACAAAATTTTGGGCTCTAAGACAGTTGTACCCTGAATTTAGCTTATTGTAATGTGAAGACCTAATCAACCCTAATTCTTATTGCCCCTGTTTTCTATCCTATAATCACAGCAAATAGAGGCAGTCAAAGGGTGCTTTGTGATGTAAGTGCTAGCTGTATTCTCTGAATGCACAAACTGCCCAGTAAATGACATCTCTGGAGTGCAACTGCTCCCTTTACTCTGAAGAAATTATATTCTAGGTCTTCTGAGATGAGCCAGGTTACAGATAACTGATGAGATAGATCAGACAGAGCAATAGTCTCCAACCTAAGTTCAAGCAAAGTGAAGACAATTGCTCCCTAATCTTCTCCAATGTACAGAGAGGATCTCAGAAGGGGAGGTTCAACACAGTTAAAATTCAAGTTTTGATTTGGGTTTGCGGGGGAGGGTGGGGGGCAGGTTTTTTGGTAGTTGGGTTTTTTAGGTTTTTTTTCATTTAAAAAGCGGCAAATGTGTGTGTTTCATAACTGTGCACCATGGCAAACAGGTCCCCTGAAACTCCTGCTCCACCTGCTTTCTTAACTGATGGGTTGTCTCTTGAGGATCAACATACTCCTCTCCCTTCAGCATTGATGTGTAAGACTGGTGGTGTAAGTGGTACAAACTGCAATATTTGCCCCCCCACCAAATCATACCTACATGAAGATAGTAGCAGAATCAAAGTTTCATTATGAGCCACAGCTAAGAATGTTGCTGGAATCTATTATAATGTGTAGCCCACTAGAGAATAGATATTATATCATGCTGAAAGTTATGTGAGCATGCTAAAAACAGGATTACAGGAAAAGGTGGACAAGATATATAGTTTATTTTAATTTCCCTCTACTTATTTCTTCTGTGATCTCTATCTGTGGTAATTCCCAAACCTGTTGTGGTTAACCCCAGCTGATAACTAATCACCACGTAACAACATGTTCAGCCACTCCTGGTGGGACGGGGGAGAGAATGGGAAGCATAAAAGTGAGGAAAATGGTGGGTTGAGATAAAGGCAGCTTAATAGATAAAATAAAAGTCATGTACATAAGAAAGCCAACCAATGAATACATTTTTCACTTCCCATGGGGAGGTGAGTGTTCAGCCATCTCCAGGAATGCAGGGCTCCATCACATGTACCTGTGGCTTGAGAAGACAAACACTATCATTCTCAATGTCTCCCTCTTCCTCCTTTTTCCTCTAGTTTTAGAGACTGAGTCACATGAGGCATCATGTGGCCTGGAATACCCCTTTGGTCAGTCAAGGTCAGCTGGCCTGGCTGTGTTTCCCCCCAGCTTTTGTGTATTCTGAGTGTCTTCCCTGGTGGGGTGTGGTGAGATGCCTTGACACTGAGTAAGCCCTGCTCAGCAAAAATAGAAACGCCTCTGTATTATCAACCATCTTTTCTGCACAAATCCAAACGAGCCCCATATCAGCACAGGCATGTTCCTCTTTATTTTTTTGTTCTTTTATGGAGACAAATGGATGCTGAAGGTTTTGGGTATTTTATTATTTGCATTCAGACAAGGTTGTCACTCCAAAACAGTACATTGATTGGGGATTGATCAGGTAAGGAGTCTTTTAAAACAGATGAAGAGTAGTTGTGATTTTGTTATCAACATGTGGTTTTCTATGGCACCTTGAAGTACAAAGGACTCAGTTCTGCTTCCAATTAACTCAATAGCAAAACTCTCATTGACTTAAAGGTGTGAAAGATCAGGCCCTAATTTATCAACACTTGTAATTCTCTGATTAAGTTTTTAAAGTCCAGATACTAAAATGATTTGCAAGCCTTTGATATTCTGCTGAAGTCAGTGTACAGGTTGGCAAACTGAATTTTTGGCTCTTCATTAGGATCATGAAAATTCTCTAGCTGATCCTATCATCTTTGCCTTCCTTATGCAGCAGAGAATTCCAGTCTGTGGTTCCCAGCTTCTCATATAACTTTTTTCCTCTCACTTCCATCTCTTTTCCCTGCAGATAAAAGTAATTTCTGAATATCACAAAGTTCTAGTTAAAGAACAGAACTTCAAGTATATATTCCTAGGTGTAAAACACTTAAATCACCACAAAGGAATGCAGAAAACAAATTAACTGCATGAAGTACCTATTAAAGAGAAACTGAGAGCTCTGAACATCTTTATTATCTGCAATAAAAAAATTGTTGATGCGGAGTATGAGAAAACACAGGCAAATTATTTACAACTATATGCATTAATAATAGTAATATAATAATAATGGGGTTGCTGCCTGCTTCTACCAGTTTACTTATCTACTTTCACATGCACTTTCCCATCTGAACAAGTAATGAGGTGCAAATTTGCAAGATTTCATACAAACATTTAAGAAACTTGAGACATCAATATCAGAACTGATATTTTCTATAAACTGATACTAAGTGAAGAGGGGTTTTTGAAGTTCTAATTCAAGATAACAAAGTTTTTATGCTTATAAACCCGTTTCACTCTTATATAGAGATATTCACATCTCCATACATATGTGTATTAATCTGGTCTGTGTCTGGAATAGAAAGTGACTCCATGGCAAAAAGATAGTATATGAAATGGGCTCCATGATCACAGAACCACTGAACCAGATTCTCAAAATCACAGAATGTTAAGTGTTGGAAGGGACCTCTTGAGATCATCTAGTCCAGCCCCCCTGCTAAAGCAGGTTCACCCAGAATACATTCTACAGGATTGCGTTCAGGAAGGTTTTGAACATCTCCAGGAAAGGAAACCCCATAGCCTCTCTGAACAGCCTATTCCAGAGCTCTGACACTCTCAAAGTAAGGAAGTTTTTCCTCATATTCAGTTGTGACTTACTGCATTTCTATCTCTGAATATTAAAGAGCAAATCTAGCCCACATTCTAAGAATTTCTGGCTATAGGAAACAAGGAAAAGAGTCTTATAGACAAAGTAAAAGAATAACATGAGGGAGTGGTCTTGTTCTACAAGCACCACCAAAGTGCTCATTAAAAGCATACAGGAATCTCTGCGCAGGGTAACACCTTTTTGAGGAAAGAAATCTCTTATTAGTCCATACAATGACAGGAGCCTCTGCTGTCAACATCTTCACAATGCTTTCATTAGACAGAATGGCTGACAGTCCAAAACTAATATCCTGCCAATTCCTGATACCCGTATGCCCTGTGTACCCCACAGCAAGTATGAATCCATCACTGTTGAGCACCTTAAACAACATACAAAACACCACCTCCTAACTTTCTGTGTACAAAACACTGTCCCACATGACCACAACTGCATCCCCAGCAAAGCTTTTACTGAGTTGTTACAAGTGTTCTAAGTTTGCTCTGTTTTACAGCAGAAACATCTTGGACATATATCTGAGATGGACAGATTCTCCACCCAACACTTGGAAGAATACAAATGGGGTCTATTAATTGCTCTGCACACAGCAGGGACTACCTGAGATTACATCCTGGCTAGTCCAAAATTCTTGCCTGAAGAATTCTTATAGCCGCCAGGCAAATACTTGGTTGTGACAGTGGCTATGAACTCAGTCTTACACTCTTTGTTTGTGCACAGATTAACAGGGAGTTCCCAGACCACCTAGATATTGTGACTTTTCTGATCTATGTATAAAGAAATCAGTCTCTTATGTCTAGGTTACATTTGCTAAAGGCTGAATTTAGATAACAGTAATTCTGAATTTCCCCCAATTTTCCTTCTACTTCTACCACTAAGACAAACTGTCTTACTGCTCAAGACCAGAGAGAAACCAGTGAATTACTTTATAATTTCTAAATATTGGAAGGCCTGAATTCCACATCCTGCTCTGAGGTTGCTTTGCTGTTGTTGTTTTTCCTGGAGCTGTCCGATGAACAAGGTTTCTTCTATATCCATGCATGGTTGCAGTCTGAGAGAATGGTTTGCTTTTGGTTGGTTTGGTAAGACATCTGTTGTCATATGGGTCTCTGTATCAGGTTCCTATGAAGCAGAACAGAAGTTAAGTTTGGGGTAAACAGAAACCCGACAATGAAACCCAAAGGGGCACAAAATTGGGAGTAAAATTTACTGCAAATCTCCTTGATAGTAGCCTGCCATATTGTGTTTAGAAGTTAGAATACTATCCACAAGGTTGTCCTCTGCCCCATTCTGCTCCATGTGGTAAAATGTGAACCAAAAAAACCCAAACCAAAACAACAACAAAACAAAAACAAAAACAAACAAAACAAAACAAAACAAAAAAAAAAACAAAAACAAAAACAAACAAAACAAAACAAAACAAAAAAAAAAACAAAAACAAAAACAAACAAAACAAAACAAAACAAAAAAAAAAAAAAAAAAACCCCAGACAAACAAACAAAAACCCACAAAAAAACCCCAGTGCATTTTCCTTTTTACACCTAGTAACTGTAGATCTTATATTTGGGGTGATAAGTTAAGAAAAAATAGAATTCTTTCTTGTCTTTCTAATAAACCTGTTTTCTGTAAGAAAATGCTCATCCCAGGAAATTAAATATTTTGCTGTAACATTTTATCTTCATTTCCAGGAGGACAATGTCAAAGTTTCATTACAACTGTATTGTTCTAATAAATATTAAATATAGTATATTGAGTGATGAATACAAACCAAAAATTTAAGACTTAATCCAAACAAAATCTCCTGACAAGATAAACTGAGTATTTCCTTCACAGAAAAAGAATAAATAAAAACTTTTAACATTCTATGTAGTTGAAAATGAAAGAGCATCTTAATACCTCATACTGTAGTGCTGAATGTAAATTTTGTATTCCAGTCAGCTCGACCAGGGCATTTCTTTTAAAGGCTTATAGATTGTCTAACTAAGACTGCTGTATCAAGAATCTAAGCTTTTACATTTGGAAAAAGGAGAATAAATCAAACTGAGAGAGCACCTGACAATGTTTTTTATCTCCTTGCAAGTTACAATTGATAGCATTTCTTCAGAACAGATGGAATATACCAGTTTTAGTTTTTGGCATCGAGAGTCATACACTTTAAATAACTCTGTTTCGGTTTTCCCCAAGTTAAAGGTAATCTAACAGACTTGCAGCTGTAGAATGATGGAACCATTAAACAATCCTGCATTTTTTCAAACTGTGACCTTGAAATCAGTGGGAATTGGATTATGCCCTAAATAAAGCCAAAAATTTACAAATTTTCGGAGGATGCTGCAGTGTCACGTTTTGTAAAATAAGTGGAAACTCTAACTTCAGGATGGCAGTTTGGGAGTTGAAAGTTTGAGTGAAATTAGGAACTTTCAGCTAAGTATTTTTGCTGGGGTAATTCAGCAGTTATCATCACTGTTTAAGAGTTTCATGGAACACTTTTGACTTTGTAATATCCTTTTATTTTATGTGATTAAAAGGGAGACTTTAATTTGTGACATCTCAAGAGTATTGTATTTACCTACTTAAGGTCGAATAGATAATTCTGTGTATGAGTCAGGGTGAAAAGGAAAGGATTTGTGGAGTTTTTTCCTTTCTTTTCTATAATCTTCCTACTGCAGGAACTCTTCTTGATTCAATAATGACATTTGGTGGTAATCCCAAAGGAGTAATAATTTTGCCTGAAGACTAAACCGTGTGAGTGGTGATCTCCCTTGCTGTCAATGACCTATAGATGACATTTTGTACCTAATTAAATAGATGTCTTTCTTTTGAAAGAAATGGCGAATCATGCATAATTAGAAAAGGCATCAAAGTTGGAGCTGTTGGCTCATTAATCTAATGGAGCTAGCCTGTGGCACTTAAAGACCATTTGTATTGCTCGTGATGTTTGTGCTACTTTATGAGCAATTAGCACTCTATATAAGGCTGATTCTCTTGATAGTTTTAATTTTTCTCACACTCAAAGAAAATATTTAGATTAGTTTAGGATATAGTATGAGCTATAACCTCTAACACTCATAAACATTCAGATATTAATGATTTACACATGGGTAAAATTCCCTGGAATGTAACACTGACTTTTCATTTCTTTAGGCTAAACAAAGAACAGGAAAAAACCCTTCACAGAACTGTAGAACTCGTAAACAATAATTTTTAAAAAATCATACACTCAAGGAAATGACAACTTCTGCGATATATTTTTGGTGGGTTTTTTTCAGGATGAGAAGTGATGGTATTAATACTGTGTACGCAAGTCCTTCTGTATAGGAGTTAAAAGGGTACTGTGTTTATCCTTCTTCTAAGTTGCTTAATAATAATTACATTTTCTATTTTAACAATATTTTTAAATATATCTGAAGATTTAAGACATTGAATTTTTATAAAGGAGATTAATTTGCCGGCTTTTTGGAGTCAGTCCATTCTCAATGCAAGTGTTAAAGAAGTTTAAATTTCACTTTCCACCTACAACTTGCCAGATTGGTCTATAATCCATGCTAATTATTTCTCTAGAGAGTCTGACTACTTCAGCTTTGCTAGGATTTGTTCCTGTAGAACGCCTGGTTGTTTCTTACTACAACCATTTCTCAGAGAAAATAATCCATGAAAGCTGAAACATACATTATTGTGGTATATAATATGCTTAAAAGACATCCACCAACAGCTTGGGGAAAATTAGACACCACTGATAGTTTCATATTCTAATTTATACTAAACCATTTATCACATGCCTGGGCTGTTCAACATACATATATGGATATGAGCATGAATATATTTTTGAGTGGACATTTTACATATGCTATAGCCAAACAACTGTATATTTTCACCAGAAAAAAAAGGACTAGCCAAATATTCATTTTAATTAAAACTTAAAATTTCTCTTTTTTCTTTCATCTCTTTTGTACAATTTTACTTCATCACAAATGCAAAGTCTACTAAGAGGCTTCACATACAAGTTCCCACTGAATCAGAACATATTTTGGAAATCTTGTGGTTTATGGATTTGTTTTTAAATCATAATGGTGACACCTAAAATTCCCCCAGGCTACATAACAACCATGTAACTGTATAGAATCACAGAATTTTAAGGTTGGAAAAGACCTTTAAGATGAACAAGTCCAATTGTTAACCCCTAACACTGCCAAGTCCACCACTGAATGATGTCCCTAAGTGCCACATGATGCAGAGATCCATCTGCAGCACACAGAGGAGACCCACACCAGAACAAGTAGATGCCCAAAAGAAGACTGTGACACCAAGGGAAGCCCGTGATGGAGCGGGATCCTGGGAGGGACCAGCTGACTCATGGAGAGAGAAGCCCATGCTAGAGCAGGCTCCCTGGTAGGACTTTTGACTTTTGGTAGGTCCTGTGAAGGAATCATACTGGGGAAACTTGTCTGGTTACGACTGCATCCTGTGGAAAGACACCCATGTTGGAGTAGTACATGCAGACCTGTAGCCTGTAGAAAGAACTCACACTGAGGAATTTTGTGGAGAACATGGTTCAGAGTCCATGATGGAGCAGGGAAAGGAGTCATCTTCCTGCGCAGTGGCAGAAATAACTTGCTATGAACTGACAATAACCCTCATTCCCTGTCTCCCTGCTTGGCTGTGAGGGAGAATGTAGAGCCCAGGAAAGGGGGGGTGGGCAGAAGGTGTTTATAAAATTTGTTTTACTTTCCATTATCTTGCTCTGATTTTGACTGGTAGTAATCCAGTTAATATCCCCAAGCTGAGTCTTTTTTGTCCATGACAGTAACTGGTGAGTGAGCTCTCCTTGCTCTTTTCTCAATTCATTTTCTTATATTTTCTCACCCATGTCTGGTTTTGGAGGAGATTGATAGAGTGGCTTTGGTGAGTACCTCCATCCAGACAGTGTCAACCCACCACAAGCCCATCTTTGTTCCTCCTTACAGTTTCTTTCAAATGCTTTTAGTCTATTAAATAATAACTAAATGACTAATCATCAAGTTTCTCTCTGCTGCTTGCTCAAAGATTTTCTGAGAGCATTGACAAAACTAGAAGAAAATAAAAAAACCCCATGCACATCTTTGTCATCTTGCAATTCAGTATTTAATATCTCCCATTCCCTCTTTCCTTTTCTTGTTTTTTCCCCATTCTCCCTTTTTTCTGCCCCCACCTTTTTTTCCTTTTTTCTTCTTCTTCCGTTTCCCCTTCTCTTTTCCCCTGTCTTTCTCTGTTCACAAGCAAAAATATCTGTTTTCTGTCTAAAAGTGGTTTCTCAATCTGATTTGAGTACCTAGTGACATGAAACAGTGCTCAGTAGTTACAGGCTACTTATTTTAATGCAACAGTAAAATAAAATGGTATGTAAAATACATATGTAGTAAACTGCCAGGAGTATCTGCTTCCTTTAGGCTGCAATAACTCCTGTTAGAGTTATATTTTGTCCCAAATCTCTCTTCAATATTTGAGTTGCTCCAGAGCATCAGTCTCTTGTGGATGTAAATAACTGATGACTCATTAAAAGACTGATACAAACAAGTGTATTTTACAAAGGAACAGAACTGAAAACTTTGCTCCTTGCTTCTGACATGTGCATATAGCAGTAATGATATTGAAATAGGCCAAGGTATTTTTGGAGTGAACAGATCTCTATGCCATAGTTCATTCAGTGTTCCTACTGCAAACTTCTTAAATGTGCATTTACTAGTGTCTTGAGTGACATCTCCTGGAGAAAGTTAACATGGTCGTTCCCAGTAATTTGCTAGTGAACTCTGACAAGAGATTTGTAGATTCCATTCCTGCAATTCTGCTTTTGTAAATTCTGCTTTTGGAAATGGGAGATTTATGCATCAAATTTATTTCCTTTTCAAGCAAAGCTGAATCAAGATGCACAGATTTTCTTCCTCTCACAATAGCGCTGGCTGAGTTGACTCAAAGTTCTTGTCTGGTAACATAGTAATAATTATAAAATAGTGTAACAATTTGTCCTTATAATTACATCTTTTGACTGGATGTCTCAGCAGAGCTATGTAACCTTACCACTCTTCAATGGCACTGGGCTAAATCAAAAGCAACTACAGAAATGCACAGAGCAGAGCGTGACAAAACTTTCCAAGGAAAAGTCAGGCCAATGCTCTATGAAGAATGAACAGATGATATTAATGTAATTTGGAAGAAAGAGATGACTTATCTCCATGCTTTGATCTCTTGAAGTCTCTGGCTGTGCCTTTCTGAATTATACAATGCACAGTAAAACTATTGCAGCATGGTTTCTAGCATAGAGTTAGAAACTGGATTAAATAAACATGCTGCCAGGCATAATGTATATTCCAGAAACCAAGTTAACTAAACTAAAGCAAATTTTGATATTTCACTACTCTGCACCAAGGACATGCACATAAGGTAAGAACTGGTAGCAGGACAGTTCTTCAATTTCATGCTCTCACAGAAGGCAAAAGTAGGTTTAAAGAAATGCATCATTAATCTCTCAACTCATCTCATAGATTTCAATTTTATTTCTTTATTTTATTTTAATTATTATTTTATTGATTATTTCTAGAAAAATATGATTGTTTTATTTATCTGTTTCTATTATTTTCACAGAGCTGTTGCACACTGCTACTGAAGGACCAGATGATCTCCAGATGTCCCTTCTTCAAGAATTCTCCCTACCTCAACAATTCTGTGATTTTGTCGGGGGNGAATTATACAATGCACAGTAAAACTATTGCAGCATGGTTTCTAGCATAGAGCTAGAAACTGGATTAAATAAACATGCTGCCAGGCATAATGTATATTCCAGAAACCAAGTTAACTAAACTAAAGCAAATTTTGATATTTCACTACTCTGCACCAAGGACATGCACATAAGGTAAGAACTGGTAGCAGGACAGTTCTTCAATTTCATGCTCTCACAGAAGGCAAAAGTAGGTTTAAAGAAATGCATCATTAATCTCTCAACTCATCTCATAGATTTCAATTTTATTTTATTTCTTTATTTTATTTTAATTATTATTTTATTGGTTATTTCTAGAAAAATATGATTGTTTTATTTATCTGTTTCTATTATTTTCACAGAGCTGTTGCACACTGCTACTGAAGGACCAGATGATCTCCAGATGTCCCTTCTTCAAGAATTCTCCCTACCTCAACAATTCTGTGATTTTGTCGGGGG
>VYXD01015592.1:112000-161109 GCA_013397195.1 Hylia prasina
AGGGTGGGGGGGTGGAGGTGAGGAAAGGCAACCCTGAGACATGAAGAAGATATATATGGTTATATTAGCAAGTAGGTGGAACCAAAGGAGGAAGAAAACATGAGTGCAATAACTCTTAAATTATCAAGAGAATTCTGTAATAAAATCTTTCTTCCCCTCCCACAAATGAAACCACAGTGATTATTCACAGTCGCTGGGCTATCACAAAGGAAAACTGGTTCTAGTCTATGTTTTGAACCCTTACTTCAAGTCACTCAGAGTAAATGCTCCCATACAATAAACAGGCCAAACAGGAGCTAGAAACTAATTCTTTGTTCATGACAAGTCTCCAGAACATGCATAGACACAACATTTAAATGAATCCCATATATATAGGTAACCCTATATAATTGACAATATTCCCAAAACATCTAATAATTTTACTGAATAGTTTCTAAGACAAATAGTTGTTCCTTCTGTAATTATCCAGACAGAATTACATGTACCAATTTAAAGAATTTTACATGCAGTGAAAAATTGTCACTGTGTTTCAACTGATGTAAGTTTAAAAGCCCAATTTCTTTTTATGCTGTGTCTGCTCCATTTATGTTACTGTGCAGCAATAGGATCAAGCCTGGTCATGGGTTTTGATGTAGGAATGGATCATCTTTCATTTAAATGTGGCTCATTTCTTGTAAAGTTTTTCAGATTGTTGCATAGAGGAAGAACTAGTGAGATGAATTATTATTTAAAGCGATTCTATTAGTTAAATTCAGCATTTTAAAACAAGTGTGAGTCACCACTGCCTTCTATAATTTTTACTTTTGTTCTTGTCATCATGCCAGTCTGAGAGCACAATACAGACACTTTAAACTGTTTCAGATGCAGACAGCATAATTTGCCTTCAAAAAACATTGCTGGGCAAGTGTAATGTCAAAGCATAGTATATTATAGCCTGCTACAGTATAGTATTTATTTCTGAAAGCATAGCAGAAGAAAATAATAGACAGAAGTCTGAAACTCTCATTCATATAGAGATAAAAAAAAATAGGAAATTTAGAGGTAAAGTTGCAATTTCAATTATAATGATTAAGCAAAGTGCATAACTAGATTTCTAACTGACGTTAACTATTACTGCCTCGGGGGGTTTCTCCCCGGCAGCTGGGGTTGTTGAATTTCAGCTTCTCTCGACTTCCCACATTGTATCTTTGACAATCTGGGGCAAGCAGTTTCTTCCCAGCTAGCAGATTCTTCAGGCGACACGGGAAAATGAGACGAGACTCTGTGATCTTCCAGAGAGGGTTTATTAGCTGAAAGACCCCTAATGGTCCCAGGACCTTGCCTTTTATCCCTAACTCGGGGGTGGGGTTTACAGAAAGCTGGCAGCCCACCAAAAACGGACCAATGCAAAGCCCTGCCTTTTTCAAACTCACAGGGGCTCTCCTCCCATTGGGAAAGAGCTTCTCCCTTGTCCCTGGTTCCCCACAGTTAACATCTTCAAAACTGATGGTCCATCTACATCTCCCCATCTTCTACACTGAGAACAAAGAGAAAATAGTGTGTCGAGAAAATAGGTCCTCTAAATCAACCCTAAGTCATTCACATTTGGCTACAGAGGGAAAATAATAGATTGTGTGAACATATCCATTCCTACTCTGTTTCAGCTATTTTTGAAAGTGTAATTTGAAGGTTCGTTAAGATGATTCAAGATTGTACTTAAATAACAGTGTGTTTATGTCATAGCAGGTTGGATGAAAGTTATAAAAAGCCTCAGAAAGTCAGGTACACACATTTAAACAGAAAGCACAAGATTTGGAGCCTAAAAACTTTAACTGACTTAGAAATTTCCAAGCATGATAAAGGCAAATCCACTCAGCAAAATCCATGATGATCAATGCCAGAGCATTGGCCTTGCTAGGACAGGGTTAGTTTTCTCCATACATGTCATATGGTTCTATGTTTTGCATCTGAGACCAAAATAGTCCTGATAACATACCAATGTACTAGTGTTTGCTGACCAGTGCACAGATCAAGGACTTTTCTCTGTCCCCCACAGGATGCACAATCTTTTGGATGAGTCACAATGACCTGAACTGACCAAAGAGATGTACCATACTGTATCATGCTCAGCAATAAAAGGGAAAAGAAGGGGCTTTGAGGGTTAATCGTCTTTTGTTAGGGAAGACGATGGGCATCAGTCTACTAGTGGGAGGTGGTGAATGATTGTTTTTGCATCACTTATGTTTGTCTTTTCTTCCACTTACCATTCACTTATTACATTTTTGTCTTTCTTGACTTCCCAGTTCCTTGCGTTTACTCTTCTTATACTATTCCCTTGCTCCACTGGGAGCATGAGGAGAAAGTGAGCAACAGGGTGTGTGGCGCTTAACTGCCCACTGGGATTAACCCAAAACAGCCAGCGTTTGAAGAACTCCACTGGCTTAAAAATTAGAGATTGTTAAAAAAGGTACAGCTTTGTGTAATTATTTTTCTTAATTTCAGAATTGATAAAAAGGCTTATGTTGGATTTTTCGTTTTGTGTTATTTGCTGCTGTTTTATAAAATGGAATCAGATTGACAGCTAGAACAATAACAGTTCTTCAATTCACAGAAACCGAGCATCAGATAGTCATGTGAATCTTTATAAACAATACCATGTATCAACAGATGTGAAGCAAGACTACAAGATCTGACAAAGCTGCAGCACCAAGTGCTGTCAGAATTATCAGCAAGACTAAAAATTTTCTTCTTATCTGAACAAAGGCCTGGTCAGGGGTCTGAGGAAGAACACAGTTTTAAATCATGCTGCCAGATGCACCTTCCCACTGGGTTGCAGGATCCTCCTGAAAGCCTCACATCACAGCCAATCGCTACTGAAGTACAGAGTAGGACTTTTCTTTCACCTATTTAGTGCAAACTATTGAAGACCCTTGCTGTCTTCAAACAGCATTGCAAGCATTCAGCAAATGATCATCCCCAGCATGTTTTGTCCAATTTCTATTACCAGCTCTCAAACAACAAAACAGATGTTGCAAGACAAGCACTCCAATGAAGGCTGAGAAGTAGGAGCTGTACTCATACTGGTTCTTTCAGCATGTCATGGTTTAATCCCAGCTACCAACTAAGCTCCACAGAGCCACACACTGAATCACCCTTGGTAGGATGCAGAAAGAATCAGAAGAGTAAAAGTGAGAAAACTCATGGGTTGAAATAAAGAGAATTCAATAAGGAAAGAAAGAGCCACTCATGTAAGCAAAGCAAAACAAGGAATTAATTCACCACTTTCCGTGGGCAGGCAGGGGTTCAGCCATCTCGAGGAAGGCAGAGCTCCATCACATGTAACAGTGACTTGGGAAGACAAACACCATTTCTCCAAGCACTCCCCGCTTCCTCCTTCCTTCTTCCCCCACTTTAAATGCTGAGCATGACACCATATGGTCTGGAGTATCCTTTTGGTAGCATCTTCCACTGCTTACAGAATACTTTAAAAATTCCCAGTGTCACCTGACAAATTTATTATGCAAACTTAGATGATGCCACACCCTGGATTGTGTGATAATCATAATAGTGAATTCACTAATAATGACATCCTTTGTACCTACAATAAGTGCAGGATTCTACAACTTCTTAGGTGAAGCTATAGAATTAAGCAGGTGTGGGCCCATATACATTTTTCAGATATTTTGTTACAAGAAAATAATTGAATTTTGTTGCGTCTATTTCTTATTCTCAAAATTCAAGATTTTCTTAAATATTTTGAACATTTTGAAAACAGAATCTCCTTTTGATTCTAAAAATAGAGGAGGTTCTTATGCCCTGTGATTCAAATATTTCTACAGATTTTTTGAGAGGATGGAGGAGCTCAGTTCAGATACTTAAATAACTACATGAGAAATATCTCAGCCAGGTTAAAGGTGCCAGCCAAGGGCAGCATGGGACTCTCATAGGTTCTGCACAATATTTACCTCTTTAAAATGAAGTTCACATGGATGTGTGCTCCATACACACATACATGTGATGTATGGCTACATGAGATGTGGGATGTCTCAGAGAATTTGAAATAAGGTGTTTAAGGTAATGTGTAGCCACCTGGCATGCTCCAAAACCATTTGTATGTGCTCCATATCACTAGAGCAGATGGAAACAAATACAGGATTTAGAAAACAAATAAACATACATTTTAAAGCAATTATTTTCTTTTCAGAATTGCCAATCATTCTCTAATAGTCCTGGAAAACTCTCAGATTTGAAAAAAACATTAGTTGTAGACAGAGCTGATAATTTATATCTAGCAGATATGTTTTTCAGCTGTGTAATTTTAAGAGTTTTCTGTCTTTTTTCTTCTTTTTTTATTAGACATAGTATTAAACTTTAAAACATTGTAATCTCTATAAGTAGTGCTAGAATTTTAAATTTCAAAAATTACTTTTGTGATCAAAAATTCAGTGTATAGAGAAATTCACTTATAGAATAATTAATGCTACTAATAAAATTTCAAAATCATAGTAACCATTAATTTTACGTTTCCTTCATTATGTATGTGAAGAATTGGATTTTTGAGGGAATAATCTTCAAAAATCAGCTGTTATACAGCCACCCCAAGTCTTGAAATGAAATATAAGAGACAAGGGAAAGGTTCTGCTAGGGACTCTGATCGGCAAAAACTGCTTGTACCAAAGGCTTATTTAATTTTTTTCATTCAGATTTGCTGATGAGAAAGGATTCACAGTGTAAACTTTACAGGATTCAGGTCACCCATGAAAATAAATTACTACAGGGAATCTTCTGTTGATTCATTACAGTGATTTATTATGGGCTTTTTTTTTTGAGCAACAGAACAACAATATAGAACTTTGCAAAACTTCATCAAAGAAGTATCTCAATATTTTCAGGAAAGAAAAAATTAATTAGTTATAAGACAATAATCTCTCTGAAGTACAAATTTAGAATCACAGGATAAAATCACCACAGGCAGATAAAGTGCTGGAACTGTAGTGTTTTTGCAGCACTTATCCAAAACATTGTGATTTATTAAAGCCTTCTTTAACTTTCTTTCACATTCTGTGTAAAATATTTAATTGGGCCATTCACTGGAATCTCACATGAAAATTTGAACCTATGCTTCTATGTAATTGTACAAGCTTATAGGTGATAAGAAAGGTTTACTATATTTTTATTCTTGTTCTATGTCAAAGATTGCTTCAAAAGTAATTTTTTTCAATGAATTATATATTCTTGAGACTCAACTTTTAACTATGAAATACAACACCTATTGGTTTGGTGGATTCTCAAAGATTGTTTTATTTATAAGATGATATTTTATTTGGAGTCACGGTAATTTATCTATTGAGTTATAAATTCATTCCTACCTTCACTGGAATTAAATTATTTTTTGTTTCTTTATTGAATAACTTTAAGATTTCCAGCTTCATTTGTTGCAATTATAAAAGATATATTTGAAAAGGTGTAGAATTACCAATAAGAATATAAACAAGGCAGTTCTTTGATAGTATCTATATATTTGCTCATTTTAGCCCATCAAGATAAAGTTGTGAGCATAAAGGGAGTCTTTCCAACTTACATTTATTAGATCTCACTAAAATAAGGAAAACAACAACAAATATGTGCAATTAACTTCACAGCGAAAACTAAAAAAAAATTTTAAAAAGCTAACAGAGATCACATTCCGTTTCTGAATGTTTTTTTGCTGTCAGGCAACAAAAAGTGTTTGTAAAAGCATACATGCCACTTCTATGGAGTATGGAAATTCTGTCTCTTCTTTGCCTTTTTATATATCATAAAGACAAAAAAAAAAAAAAAAAGATTAAAAAACCCCCAACAAACAAACAAAAAACCCCCCAAAAAAAAACAACCCCCCCCCAACCCCACAAAAAACTGAACATCACCCAGATCCACTAATTCACATTGTTTTTGGCTTACTTCCAGGCTGTGTCTTAAGCTTTGAACAAGGACTAATGCAGAATACACACACAGAAGTTTATTATTCTACTGCTGCTCGGAGAATTTAATGCCANAGTGCACTTGAATTCTATGTTTGAGATAGAACAGAATGAATCTTATCTGTGAGAAATGTTTCTTACCTCATATCTCCAGATTTCTTTTGTACAAACTATGCACAGTCCTAACTGCATTCTGAGTGTTTTCAGAACTCTATTTTATTATATGGATATTTTACGATTATCTAATTAATAATTAATAAAAATGAATATTTAATTAATATACTTCAACAGTCCAGGTGAAAACAATCTAAATGTGGCTGGTAGGCAATGGTAAGCAATCTAGTTTTCCCAGTCCAGTATCCAAGTAGAACTCTCAGTTTGGTTCATGGGTTTGTCCTAGGGAGAGCTACCTATGATTTCGTTCTTCCTTTTGTTCTTTAGTTTTCCCTGGAAGGCTCTTCCAGAAAACTGGTTGCTTTTGGAACTTTTTTAATATGATTACAACATTGATAGTTAAAGAACACAACAACTTGGAAGAAGAAGGGAAGGAAAAATTATGTGCCAGCATTCTTTTCTGTCCAGTCAAAGCTTTTGAACTTGTNATAACAACACAGTAATGCCCTCCTTCTAAACACATGTAGATTTACATCACTTTGAACAAGTTTTTGACGTTTGGTTAATTAAACATTTAAAATTACAAGGAGACATCCAAATGCCAACTTTAAAACATTAGTTTCTTAAAGTGCACTTGAATTCTATGTTTGAGATAGAACAGAATGAATCTTATCTATGAGAAATCTTTCTTACCTCATATCTCCAGATTTCTTTTGTACAAACTATGCAGTCCTAACTGCATTCTGAGTGTTTTCAGAACTTTATTTTATTATATGGATAATTTACAATTATCTAATTAATAATTAATAAAAATGAATATTTAATTAATATACTTCAACAGTCCAGGTGAAAACAATCTAAATGTGGCTGGTAGGCAATGGTAAGCAATCTAGTTTTCCCAGTCCAGTATCTAAGTAGAACTCTCAGTTTGGTTCATGGGTTTGTCCTAGGGAGAGCTAGCTATGATTTCGTTCTTCCTTTTGTTCTTTAGTTTTCCCTGAAGGCTCTTCCAGAAAACTGGTTGCTTTTGGAACTTTTTTAATATGATTACAACATTGATAGTTAAAGAACACAACAACTTGGAAGAAGAAGGGAAGGAAAAATTATGTGCCAGCATTCTTTTCTGTCCAGTCAAAGCTTTTGAACTTGTCAATTCTATCATAGAGCTGTAGGTTGTATCTCTGTTGATATTTTCTCATGCTTGGCCAAGGGCACAAGCTGGTAGATGAAGGTGACCCCAGCATGCTCTGACTGATGGGTCACAGCCCCACAGGTTCTGAGCACAGCAGGCAGAGCCAGGCTCTGGTAAAATCTGTAGCACCACACACACAGTCCCTTCAGGCAGGGACAGGATGCCTGACTCAGAGCTGTCATGAACTCCTGGTGCCACGGGAGGGGAAGCTTGTCAGGGACACTGAGGTGCACTGATGTCTCCAGGGCCTTGATATCTCTATACAAAACAGAAGGCATTTTCTACCTGGAAACAATGAGTACCTTGCCACTGATCCCCAAGGGAAAGGTGGGCATTTTATGCTTCTCTAGTACTTACTAGAGATTGATGTACCCTCATTTTTCAATAGCATTAGTTCCTCAAAACTAAGCTTGTTGGATCAATTGCTTTCTGGATGACTGAAATGGAAGGATTGTAAGTCATAGCTTTTATTTATGTCCTTTGGTATGGATTTGTCTCATATCTAACTGACATAGACTCTGCTTAGCTTGCAGGTTTCTGAAAAATCCATTCCTTAGGCACTTGGCTCTTCTTTATACCTTATTGTGAGCCAAAACATTTATTGGCCGCTGAATTTTCCAGGAAGTAAGCTGGCAGAAGATGAGGTGTTGCTTCTCCAGTTTAGTGGAACTATGCCTTAGCACCTTTAAAAAAATCTTTAAAAAATTATATATGCTGCTTCTCATCCATAAAACAGAGAAAAAAGGGGAAAAAAAATCCTGAATTCATAAGCTGTAAGAGTAAAAACATTTAAGTTTGCAAGGTCTCCAGATATTGTGATATAGAGGCCACAAAGAGATGTTTGATAAGAAGAAACTATAGATGAGTTAAAGATCAGAAACAGCTTTTTAATTGCCAACCAAACAGAATACTGAACAACATACAGGTACTTTGAGCTGTTCCCAGCCACTCATTCTTTCAATTAAGTGAAAAACTTTTGAGCAAATCTGAAAACAGAATTAATATGAAGAAATAATGATTTGCATACAGACATTCTGCAAATGGAAAATAATTAAGGGAGGCATTTTTTTCAAATTATTTGCTCAGCTGTTGTTGCTCAGAATTCAGTGGGGTTTGCATATGTAACTGAGATTCACTTCAATACAGGCCAGGGGAAAATATATGTTATTTGATTTTTTCAATTTTGTTTTTGTGGTTTGTTTTTTTCTGGCTTTTTTTTGGGGGGGAGTTGGATTTTTTGTTAAAGCAGGTGCAGATTAAGAAAAAAACCCAGTGCATAAAAATAGCTAGTGTAGGTTACTTGCTAGATAAAAGAAGATAAAAGAGTGGCACTTTTCAAAAAGGAAACAGGAAAAACCTAAGCAAATTGATTAAAAGAAAATTAAAATATCTACATAGCTGATGTACATTTTCTATATGGAAAGGTCTGGCTTGTTAGGATATTTTATAAGAGTAAGCTTAAAAAGACTATACTTTGAAATCCAGTGAATTCCAAAAAGTTCCATGTGACTATGGTGAAGTGCAATCATGCAAAAGGGCACCTTTGGAGCATAGAAAAGGAGAACTATGAGACAGACTCACCAGGGCTGTGAACCTTGGCAGGGGAGCAAATGACCTGTACTCAGCAGAAAGTCTTGGAGGGCCAGTAGATTTATGATGGGTTTCCTACTTAAATGACAGGAAGTTGTAGCTAGCATTGGCACAAGAAGAAGGACAAAAAGACAGGAGCAAGGCATTACCATGGGGAATGGCAGGAAAAAGCATTCAAAAAGGGCTTGAAGATGGTCATGTTATCATGGTGACAGTGATATTGTGCTAGGAAAAATGGTGCCTTGCCCTGGCTGATTCGAGTACCTCCAGGGACAGCAGCCTCCTCAGCCAAAATGGAGTTCCTGGGACTTTTCTACCTGAGGCTGCAGGGAGTGTCAGAAAACACCTTTAAGCGAAAGTTTATGTCAATGATATCTTCTATGATGCGCTTATGGGTGTGGAGTGAGAAGAAATTATTATAAAAAATAAAATAAAGAAACCAAACTAAAGAAAGCTGAAGTATGTGTGGAGGTATCACGTGTTGCCACAGTGTAAATTGTGACACTGTGCTATGTAAGTTGAGCTACTGAACCACAAGCACAGATCCATGGAGAACACTAGAAGTGGACTGAACCTGTCCAAGACCTCCAGCACACACCACCATCAGCAGTGAAGGTTATGCCTTGGAGCACCTCCAAGACAGCAGTGGCTTCTCTAGGCAGACAAAGATCATAAGATTATAAGCAAAAGTTTGCTAACCAAAAGATCCCTTAAGGGACTACCAAACACCTGCCAAGAAGACACTTGTGCCTCCATATGACCCACTGTTCCTGATTAAACAGCTGTGCTTCGTGTCCCAGCTGTGTCCAGAGAAGCTGTGGAAAACCCAGGGCAAACTGCTCTAGCTCTGAAAAAAGCTTTCAGCAAGACTTGGACCAGCTAAGGTCTAGTGGTTGGTTCCAACCAAAATTCTTCAGCAGTGCTTTCAGCAACCTGAATTGAGCTTTTACTGACAGATGATATATGTCCAAGTTTATAGTAGAAAATTCTTTGGTTTTTAGCATTCAGTACTGCTTACAAACATTTAAGTTCTGAGATCCCAGTGATCTCTGATGTGACTTTCTTAAAATAACAACTGATTATTTTGGCTCTTTGAAGGTGAAACATGTGTGAGGAAGCTAAATCCATTTTTGCTAGTCTGAAAGAACAGATTCTGTTTTACACACATATATCCTTTTATTCACATTCCAGCATTCATGTGTAGGCTAAGCTCTCTAGTTGCTTCATCTCTAAAGCCAGCACACAGATATTAGATGTTTTAAATAGCTTTTTTGCTGGGCTTTTACACAAAGAAATATATTTAATTTTCACAACATGCAAATATGCATGAGAACCATAAAATATTGGTGACTTTATTCCCTGGTTAGAGAGAAATTATACCAATCTATTCACTGATGAAGTCACCTGGAGACCTTTACTAGCAATGAAATGCCAGTATTGACATTGTAATAAAAGACGCATTTCTGAGTTTGTGTTATTTTTTTTCACCTAGGAATGCTAATGAAAATTAAAGATGCCATAGGCCAGAATTTTTTCGTAACTAAATAAATATAAAAAGTCAAATGAACTGCAAAAGATGTAAATAAGTTATGAGAAGCTGTATATTAGAAGACTATTGTATGCTAATCAATAAGATAATTTAATTAAACCATAAACTTTCTAATAATAGATATAAAGAACTAGAAATTTACTCTAAATGTAAAAGTTTCATCAATGAATGCAAAACCTGATATTGAACTAAGAGAAAAAGTGCATTAAAATGCCCAGTTAGGGTTTAAAAAATACGGTAGAATTCCATTTCTATTATATATGTCCTAAGCACAACTTTTACATTTCTGGGAAAAAAATTACTTTACATTCATGGATTTTATCAAAAACTTACAATTTTTAAATAGAAAGAGGCTTATGAATTAGTATCAGTATCACGGTCCATATTAAATACTTTGATACCATTTGCAATGTTAGTCAAATATTTTCCTTCCCACTTTTCTATTTCCACTTCTGTTAAAATCAATTTTATAATTACCTATTTTGTAAAATTGTGAGATGAGGACTTTAGATATAATCATATATCTATATCATATAATCATTCCATTAAACCAAGAAAATGAAAACAAAATTGAATTTTTTTCTTTAAGGAAAATTTCTCATGTTTCATATTTTCACAACACATAATTTAATAAATTATGTTTCATTTTAGGAGTTCAGTGAGAAGGATGTAAAATAAATCTAGTTTTCAAGTATGTTACAGTTATGTCTTAGGCATGACTCAGAAAAAGCAGTATTTTTAGTAGCATGTAATATCTTAGAAATCAACAAGCCATTTTTTCATTGACAATTCATAAAGTGTGGAACTGTATTCTTTGGGGTTTGCAAGTCAGATAGAAGCTTATCTTCAAGAATAATGACATATTCCTGAGTATCAAGTTTCACACATATTTGGTTTTCACTGTGTGTCATGTCCAATTTATTGCAAGATGTTGTATACGTTTGAATAGGATTCAAAGGCAACTAATATGATTAGAGACAATCAGAATTATCTCTGAACTGAGGACCAACAACCTCGAAATCTTGCAAATCACCAGATAACAACAACATAAAACCCCATTCTCTATTCTCCTACATCAACAAATCCATTCTGTGCATCTAGAGGAACTGAGAAGGAGAAGAACAGAGACTGAAGAAGGGAAGAAAGAGCTTGTGAAAAATGGTCAGATTGAAATTCCTTGGAAAGCTGCTAAACACCTAAGGTCTCAAGGTACACAACTGTAACTCTGTTAAACTTATTAAGAAATTAAACAGATTTTTTAAAATTAAAAGACATTTCAATTAAAACACACAAAGTTTCAGTATCACTATAAGATGAAATAGTCACTGTCACTAAAGATATATCCCTCATTCCCTCAGTTGCTTGCCTGTAGCTCCTACCCCTTGCCAAATGCTAAGTGCATGAAGTTCCTATAGCTGCATGATCAACTGGTCTGGTTAAAAATATTTTTGTCTCTGGGGATCACTTCTCTCAACAGCAGCTAAAATTCAGGAAATGAAAGGTGCATATCCATAATAATTTCAACAAATCTAAATTGAGAGTGCTGTGATCTCAGCTGCCTTTTCCATCCCCAGCTGTGCACTCTACTGCCTTGAACTAGCACTATGTCTTGTGTAATCATGTATTGAAACATCATGGGAGCTGAACAGATGAAAATTCACTGAGTAAAAGAAACTAAAAAAAAAAACAAAACAAAACAAAACAAAAAACACTTATTAGTCCTTAGCTGGATCAAATCCCTGAAACAATTTATGATGTGGGTGCCTAAGCCCTCAGACAGTAGAAGTTAGGGAGAAATAAATAGTAGGGAAAAATTAGGACCCTGACAGACCAAAGTGTTCAGTGACTACCTTGTTGAAGCAGCACATGGAGACATTATTTGTAGATCTGTGGCTAAAAGAAAGGCAGAGTTCAGATAAATATACTACATTATAAATACATAGGTATTTTTCTTTTGGTTCTGTTACAGTTCTGCATAAAACTGAAAAGTGGAGGTGAGATACTGGGCATCAGCTGATACAGGGATATCAGCTGGGATATCAACCATTTTGAGAGGGTGACATGAGGCTCTGTGTTGAATCAGAGCATCATGATGCCCCTTTGGCTTACACTAGCAGCAAAATTCCCCCCTAACAAGGACTTAGATTATCAATTCAGTTTTGATGTTGCTATTTTTAAACTAGGACCCCTATAGAAACCTAAACACCTTTAGACTTCATTTCATCCACTACAAAAAGCAAGTGATTTTGATCTCTCTTCTCTTCCGTTGCAAGATAAACAAACCTGACAAAACAATACACTGACCACTTGTTTTTTCTTAGAGTAATGCAAGTATTTCCCAGCTTCAGGCATGAGAATAGAGAGAAAAACCCCTGCTCACTTTTAGTTTTGGATAACTTCTGCACTGTAATGTATTTGCCAGGCTGTTTACAGCACTTTTGGAGCTAGTTTGCACTTGGTGTGGGAACACCATCACAAAAACCTGGCCCTCTATCTTCTAAAAAACTAAAGCTCTGTGATCAAGTTTTTCAGTTGCAGTGGCTGCATCAAAACAACAGAGCAAAAAGGAAATGAAGTAGAAGAAAGACAGATACAGAAATATCACCCGTGTTGTTTAGTGAATTTCTACTACCCATTATCTGTTTAATTATCAATTCCTTTCTGCTCACTTCAGTGACAATATCAGCTGCCTAGCGTGGTGGGAGACATGAGCATCCCAAAATGATGTTAAGTAGGCAAGCTAAACTGTAATACTGCATTAAATATTTCTTATTTAGGCAAGAATATGGCTGCATTTGATCTCACTGAAATCCCCAAACTCTCACTTCATAGAGGTTTACCCAAGCTCTAAATCAAGGAAGCTGAGGACATGTTGCTTTCTAACAATCTGTTCCTTCAAGTTAAAAACAGCTGAACATGATCTTGCTAGCTCCCAGTGTGGTGCTGTGGCTGAGAGGGCTAATGTGGCTGCATAATCAGGGGAATACTCAGCTGGAGTGGGGAGGTTATATTACTGACATAACAGCATAAATGTTTATGTTTACTCTGAGACTCGAGGTGCAAACTGCAGTATACACATTCCCTAGAGAGGCAGCTATTCTCCATGACTACAATGTTTAAGAGAATGGTAAGAAAACGGGACTGTTTACCACAGCAGGAAGAAAACAACTCACACAGATTTAGACACCAAACAATAAGATGCTAGGAACTGAAAATACTGATGACTGCAATGTTTTTGTTAGTCTCATGTCACACATACAAGCTTTTCCTACAGCAGATTGAATAATGGATGAGGAACAAAAAATATGTGTACAGCGAGAAATGTATATTTCTGTATTGTATCTGGACTTACTGCTCTCTTTAGCCTCCTGAAAAGGTTTTTATACACAACAGTTAGCTTGGAAATACTTACTAGTACAAAAGAAGAACACATAAGTTACACAGAAAGAAGAAAGATACAAAATACTGCTATATTTAGATAGAAATGTGTAAAGAAATACAGAGCATGTAGAGTTTTCATGCTTATTTCAAGCTTCTCTTCATTTGTTCTCTTCAAAGAAGAGAAGCTTCTCTTCATTCCTTTACCCCAATATAAAAAAGCACTACCTTCTTTTGAGAGTGGTAACAATGACAGATTTTGACATCAGCTTTGTATCAATCATCTCTATTTACAGACAGAAATGAACAAAAAACCAAACAAACCACCAAAGCCACAGTGAGGGAACCACTTGCTGCAAGCAATTCAGCAGGGTAATGAATGATGATGGAAATACCCAGAAATTCCAACCTTGTTTTCCCAGGTTAATACTTACGCAGTAGGCCACGCTGGTTCTGTGAGATCACAAGTGCATTTTGTCTTTGAAGCATGTTATCCATTACCTTTGAAGGAGCTTCTTTTAGTAAAATACAAATCAAACACATCTAAAATAAATCAAACACATCTAAAATAAATCAAACACATCAAGGCTTTGAACCAGATCCCAAGTGGTCCTGATAACATACTCTGCATTTAAAAATGTGCTGATAACATAATTTACATTTATAAATTCTGCTAGTCTCAATGGGAGTTAAGGATAGTCAAGATCTCACTCAGGATTTCAATCCAAAGTAAGATAAAAATTGAAAAACCCCAACAACCCCCCCCCCAAAAAAAAACCCTACACATTGGACATGAAGGTGAAAGGTGGAAATAAAGTGTAAGATTACTCGGAAATAAAGTGTAAGATTACTCTGCCTCATATTGAAAACAGCAGTTGCCCACAGGCATAGTCTGAATGCCTCATCTTTTAAATGTAAATGGTAAAATTTAGACCCTCAGACTTCTTATTCTCGTAAGTCAAAGATGCTAATGATGTGTCTGCCTACCAATGTCCCAAAGAATGTAACTGCTGAGACCCTTTCTTTGAAGCAAAGTACAATTCAAAAACTTTCATTTTGTCACTGAAAATCCCTTCTAAAGCTCTGACGTATTTTCTGACCTCACATAGAGTTCTATAATGTAATCCTAGTGGGAGCACCAGAATTTCAAAATCCACTAAATCTGATAAAAGAGTTAACATAACAATAACTTCCATAATAAAAATATAATTTCAGCATAACATCTCACACCTGAAATATGCGAGGTACCTGCCACTTCATCAATGAGGAAAGATGTAATTATTCTATTCAGTAATTTTAAAACTGGACATTTCCACACTCTTCCCCAGATACCAAAAGATCCCATGGTGTTCTGTTGAAGTTTTCAATTCTTTTAGCTTGAACTATGATAAGCACAGATGATTGTCAAATTGAAGACTTTGTTTACAGCTACTGCACTGAACATCTTTATAGAAAAAAGGATATTTTTGAAGAAATATTGTAAATTAGATGATGGACGGTTCTGAATGTGCAGTTCAATGTCAAGATGTTACACCAGCCAAAGCAATTTGAGCTAGTATTCATTTTTTTTCCAAAACATGCCATTTATATCTAGTAAACAAGGTTATTGGCTTAGCAAAATACTTGTTGAATAAAAAATATATTCAATCATCTGATGATTTAGGCATTCACCTTATATTATAAAAGGTTTTAAAAGATGAAGAATAAAATTTGCACTGAAAGGTGACAGTAAGAGATGTGAAACCACCAGTTTTATGTCCCACATTTGGCCAATTTAAAAATGAAAATAATAGCCTCATTAACTGTCAGTCTTCAGAGGCATGAAATTCATGTTACAGATCTGTATCTACTGTGTGAGTTATCGAGAATATAAGCCAGAGGAATAACTATTCTACCTAATTTAAAATCTTTGTGTCAAAAGAAGAAATGAAAGATTGGACATGGCAGAGGTGAATGAAGCTGTCGTTCTTTTAATTCTATTCAACTCACGGTAAAAATCTTTGTTTTTTCTCTAGATTTTTCTTATCCAACAGCGCCACCTTGTGACAGTACAGATTTTAGTATTTGGATTTCTACACACTCACCCCCTCAACAAAACCTTTCTTTAGTAACTGAGATAAAATGCTGAAAACGTTAAGTATTATTAAGGATGCAAATAAACACCATAATGGTGAGTCAGTGGTCTCTAGATCTTCACTCAATAGACTTTGGAAAAGTTTTCTGATGCAAAGATGTCTTTTTTAATATGAGCATGCAAGAATATACCTACCTACATAAAAATCAATAGGCTTATATATTTATATTTACATATTTAGCTGGCATTATATATTTATATTTACATATTTAACTGGCATTTAGTCTGTAAGACAAATGCTTAATCTATAATTTATTTTTTAAATGAATGATTGTTATTGTTTTAGTGATGAGACACAGATGCCCTGCAGAAGGCAAGCTCTCTGTAATATTCCTCTTTGGCAAGATAATAGTAGCGTCTTGCCTAAGTAGCACCATTTTTGGACCTCCACTCTGAGGTACCTCATTCTGTAAATCCTCTGTTCAGGGAGCCCAAGACTGTGTTTTCAGTCTATTAGCCAAGGGCCAGAATCTTTTACTGGCTTTTGCATGTTCTCTCTCTCCAGCCTAATGAATATTTTCCCAGACTAGGCACAGTGGAACTGATTGAGCAGGGTGGACTGAAATTACACCATTGCAGAACATGTCCTTATTGCATTCCCATCGGAAATGGTGAGGCAAAGAATGAAATTGAGTCTTGGTTTCCCATATCCTAAATGGACTACTTAATCATTGAGAAGTCAAAGAGGAGCTGGGCTGAGGCCTATGTTGGCTTCAATCCAGTACATACTTTGTGAAAGTATCTATGAAATGGGACCAGGAAGCAGAGATTATTTGTGGATATGTCAGGTACAAAAAAAGAACTATAAGTCTCTGAGTGCTTCCAGGACAAAGGCATTTCTGCACATGCTTGTTAGAACCTTATTCAGCAAATACATATGAACAAAGGGTGTTAGGAGTAAAGAGCTGTCTGGATTAAATTTTGAACTCCAGTTCTGGAATCTGAAATGTCAGCCAAGAAAGAAAAAAGGCAACCAAATAACTTACTTTATGACTTTTATGGGTTTTTATATACTTTAGAAATATTAGTACAGAATCAATTTTAGGGAAAGCTTTATGCTGTAATGATGAATTTAGTTTCTTCTAATTCTGGGAATTTCATAAGTCTTTTGCTTTCCTGCTCTTCTGTTTTCTTCCATTCGTTAAAAAGATAGTTCATTGCAATTTATTATCATTTTTATATTTTCAAACTTTCAAGCGAAGGTATGTCATAGAATTTTATTATATGAAATTGTAATGACCAAAACAACACAAAATATAGCTTCCTATGTTTAGTCATTCTTAATAAAGTCTTCTTAAAAAGAAACTTAATAAACAGTTTCTTTTCTAAATTGTGTGGCTCAAGATAACATATTTTGGGTCAGGACCTTTGGAGAACTTGCCAATTCTGTCACAACTGTCCTTATTTAACAACTTCATTAGCCACTTAGGAGGGAACAACCATTATGTTAATGGTATTTTTAGATTACAGTTATTCAAGGGACCTTTCAAACCCTACCAAGGACATAAATATAACAAAAGTCAAGCTAAAATTTGAGTAATGGATATACAAACCAAAGTGAGATTTTGAAAGAAAACTACCACATCTAAAGAAAAATGAAACTCTTTGCAATCAACAGGAGGGCTAAAACATGAAAGTTAAACAGATCAGGGAGGACTGTTAGGCAAAAATTTGAAATCAACTTGTAACTCAAGATGACAAAAAGCAAATGTAGTGTGATTTATAATAGTGTATGAAAGAAGCATTGAGTCACAGAAGACAGAAATGACAATGTGTCTCTGATATTTCATTTGAGACCACCTCTGAGTCTGAGGTAAACAAATTCTATATGAAAAAATGCTAGAGTAAAAAATTGAATAAGCAATAAATATGTGACTCATTTTTCATGAAACCTTATAATGAAAAGATATCTGTGTTGTATTAATAAACAGTCCTTGTACTTTTTGGCTCTAAGCATTGGTTCTTAGGGCCAAGTGGCGCTGTCTGCTCACACCCATTGCACTTGGACCATGTATGCTCTCCCAGATGATCTTTGACACAGCTCATGGAAAAGCAGTAGCCATAGGCTGCTCCCAGTAGACCCTGGGGATGTGATTTCTCACTCAGTGATATGGACACATTGTAGCCATTGGCACTTGCCTTCAGGGAACAGAACAGGCCCTGGCATCCCATAAAATAGACTTAGCACTATATGACCAAAATCTTTTGCCCTTTCTCATTTACCATTAAAGACATACCCTTAGCTAAATGTACATTCCTAAGTGCATTGGTCCCAGGGAGTGATTAGTCTTAGGAGTAGTGATGAGGAGTAGCTTGCCGTGACACTGTTCAAAGCTTTCTGTAGCAATGAAAGTGATTTTTTCTTCCATAAAAAATTAGATGTTGCATGCTATGTATGAACTCTGGGTCTTCTGGCCTCATCCACCATCTCTGTGACAGTAAGACACAATTATTTTTTATCTGTTTTTTACCTTTTTTTTTAATTATTGTTTTTACCCTCCAGCTTAATGTGTACAAAACATACGCAGTATGTTTTGTACACATTAAGCTGGAGGGTAAAATGTGTACTGCAAAATGGTAAAATGCAAAAGCAGTGCTGCAGTGCTGCATACACCAAAGTATTTTTTTATATGGTATGAGTCTCTTGCATGTGTTGCACACCTGTGGTATGATTGAGGGATCAGTAATTGTGCCAAACCTGCTGGGACAGCTTTGGAACACTCTGTAATGTGTGGGTCAAATCACATATTTATATTATCTAGTTTGCATTGCATTTTGTGGCTCTTCCCTTGACTCAGAGCTTGACCTATGCATTATTTAAGAATACTCTAGTTTCACGAATCCTACAGTGACCCCAGGAGTGAAACAAAATGTTTATGGCTTAGCCAATCACAGAAGCAGGTCCCAGTCTAGTAGAGGAGATCTAAATTATTTCTCAGTATATCAATACCTACTTTGAAATTACTATCTTTAATAAGAATTAAGTCAAACCTACTAGTAGAACTCTATGTAAAGAAAGTTTTTGAAGAGGCAAGTAGTGGTTCTACCTTGACAAACCCGGTAAGAATGGCTGAGTCTCTCTATAAATAGATTCAGATGACACAAAAGTTTTGCTGTCAAATTCTGGGGTACATAACCTGTGCACAACCTAGGAGCACAGCAGAGATTTTCCTCGGTCACATATTAAAAAGAGATCACCTCTTCAAAGAGTCAAGGTTCAAAAACCCAGGTATATTACCTGGAATGGTAAAAGAAGGTGAGATTCAGAGTGATAGTCTCACATTTTTAAATGACAATACAGAACAAATATTTCTATTCTGTCAAAACAACCCAAACAACAAAATCAAAACTTAAAATCCTCTTGCTGAAGGATTCCATCAGCAAACTAAATAGATAATTGGAAATTTGAATTTTTTTGAAGCCCCTTAATTTTAGCACTGCAAATTATAGTCTTTCTACTTTTATTAAAAAATCAGTACAGTTCATTCTATTAAAGTGAGAAACCTGTTTACCAACATTTTCTCCATAAAAACAGCCTACTCATTAAAAATATCAAGATATATCTGAAATTAAGCCTATTGTTTTAATGAAAATGTTACTTAAAAGCCAGTGTAAGTATTTTTTTAAATTTCTCTATCCCTTTCAGGACATACACACACAAATATGTATATGTATCCATATATAAATGTTATTTCCAAAAGTTAGACTTATTATTTTACTAATGCCAAGAGATGTTATTAAAATGAAGGTTCTCAAAATCATCCATAAAACTCTCCTTAGATTTTCAATCATCTCAACTCAAGAAAAAGTTAATTAACAAACAGTAATTGGAAACAAACAAACACCTCCTTCAAATTGTAAGTCATTTTATTCTGTAAAGCTGTTTAGGAAGGAAAAGAACCTAGAGTTAATAGGCCTTGATGTGCAGATTGTTTCCAGATCTTTAAAACTAGAATTAAGTAAATTAATCAGACTCAAACTTCATTTTTTCAGTCTGTCAGAGGTCAAATTAGAATAAGACATGTTATTGTATAAATATACTAACAGTAAACAGGGTTGTGCCAGAAACATTACACTTGTGAAAGTTGTTTTCTTTACTAACAGACAAATAATAAATGTGGCATAAAAGCTGAAAATTTCCTTTCTTTGGTTGCAACAATTTCTGTGTTTTAAGCATTGAAAATCACTTTCTACAAGTATTTCTTTCTAGAGGAAAAAAAAAACAAAAGACTCATGGATTCATGCTTTCTTTATCTCTACTATAACTTAAATCCTAACTAAAATAAATTTTTTTCTGCATTGTCAGGTACTGTGTTGATTCACTTGCATCATATGGATATTTAATATATCAATATTTAACTAGTTAAAGTCAAAAACCTTGCCATTTTAATATAAAAAATATGTAGGTATTATATTTTCTTTCAAGGCTTTCACACACTATAAATATTTTAATTATACATGATAAAGAAAAAGGTTATGAAATTTATCATGAAAGACCCAAAATAATTTGCTTTGAAAGTGTTTAAAAGAACCATGTGTAGTGTCAGACAGACAGGAAGGCCCTGCTACATTCCTTTTTACAAAGAAATTCACCCTTTCAGTGAAGAAATTTTTCCTCATATCCAACCTACATGTCCCCTGGCACAACTTGAGGCTATTTCCTCTTGCCCTAGCTCTTGTTACCATGGAGAAAATACTGACCTCCACTTTGTTACAACCGCTTTTTAAGAAGTTGTAAAAAGCAATAAGATCCCCAATGAGCCCCTGTCCCTCAGTTAATTAATAGCTAATAGTTAATATCTGGTATATTCCATAGTTTGAGTTGGAATATATGGCATACATAGTTAGTAACAAATTCCATAGGTAGTTGGTTAAGAGTCATTGGGTGTTTGGATCTCTAGGCTAGGGGTGGGATAAATCACATTCTGGGGATGTTGTTTGCTTTGTTAAGTATAAGAAGCTCAGGTAAGATGCTCTGTCTTTGTCACACACATTTTTCTCTTGCGCAAAAGTCTTTATTATCCTTTAACCTCCTATTCTCAGTCCTTACTGTCCTACAAGCTCTAGTGTGGGGCTGACTGCACTCTAGAAATGAAACAGAGAAGATTATGCAATATTTTAAACACAGCGTCCAAAACTGAGGCTTTTTTAAATGCTAAAAAGCATTCAACTTTATTCTGAGCTCCTCTGTGCCAGGATGTTCTCCATGGCAACAGGAAATTGTGGTCCAATTAAAGGATACTTTAATAGGGTAGTAGTAACAGTGTAATGCCTTAATAGTGTAGTATGGTGAGAGTTATCAATACAAAACTGAATAGAGTGCTTTTTGTCTTAGTTTGAACTATCTCTGGACAACCACTGAATTTTAAGTGATTTGCAACAACAGACATGAAGCCGACCACTTTTACTTAAGAATGAGTCAGGCTCACCCAGATTTTCTTGGCTCTTCATTCACGCATCAGGAATTGGTCTGATTTTAGCATCAAGTTTTCCACTAAACCTAAACTATAGTGCTTGGTAGGCTGTTAGAGTGCAAGCTTGAAGGCACCAAACTTTTATGAATTGCATGAGCCAGCTCAGTGGGAAAATGTTCTAATTGCAGAAAATGCTGACTTCATACAGGATGTATTTAGAGGTTTAACACACTTATTAACAAAATGACTCCTCAATTAACATTGTCTCTACTAATTAACAAAAACACCAACAGACTAGTAATGAGACACCCACCCTTACAACAAGCAGGCGAGAATTGTAAGAAAAAAAAATGTGAGTTGCTGCCAGGGTGAAGAGGAGTCATGGGAATGCAGCTGCAAATTCTCACAGAACAGCTATGAAGGCAATGAAAAATCACTGCTGAAGTAAAGGGATGAAAGAAAGATGCTTTCTCCCTGCTATAAAAGACAAAGATACAGATATAAAAGAAAAATAAATCAGAAGATAGAAAGAAACATTTAGAGAAGAGAAATGGAAGGCAGAAAATCAACACAGTCTTAGGACAACTATATTACTTTTAATTGACTCAAATTATTTCATTCATTATGTTTCAAATGGAGGAAAATTGAAAGGTGGGGAAGATATGCTAGGTGGTTAGTAGAGGGGAGAAAAAGTAAAAAATTTTCATGATATGAATGGAAGAAAAATAATTCCTTGCTAATATTAACTGTTGGCATTCATGGGGGAGGAATAATGATTATGGCTTCAAATGTATCAACATTGCTTATTGCTGTGAAAATAGGTAAGATACTATAATTTCAAATCAACTTGGATCAAATGTATGACAAATTGGGAATCGAAGAATATCTTCTTTAAATTCAAATAATTTTACCCTTGCATTTTAACTTTAAAAATAAACAAATTAAAATATTTTGAAAGTGTATAAAGTTTAATGAATGGCCAATTACAACTGAGAAATTTTCCTTCCTGTTTTACTTTAGCAAAATTTCACTGAAATCAATTAAATATAAAAAATTACACTATACTAAGGTATACAATTCTGATATCAGATCCAATTGTTTGCATCTTCTTCACTTTTGCCAAAGTTGTGCAAAAAGTATTTTTTCATCCAAAAAGCAGAAAACCACTGGAGAAGAAAGAAATAGGGTGAGATGCAAAATGAGATTGTGGCATCAAACCTCTGTCAGAATATAAACTCTTAATTGCATATTCAACCTCCCCATGTAAAACACAGGGAAAAATTCAAGTCTCAGATTTCAATTTTCAAACTGGTATGCTGAGTGCCAAGTTGTCTAGGTTGCCCATTAAAAAGTGCTGAGTATATGCTGCTTTCTAAGTTTTTCCTTACTTGAGTCCTTAAGATCCCTCTGCATTGAGCAATTTGGAGTTTCAGGGCATTATATGTAGTCATTTCAAAGTCAGAGGAGACACTACAACATATTCCTTTCCAAATTCAGATACAATGGTAATCAAGCTGGTTCCTTTTCTTCCTTCCTCTTTATGATAGCCTAAGTTAGCCATTTCAACACTTATACAGAGAAAAAGAGACATGGCAGTATTTTTTTCTTCAAGAGATTCAAACTTAGATCCAAGAACTCTCAGATTGCACTGCTATACAAGGAAGATAAAAACTTACATTCTCATTCCTTTTTGTAGAAGTCCTCTGCATCTGTAATTAAAATTAATTAGCCCACAGAGATAACAAGACTGAAAATCACTTCTCCCTAAGTGTTTATTTATAAACTAGGAGATGTTCAAGATTACTCACCTAGTGTGTCATTTGAGATGACTCATATAAATCATCAAGACTGCAGCTGCCACTTCAAACAGAAGTGGATTTCTTGTAGGTCCTGTGCCATATTTCCAATTATGTATAGATGACTCAAATATGCATTTCAAACAACACCTGACAACAGCAATTAACAGGCAGTAATTTCTTGCTTCAACTAAACCATTCTACCAAATACATCTCAAAAATTCTATTCATCTACCTGAGATCCACAGCCTGTAATTTATCTTTCTGGGAAGAGGGGTGGGATTCATCATAGCCAAATGTAGATCTCTAAAAACTAAGCCTAATTTAAGTCAGCCTTCTGGATTCCCTCCACGTCCATTTGTGCTTGATGGTAGCCAGCAACCACTGCATTCTGGAAAGGCTTGCCTCCATGAACTGTAAACAGAGTATGACATCTACGAGGTTAAAACAAGAAAGACTAAATTAAGTGAATCCAAATCATTCCATTAAAGAGCTAGAATTAGATTTTCATTTCTACAGTTTCAAATAGAACCAGGAGTTACAAGTTTTCATCCTGAAGCAGGAAAGCTTAATCCTCATGTCTTACACCCATAGTCAGGTATGGGGAAAATGGAAGAGGGAATCTACAGTTCCTGTAAATAAGGCTCTGTGCAGGAAGTAATAAAAAATTCACAAGACAAAAAAGAAAACCAGCAACAAATCTATAAAAAGAACATGGTTGCAATGAAGTTCCTATGAGGGAAGGATATGTTCACTATACAACAGCAAAATGTTTTCTAGAACCAGAGCTTCTTGAATTTAATTTTTAAAATAATATTTCTTGTCCCAATTATTCTCTGAGATGTTGTCACTTTTCATAGTATTGCAAGATGAACCTTGTTTTATGCAAAGAATCCCAAAAATGTATACTCTTAGCTGAAAATTATTACTCTGTTGCAAAGACAGATTCTCTCTTGTTGCTTACACGTATTATTATGTATCTTCTTTCTAACAATAAATTGGTCTTCTCCAATAATAAGAAAAAGAATTTGACATGAACAGCTGCAAGATTCATTTTGGGAATACCAGTAGATAGTTTCTGATATATATTTCTGCTGCTTTAACCTTTCACAAAACAAGTTTGCATTTGAGTGCACATCAAGGCAGTCCTTGGAGTACACAGATGGTTTTGTAAACCGTATGGCACCAAAACCTCTTCACTGTACATAGTTGACATGGAAAGTTCTAGGCATTATTGAAATGAAAAGTATTGTGGGTAAAATGTCTCTTACTAATGTTCTATTGAGAATATTTTATTTGTATCTAAGGACCAAGATTAACAACAATTAGATAAAATTTTGCAGTATCTTATTAGATCAGTTTGTTTGTGGTTAAAAGCAAATTAAAGTATTTCAGCTGGTGTTGCCTTGAATGAGCAGAGGAAACTGACCTGGGGTTCTCAGATGAATAAGCAGTGTTCAGAATCTGGGAGGCAATGGTTTTTCTCATGCATTCAACTTGATTTTCACTGTACACCATGGTTATGATGTGCCAGGGATTTGAGGTCAAATTTCTAATTTGAGGTCAGACTTTCAAATTCAAAGCTGAAAACATTAATGAAATATCAAAATTTGCTTTGGTTTGCTTATAGAGGAACAAAAATCAGTTCATTTGTATCCATGTCAGCAATTTCTGGCAATTATAGCATATATTCAGATGCTAAATTTATCAGAATATAAACCACATATCAAGTGACAGATAGAGGATCTTATTTTTAATTATGCCTTCTACAAAGCATTGCTCCTACATTCTAACTTCGGTGCATGAAAAATTATTTTCAAGAGGAATGGGCATCTGAAATAGTGTCATTGGCTGCTGTGCAATATGCTCTTAGTTTTTTCATATAAATCAGAATTATTGAAGCTCAGAATAATTGCTGTTTTGATAATCAATTTAGATAATTATTCTGTGCTAATTTGCTTAGTAGTAGTAGGCTCTAGGTACCTTCTCTAAGAGTCAGTGATTAAGTTACACTCAAGATGAACCTCAATATAAATGATTCCTTTATTTTAGAAAAGGAAAAGCAAAAAAAATTTACTTCATATGCATGGTAGTTATATTTCAGGATTGCCAGAATTCATGTATTTTTAAAAATCCTGTTCTACTGCTTGTGACTATTCTAAAGTTTATCTATTTATGGTTAAGTGTAATGGAGTAGAATGAGGATGCTCTTGGTGGGAGATAGGTGAAAAATAATTAGTTTTGCTTACATTTAAAAAAAAAAAATCTAATGACTTTCACAGAAAAAAAATCTACTTGCCCTAAGATGACAAAGAACATCTTTGAAATATGGTATAGTCCTTTATTTGCCCTAGATATGTATCAGTATAATCATCTATATACTAAAAAATCATTAAGCTTTAAAGAAGCAGAGTTTACACTTAATTAGGATCTTGTGAGTTATCACCTCTGTTTTCTTCGGGTTTCATCTGTGCTAGACCTGCTCTATCACAGGGCAGCAGAAGCTCAGTAAGACTGTCCCTGAAATTATCCTTATCTTCAGTAATTCCCAGAACTCTAAAAAGATAATTTGCATCTGGGGCACATACAATCTCATTTCTAGTATATTCCCTTTCTTCCCTTCTTGATGTCTCTTGTGATTGCTCACTTCTTCTCCAAGTTAGCATTCCTGTCACAAAATTCCAACAAACCTTTGTGTCTGTAAAAACAGCATATGCTAAATCTTAACCATAATTGCAGTTCCCCTTATACATGTTATGCCCTTGGTATTGACTCACTAGTATCTGCATGACCACCCAAAACAAGAATTACAGGCCAAGCAGAGAAGACCAAAAAGCTGGACCTAAGAATGAGGGGATGAGGAGAGTAAATGGTGCAAGGCAGAGCAAGTAGAGGTGAAAAGCATGGGATGAATTAGAGAGGCAGGAGGGTCACTGTGAGTCATCCAAAACCAGTGGGAATAGAAGCCAGAGTGGAAAAGGATCACAGGCTCTGCGGCAGAAGTGTGAATTTAGGTAACAGATGAACACAGTGCTACATGTAACACCTACACATCAAGAAAGAAGACTGTTCAAACTCAAATATTTGGGGAACATGCTATAGAGGGAAATATACCATTTACTGAGAGTGGTCAAAGCAAAAAGAAAAAAAGAATATACATTTGCCTGTAAGGGTCAACTTGTGTGTGCATGCCTCCCTGAAGGTGGTAATCTCTCAGAGTCTTTTCCATCCCTAAATTTCCAGGCTATAGACTGATAAAAAAACCCAGCTTGACTGTATTAAAGTTTGTGACAACTATGTCTGTGTGTGAGTCCACTGCCCAATGTCTTAAAACAATGGTGCTGAATTTTAGCATTTCTGTGCATAAAACTGAAATGTACTGAAATTATCCAGTACTGCTGAACAAGTCATCATCACATAATATTTGTTCATTTTTTCCCCATACTTTTATAGTTAGAAATTTTCAAGTTCAGGTGTTTTCTCCAGGTAAACTGTGTTCACTGGGTAGCCTTTTGGACAGATGCTTTGTTGCATATCTCTTCTGACTAGGGCTAAATGAGAGGGATAAAATAAGCAGGAAGTGTTACTTAGAAGAGTGTTTTGCAAAGACAGCCCTCACACGCAATATGGAGTGCACCTCTTACAACACTGATTTTACTTAAATAAATGTGATATAGCAAAGAAGAAAAAGTAATGAGAAATAGCAAATTGACTTTCTCAGAAGTTTAAATTAATGATGCAGAGAATCAGTGCTTCATGGTGAGACAAACTGCACAGCCTTCGCAAACACAAAACCCTTTGCATTATCTCCTCTGATCTCATCCTTCCTGACTAGGAGCTGGCAGTAACTTAAATGTAGTAGACCTTTCACTTATATAAAATTCATGTGTCTGGTTTAGCATAACATGATTAAAGCTAATGAAAAGTCCAAGCTGCTTTCTTGGGTCAGGGCACAGTGGTCAACAGCTTAAAGAATGTGCCATAGAAAGAGAAGGGATATTGTCTCCTTTTTTACTGTATTCTTCATACAATATTTTATTACCCCATTATTGCCCCTCATTAACAGTAAGCTATGGGTAAAGAAACCAGATGTAATTCTTGTAAAATCACAGTATTTGTTTTGATGCCTATGCTCCTTCTGTCTTTATGACAGAGAATAAGGAATCTGTAATGATTGTCAGCCTGACAAAATAGTAGATATTAACAAATTCTTACCATTTTCCATGCTTAGAATGAATTACTTTCATGCTTCTGTGGGTCTATTTTACTACTTTGGACCCATTACTCAGGATGCCTATGGTGTCTCAGACTCATTAATCCTGTTAAATTCTGAGAGGATAATTTCAGTCTCTTGATGCAGTTTTATTTAAGTATTTTTAAAGAAATGTTTAAATGTATGGATCCATCAATATGACCAAGAGATATTTTTCACACATCTTTATTTATAAAAGGATGTATATTTAAAAAAAATAAATCAAAATAGAAAAAAATCAATTAAATACAAAACAAATAATAGAAGAAACTTAACTGTCTTGTTTTCATTTTCCTGTTGAGCAGTAACCTGGTCAAACCTCTGTGTATCACTTATTATGTAGATTTTTGACATCAGAATGTTTTTGTTGTACAGCCAGTATGAAAGATATTTTATCGGTCTGAAAAATTAACAAACATGCTTTCAGTCTTCCTCTCCAAAACATTTGCCTTCATAACAATTAGTTGTAATATTCATTTCAAGCACTATAACTAGTGATGAACCTTTTCTACTTAAAGTATATTTATTTCAACTCACAAGCCAAGCTCAAAATAGACATAATATAAAATTTTAGTTCAAAATATAAAAATATTATCTTGTGTAGCAGGTAAAACATTGAAATATATTTATCTCTTTAAATCTCCCTTCTGTTTTGATGCTTGGAGAAAGCTGCCATTTTAATATTTGCCACTTTACTGGTAGAAGTAGCACAGTAGATTTAAAAGACTGTTAAAAGTATTTTTTTTAACATAATATCACAGATATATTTTCCTTGGAGTGCAGATGATAGTACAAGAAGATTCTAGATTTTCCCAAAATATCAGTTCATTTATTTCATAGATCTCTATGCTCATATTGACTACCTCTCTTTCTCTCATATTAATTAATTCTGTACACATCAGTCTCATATCAATTAATGTCATGCTCATGTACCTTTGGAGCTTTTGTCCCAAACACCAATAGCAGGGACCAAAAGTCCTGTAGTCTGTGGAGAAATTCTGAATAGCCAGCTTTGCATTTTAACAAAATCTGATTGTGAGTGCTGAGCTGATTTTTTAATGATGAATTTTACACATTGGTATTCTTACCCCTAATATCCTGCTTGGGCTCTTAGGAAATCTTCTGCCTTCAATCTCATCTTGCAAAGGAAGCATACAACTCGTGTCCAGGGCATCTGGTTGCATAAGATACTAACAAATATTTTTAAAAAAATAAAAAATTCTATGGCTTACGCATGCTTGTTTCAAAACAGAGGAAAACATTGCACCAACAGAAATAAATGAAATATTTCTGATTTCTTTTGAATGCTAGTAGAGAGTGAACAAAATCAAAAGATTTTACCTTCTGCAGTAGATTACAGAGTTTACACTATAATTTCCTTGCAAACCTTGTGAGTTTTTGAAGACAAAAGAATAAAAAAAAACCACCCAAAACAATAAAACCTTGTATTGTGCTACAAATATTGAACAATCAAATACATAATGGAAGCAAATATGCAAGTAAATGGAAGTAAAATAGTGCACATCAAATATCTGATGTGTTTTTCAGTCTTAAAGAAGAATAAAAGCGATGTTTTATCTCAGATATTTGAACCTGAGAAAGGTACCTTGTTGCTTACTCCATGTTTACTTCTGTCTGTGCATCTCTTTGACAGATGCCAAATTAAGCCCATGGACCAGAGAATTCATTAAATTATGTCATTAGAAACAGAAGTTTTATTTGGTCAAAGGACTTTAAAAAAGAACTTAAAAAAGAACATTTGCACCCAAATTAATGATAACAGCAACATTATCTGGTAGTGAGCATTGACTCACAGCTTGTGCTAAAGGATGAAGAGAGAAAATTTAGCCAAAGATTGGTCAGAACAAGCAAATAAATTAAAAAATATAATATAGCAAAATGCTTGACCCATTTCTAGCCTGAAAGATAATCATGGGGAGGTTTTTAATGCCTGAAGAGGGCCAAGATTAGACTGACAGGAGCCCTGTGGAGCAGAACAGGACCGTTCTGTCCTCCACCTGCAGCTTTTATTAATTCAACTACTAATTTTACATAGTGCTTGTAACCTGATTGCTTACACTTAAACCAGCAATCTCCTTCAGGAGAAGGGAGAAAATTAATCTGCTTGTTTTGGTTTCTTTCACGGTATTGAAAAAAAGTAATTGTCAGTTGTTTTTACAAGAAGGAAGAAAATAATCCATTTCTCTGCCAAGCTTCCACTGTTTTAATATAGCACATAACATTCATCTTACAAATTATTTTTGGGCCGCAGTGGGATTCCAAGCTCTCAAAAGATTTATGTACAATCTTGTTAGTTTGGTTTAATGATAGATGTAATTCAAATGGTATTCTTCACTTGTATCATGGGCTATACCTATGTAAAGGGCTCCTTCTTTAAACAAAGATAAACCAAGTGGTGATATTGAGCTCTTTAAGTATTGCCTCAGTACCTCTCATGCTTTTGGATTATTCCAGCAAATCCTTCCCAAGGAAATTATGATATAAAGTGAGGTTATTTAAATCAGTGCTTGTGTGAGGTGGCCCATGTTGCTTGACCATGGGCTCTTTCTGTTGTTTGTCTGAGGACAAGTTATGTGGTGTAGTAAGTCTCTCCCTACCATATCATTAAAATCTGACACCTCTTTAAAATGGGATAGATTCACCTATACTGCCACCTGGAAATATTTTATGCTCTATACCCATGTCAAGGACTGACAGTTTTGCCAGACATGCAGCAGAACTGTTCCAGAAAATGTTCCCAGACAACAAATCGTATTGAAAGCCAGTTTTTAAGCCTATTTCATTTACAAAGCTGATTTACAAGGGCCTCCTACTTCATTACAGTTTGTGGACTGAAAAGTTAAATCTTCCCTCTTTTATTTTGTGCAGTGGATGACAAAAAAGTTTTGACCAAATGTAGTCCGGCAGGGAAGTTTTCAAAAAACATATGTCATTATATATATATATATTCACTAGTTCCATAGATCTCTTACACTCAGGTGAACTTCCAAACTTCCTCTTTTAGTTCACGTGCATCTCTGCAGAGCAGTTTTAAAAACACATGTATCATAATGGCATATTAAATGCTTATGGTTTGATATATAGTTTCTGCTGTGAGCTGTCCTTCATCTGACTTAATTCTAAAATAACTGCTCATTTTAGGTCTATCTAAAGTAAAGAGCAGACTGCAAAATTTCCCATCTTGCTAGTAAGATGTAATCTGTTACAAGGAGCATAGAATGAAGAAGATTTAGAAAAATAAGTCAATTTCATCATTCAGGAATGTAAATCATAGAAGTGTAAAATTTTTTCTGAAGCTTCTTAATGATCAGTTACTAAAATAGCCAGACTAAGAATGTCAGCCTTACAGCTGCAGCTTCTTAAAATTGATCAAAGCTCAACCGTGTGATCTACAAAATTTTATTCTAATACTCTGCATCCTGTATCACCTGCTTCTCTTTGCACAGCAAAATTCAATCACAGATTAAGAAAGCTCTGTGTACATATTAGTAATTGATTCCTTCTGCCCAGTACTTTCAGTGAGCCACAGAAGTCAGAGGAGGTTTCTAAAAATTCATAGTTAGAACAAAATGACAACAAACACTCAAAGAACATCTGATCATACTAGCTCAAGTTTTTCTCTGAAAATATGGTAAGCTTAATCATGCCCATTGATCACCCAGTGATGAGTTAAATATAACCCTACACTGGCAAACAGTGTACTACCCACAGCCATACTTACATAAAAGGAAAATTTTAACCTCGTTACTGAAGTACTTAGCCCCCATTACCTCCTTCACAAGTCATCGTCACAATCAGAAAATTTTTCCTCTTGAGATGTCATGACTTCAAATTAAGGAATATAAAATATTGTTGTGCTTTATTAGCTATTGTGTCTGAGGTGATGATAACCTAATAGCTGTAAGGAAGGCTCTCAACAATCTATCAATAGTATTTCAGTTCTGCTTTATTTCAGAACCCATTGTCACTACTGGTCTATTTTACAGATTCTCCTCTGACAGTTCATCTTGTGAAACAGCATTTAGCACACTGTCCCTTCTTTGGAAAAGAGACTGTATTAGGAAAGATTCTGTAACTTTGGCACTGAAGGCAGTAAAACTTCTTTTAGCAATGCCTCAAAGCCTCCTCTACCTTAATCTGAGGATTGCACATGAAGCAGGCTAATACATGATCATACTGACCACGTGATCTAGTTCTTTGCTTACTGCAATTCCAAGTATAAATGTATCATTTCTGCAGTGTTAAAATTTAGCAACTTTTAGTTTATATAAAAAATTCTTTCTAACCAGGATGAAAGCAATATTTAGCTAATTCAATTGACTTCCTCTGCAAACACCCCAAGAGGAGGCCTTTTCGTTAGAGAGTCCTTGGGGAAAGGACTTCATTAGCAGGTGCCAGGAATGAACACACTACTCATTGGGAAGGGGAGCAATGTGCTTTGCAACCCAAAAAAATTCCCCTTGGTTCACTTAAAAAATACAAACACAAAATAGAAATGGAATAAGAAATACTAATTTACTTACAGTGTAAGTATATCTGATAAGTACATATCCTGTTTCAAGAAATCATAGTTTAATATATTCATATACATGCCTAATTTAATTCTAAAGTGTTTTGTACATTTGTTTTCAATAATAGACCTTGAAAGTACTTACTCAAAGGCAAATCTTTGTAGTTCTTTTTGTTCATAAAAGTCACTTAAAGAGGGAACTTGAAAACATCATTAACTGCAATTCATCCTTGATCCTTTCATCCCTTCAGAGCTTATTTAAACTTCAAAGTCTTGACCCATTCAAATGATTTAAACAAGTGCTCTGAAGTTGTTTAAGATACATGACAACCAATAAAACTTCTCATAATGTGATCTTTCTTTATTGTAAAATTTCTAGAGAGGAATAACGAAGAAAATCTGTAATATTTGAATAAGTAAGTCATGTTAAGATCAATGGTATGGAAGAGCATGATGTATTTTAAATATGGAAATATTCTCACAGCATTTTAATTTTAACCTTATAAGCAGATTTTTATTAGGTTGAATGCCTTTGGACTACTGTGTTCATATACAAACATTATCTTCTATGGCCAAATTCATAGCATGAGCGTGAAAGGTAAAACAGTAACGTTTTATCATGTTTGGATGAATTATTTTTGGCTTAATTCTAAGATAAAAAAGTACAAGGACTTAATCGTGTAGCCTCACTCTGCTGTGTCTTTTACAGTCCATGATTTATTTAAAATTTAATCCATGCTTATCCTGTATTGTCACCTGCCATTTTCACTAGCAAAATATAAAAGTGACATAAGGTATTTACATAAAAACCTTTATATTTTATGATTAATTAAGAAGTTCTGAAATCACATGAAGATGAGAATTTCATTTTCATTACATTTAAATTATTTGATTAACCATTCTTCATAACCAAGAAAAGCTTAGAAATTGAATCGTAGGATACCTTAACAACTAAAATTTACTCCATTCTAAAAAGGTAAAAAAATGCCAGTAGTTAGGATACCCTTAGGTAGGATTAGCACTGCAATAGCAGTGAGATGGTCCCTAATGACCATCAATATAAACTGGCTTCAGAGTGGTCCTGGAAGAGAATGAGAGCTCTCCCTTCTTGCACAACCTGCTTAAGGGATAACCACTGTAACCAGTCTTGAGGAGGCACGAGGCTGCCTGTAACACACTATTAGTCCCATTTTTCTTCAAGTACTCTAAAGGAGTCTGGGAAGGGATGCAGCATACATCACACCTGGAAATTTGTTTGCATTGTTTTTTCTCTTGGGGAACTTATGGGAACTTGGTGTGCAAAAAAATTGAGTTCCAATGGGGTGAATATGTGGCAGCCCTTGAAAGGGCATTATAAGCTACTTTTTCCCCAGTGTGGACTTGAAGTTCAAATTAATATTTTTAATGTTACTTTATAAAATCTCAGTAGTGTATGAGAATGTATTTCCATTATATGTACATTTTCTATCATTTTGTCTCCAAAAAGCTCGGTGCAACCACTCCCTCTTTACTTAAGGGAAGTACAATTAGCTGTCCTTAGTGTTGTTGATTATGCCAGTGAGCTCTAATCATATTCTTGACTAAGAAGAAAAGAGACAAACTAGAATGGAGCAGTTTTGTCAGCATGCAAACCCCAGCTGTGACAAACAGCCACATTCCATCTTCTGTTTAGTCTCTGTTTATTTCTTTCACAATGATATAGATTAAAAGCCTCTCAAAAAGTTTGAAAGGTCACCCTAAGACACTTGTATCTTTCTCTAATTCTCATTTTTAATGCAGTTGCTGCATTGGCTAGTGATAATTACACATTTCACTTCTAAATTGTTGCAATTATTGGACAGTTTTGTTATCTGCTCTGTAATTTCATTTATTAAAATGTGTGTATAAATGTAACATTGTGTCATGTGAGCTGCTTCATATCAGTGAATCCTTTAGAATTTTTTCACTGAGTTGAGAGGGAACAGGACCAGGCTACCACTAACAGGAGTAGAAACAGAGAAACATAAATCAAAAGCTCCACATTTCTATACTCCTTTTGAAGCTGTGATACGGCCCTGGGATCAATAATAGACCTTGTCAGTGACATATAACTGTGCAAGAAGTTTTTCATGCTCTAGCCTAAACTTGTCAGGTTACTCCCTCAGTCCAGTGTTGTCATCTTTGTAGACAATGCTGTTATTTCCTTGTTTCATGTTAACACTTACATCTGAGGCCTTTTTCTCAGCAGAATATATTTCAGTATTTTATAGCTAACTTACTAGTTGCAAGTGCAGAAAAACAGGTCTTCCTTAAAATTATCATGAAAGAGTAGCATGTCATAGTTATAGAGAATGTTTTCTTTGTACAAATCACCATGCAAAACAGCCATTTCTACCATTGTATTGTCTTAATATTATGGAGCTTAGACAGCATTCTTACTTTTATTTTTTAATACTCTACTGACACCTTCTGGAATACAACACTATTTTTGACTTCACAGCTGACTTGCGTAGTGGTAATAATGTAGTCAATTAAAAAAAAATCTGATGCTACCACATGTCCCAAAACACAAATATCAGCACATCTTTTATATTCTTAGTGCCAGTTTTCACTGATTTTGAAGTATCAAAATCATAAAGCAATTAGGAAAACATAACAAAGAGAACATCTCTAGACTGAGATAATCTAGTTTCAGGGGAAAAACCAGCCTGTATTGCTGCTGCAAAATATTGCAGTCTATGATATTTTATGCTATTTATAAACACATATCTACTGAAGGCCAGGGATTATGGCAAAATCTCTGATTCGTTTTAAAAATATGTAGATGTTTAAATTAGGAGCAGGACATTCTTTCCAGCTCTATCACATATGCACATTTAATTCCTCAGTTCTCTTTCTTCCCCATCAATGCAGCTGAAGGTGAAAATCTTGAAGCATGTAAAGCTTCAGCACTTGAGTGTGAGCATGACCCAGTTATCCATGACCTCTATGTGAGACCTGCAGGTACAGCACAAGATTTATGAGATACAGTCATCCGTCTGGAGGACATATATCCAATGTCTAAAATGACAACAAATACTTATATTTAGGCTACTGAATCCCCTTGTTGCCATATTCAAAGACAGTTTCACGGACATCTGGTTGACTCTCATCCTTAATGACAGAAAAGATTAAAAAAATCCTATTGTTTCTTATTAAAAAAAAAAAAGTACATGTGATTCATAAAGGTAGTATCTTAGGTTCTTGTCTTTGATGTAGTCACAATAATAATGCAGTGCAACTATGCTGAGAAATCTTTTTTGTTTTTCGTTGTTTTTTATGTTTTCTTTGAAAGAAAAGGTTGATTCAAAGAATTTTATTTTATAACACTTCTTATTTTTTAAACCTATTATTGTCTCTTTATGTAGTGTTTAGAAATTCTGACAGAACATATTTTCATTAAAGACATTCAATAAAATAACAGTAATTTTAAAAAATGGTTGTGGGCAGATTCACATGAATACACAGAAAATCCTCAGATTGTTGATTTTGACTTTGTTATAAAAATGCATTTTTTATTATAATTACACTGGATTCACTTATTTATTGAACAAAAAATACACTTACATAATTAAACAGGACTTCAGGAACACAGGAGATGAAGCAAAGGGGAAAGTCCTTCAGGTTATTTTCTACTATAAATAGTAAATATAGCCTTCCAGTCAGAAGGAAGGACAAGCACAAGTAGGTATATCACGCATATCACATCTGGCTGCACAGATGTTGTTTCCAGCAGGGTTTTGGCCTCCATGACTATTCGGATACTCCTCTAAGTCTGTGGGTTACTGCAAAGAGATGACACCCACCTATCAAAAAGGTGCAATGACATTTTTTTAGTAGGTTAACTAAGTTACAGAAGAGGCTTTCAGCTAGATTATTTGGGGTGAGGTGCCCAAAGTTTGGAGACAAGCAAAGACCCAGAGACAAGATGAGACTACTTTGGGAGTAGGAACGAGCAAAGTACCTTTTTGCCAACACTCATATTCTGGGAAATAAAAAAGAGGAAATTTGTAGTCTCCATGTGCAGTCTCAGAATTACGCTATCTTTGGAAGTATTTGGTGGGATAACTCACGTGACTCAAATACTGCAAGGAACAGCTTCAGGCTGTTCAAGACAGACAAAAAAAAAGTAAAAGGGGATGGCTTGTGCTCCACAGAAAAGATCAATCTAATGTTCTGGAGACTGGCTGTAGACAAGAGGACAGATCTGTAAATCTGATGGTCTTATTTTAAAGGACTGGAGAAGTGGATTTCAGGGAAAGAAATGAACCATATTGTCTAGAAATCCTCTCCATTTCTGTATGATTCCATCATGACTTGATAGGAATGTCCCTCACTGTGAAATGCTGCTCCACATGAGTGATGCAGGATTTTTCCCCAAAGTAACCTCTTCAACTGGATTCACAAATCTTACTGACATAGATAATGTGAGAAATGATGTATAGCAGCCTATTCTATTTTAATAATTGAAGGAAATAATAATAATAAAAAAACAGTTCAGAGGAAAGTGAGGACTCAGTTTGTTCTGGTTAATAATTTGTGTGAAAAGAACTGGTGCTATAGGAAGCCAAGAAATGCTGTGCATTTTTTTTTTTCTTAACACAAAATATCCATGAAGCTCACTTTGTTATTTAGCAGTTTGACAATATAATTTCACAGTAACTACGAAATTACATGTTTGAATCCTTAAAACTGCCACTAAAAAGGGACTATATGGACTCCAATATTGCTCCATCCATTTATTTCTACTTTTCTGAGTTATTTAAACTATGAAATAGCCTAGAATGGATTTCTCTTTTCCTTTTGCAGTGATAATATGTTTTGAAAAATGTTTTATCACTTTTATATTTGAGTGAAGTTTTATTAGTTACTAAAGTATATTCTTTACAGAATTTAGTGGAAAAAATCATATGTGACAGATTGTAGCCTTCATAATGCCAGATAATGCCCAGAAAAAGAACAGAACAAATGCTAAATCTAAAACTAAATTTTACCATCCATCTTAGCATGATCAAGTAGGGACAAAAACAGATAATAAAGTCTGAAACTGCAGATGAGTTCAATGAAAATAATGCAAAATATGTAATTTCTGAGTTTATCATAAAGAATAGATAACACATTCAAATAANTCCTCTAAAATATACCCTAAGTTTAGCAGATGTGTTATACCCTAGGTATAATAATCTTGTTGGTGTAAGAGACAGTTCAGACCCCTCAGCACATTTGTCTGCAGAGATACTAGCGTTCTGAGGCTTTTTAACCTGAAGTCTACAAATCCTAGTTCTCCATTAGCTGTATTTGACTATCTCCCCATCATATGCAGAACAATATTTTCTTGGCTTGGTAGGCATATAATTAATAAAGTATTATGAAAACACTGCTCAAGCTAACCAAAAAATATTCAGTTTTATGCATCCAGTACATTCAGTTATATACAGCTGCAGAAGAAAAAAGGATCAAAAGCTTTTGAGGCCAATTTCTAGGCACCATAAAGGCATTTTCCCCATTATATCTTAAAATTCATTGTTTCCTCATTTTTCAGCCGAAAGAGAATTTCTGAAGTTATTCCATTGCATAAGGAAATTAACCCAGTGTTAACATAAAACTGAAATGTTTCTCTTAGTTCCAGAAAAAAAATAACAAGAGACATGTAATGAACATCTACCTCTAACATAACCTCTGACACCCTCTGAGACGCATCTAAGATCCTCTCACACTCTTCTAAATCCTTTGGATTCATACGATGAATGTTGGCCTTTTGGTGGTAATGAATCTTTTACCCCTGAACAACTGTCCTGTGAAAGATATTGGCAGAGTTCATTGTCCACAGGATGAGCCAAATACATCCCAGCCAAAGCCGCGGCGCCGGTCCCCCTGGCGGGAGGGACCAAACGCACCAGTGAAGCAGTTGCGCCTCTTGATGGAGCTGTTATCAAGTTGCCTGCTGAAAGGCACATCCTGAAAATTAATAAGTGCAGCTGTAGCTGCCAAGAGAAGACGGAATCTGTTCAAATTTCTAGACATTCAATAACTAGCAAGCCTGGCCTACTTAACTCTGGGTTTCATCAACTGGCCAAACTTAGAATAAATCCTTATACTATTACCATGATAACGATTTCTTTTGCAATGTGAGAGTGGTCTGGGAGTAGACTCTCACCGTATGGTTTTGTGGTAGGTTTTTTCCTCCTTCCTGCTCTGCAGTCACATTTTGCCCACAATTAGTAGTGGTTTATTTCAAATTAAAGTGAATTCGTGGATTTAAACATCTTACCTTCTTACCTCCTTTACTTAGTATTTTGCCTTTTTTTTTTTTTTTTTTTTTTTTTTTTTTTTTTTTTTTTTTTTTTTTTTTTTTTCCCCAGGAGGAAATTAAACAAACTTCTCCATCCTACAATAAATAAAATGTGTGAAGAGCTCTGGGCGTAGTCTAGGAAAATGTTATCTCTAAATGCCCTTGTCAAACTACTTATCCTGTTTTGCAAGCCAATTCTTTCCCTTAGGATTTGTGAATATCTCAGATAAAGTTGAATGCAAGCAGATATGTATGGGGTTCTACTCCTTTCTGAAAGAGACAGTTAAAACACTAAAACACATTGTGAACATTTGATTAATATTGCCTACATGCCAATAAATTGCTGGTAGTCATTTTCAGGCTTTGTGGAGGGTGATCTAATGAATATAAACAGCATATGAGTAACTCAAAAATAATGGGAAAATTTTCCATCAGCAGCAGGCTCTTCACATACCAAGAAAACACCAAAAGACTCATTTCAATTTGTTGTATGCTTATAAAACCAATTTTCCACATTCTCCACTCTAAGGCAGTCACTGACTGGAAGCACTTCTTATTTTCTGTTGAAAGTTAGTGCAAAACTCCATCCAGGGCTAATGTTAACTGACACTTTAGACCATGCATGGTAGGTCAAGACAGAATCACAGCATATTCACATTTCTTTCCTCATTCAGGAGTAAGAAACTGGGTGGGAGCATGCTTTCTGCTTCCAGATAGTAAGTGCTTTGGAAGCAGGGTGATGAAAGGAAAGAACTCACTGGAGTAGAATAATTGCCTTTCACATAGGGATTGTAATTTCTCTGCCCAAAGGAAAACACAAGCATGAGCAGAGAGACTTTATATTTAAAGATCCACATAAATTAAATGCAAAGCACTGATTCCAAGATTGGACTGCTTCCTCGTGTGGTATAAAGCTTTATATTGAATTGAGCTGCACAGTGATTTACACCAATATAATCCAAGAAGTCTGGAGGTGAAAGATTGATAGATGGCTTTTTACAAAAAGATTTCTCATCATTTAATAATTTCTTTTCCCATTTACTCATATTTTTGTAGCACTTTCTAAAGACCCTTTCTTAACAATTCAGGGTTTTAAAAGATTATGAGCAGCTATTTTAACTCCTATTCACTTTATAGGAATAGTGAACATTCAGTACTTCTGATAGTCCAGGTTTCCTATTTCTGCCTCCAGATTTTATTTTCTGGCTCAAAAAGCCCTGGCCAGAGGATTCATTGACTTTTCTGGCTGTAGCATTTTGATCCTTCATGCTAGACTTGCACAGTTAAAGATTTTGTAATACAGTAGGACTACAGTAGTGTCTCTTCCCTTGCTACATTTTTATTTTGATAACTGTATGTTTTATGAAACATTAAATAATTCACACTCTCAAATGTCTAAACCAGTGGGTACCATGACTTTCTCTGCAGAAAAAGACACAAAACACAGATTTCATGACAACTTCCAGGATTTAGAAGAAACTCATTCTATTGTACAGCCTCATATCTTGTCCTAGTCTTCTCTCCAGTCTTGAATATTTCCTCTTCCTCCCTCATCAGTATTCTTCCGTAGAACGTGAACTTTCTCATTCTCTTTAAAATGATGGATAAGAGAGAGGTCTTCCTACTCAGTTTGTAGATAAATTTGTTAGTTAAGTCTTGATCAGCCTCAGTATAGGACCAACATTCACAAGGATGTAGTTTGCTGGCAACCTGCCTGGGCTAGTTCTCTTCCTTGGTTTGATGGTATCCTTTACCCGAAGCATTTATTTTCAAACAGATGATTGCCAAAGTTCAGTCTTGCTGCCTTATGGATCACATGTATGTCTCTTTCCTGGAACTGCACCTGAAGCTGAAAGTGAGGGGAAAAAAAATAAATAAATAAAAAACCCCCAACAAAACAAAAGTAGAGGAAGTAATCAAGCCTCAAGCTCATCATGAAATTTTTAGTTTCACATAATCCCCAATATCAAATGGAATAGTGAGGGTGCTCGTGCACAGATTCTATGTCATCACAGAATATATCTGAAACCTGCTGGGGGAAAAGCTTCTTCTAAAGCACAAAGTGGGTAACAGGCAAAGGGAGATAAACCCTTGACCATGTGGAATTATTCTCCCATTAAAATGAATGAGAGCTGGAGGCATATGGTCCATCACAAAGCAGATCAAATGACAAAATCACCTGAGAGATATCACTGTAGTGTAGAAATTATCATATTTTGATTCACTGTCTCCTAATTGGAGACAGGCTTCTGGAACAGAATTAGCTTGGATTTACATGATGAAAAGCAATCCAGTGTTAATTGTATCAGTTGACTCTCACCATTACACATAATGACAAGTGAGAAAATAAAGTTCTTTTTTCTTCATAACATGAATGATTTTTATGGTGCTCATTCCAGAGCTATCAGGACAGGACACTAATTGCACAAAACATCTCTGTATCAGCAAAGAACTGTCTTTCATCTCAGCAGCACCATCTTCATTAGTAACAAGGAAACAAGAGAGAAGCCCACTGCCTTGTAAGCATGTGATTCAATAACAGGATTTTTAAGGATTTTATCAAGGCATGGCTTTGATGACTGTAAGTAAACAACTGTCGAGCCTGGCTAGCAGAGAATATACAGGTTAACAGCAGCCCCTGATGCATCAGCTATGGAGCCCTTGTTTCCAGTAGACACGCAAGAGTCAGTGGCATGAAAAAATCACATCCTATGAAAACTATAATAGTTCTGCTAAGCATCTTGTTTTGTTTTGCCTTTTTAATGCCAAAACCAAGCTGTTTCTTCCTTTCTGTGGTATCATACTGTTCATGATTTCCTTGGCAGGCAAACACAAGTTAATTTTGGCCACAGATGCTCTGTTTGTGCTCCAAGCTCATTCCTGTCTTAGGCTCAATTCTGTTCTACCCACAGCTATACAGCTTCCCCTTGAGTGTGAGGAGAGATCAAGTGAGTTTGCAAGAGGCCAAACACACAGTTCATTAGTAATTTACAATCTTAATTTCTTAGCAATGGGGTCAGATTACTGAATGCATTTTGTACACAGAGGATGCAGCAGTTGCTATGCTTTGTTATAAAAAGTGGCAGTAGAGGAACATGGAAAGCTGGGCTGTGGGCTATGGTTTTGTGCCACTTCAAAAGAAAAGTCATTCATGTATTCTTGTCTACACTAGTTCTTCACTCATGTTGCATGATGCCTCTTTTCTAGCTTTCTCACACAACTGGCTACCCTACATTGCATTACATAATCTTCTTTTTTGAGTATCTTCTGTCACAGCAACCCACCTGAACCAGAGCTCAAAACTACAAAGAAATGGAAGTCATCATCTTTGCATCTTTGCACAATACCCAAACTAAATTCTACATCTTCCAGTGACAGATTTTCTCTTAAAGACAACGAGAATGAGCCAATCCTCCACTCTCATAGAGGGACCACAATACACACCGGCCTCTGCAGACAGGAAAGATAGTGCAACAACCTAAAAATATCCTGGACCTGCAAAAGAGCAAAGATATCACAGCAAAGACATCACAGTGATCAGAGACCTGCAAAGCAAAGTCTCAAATTCATATTCTTGCCTGAAATGTCTAGAAATTATTCTTGCAAGCATTTTCTGACCTGGACCTGGTTTCATTAGAAAGCTTTTGCCCCTGCTTCTGGCTGACCAGCTGAGTCAACATGAGCAGTATTTAATTTAAGGGATCCAAGTTTGCTGGAATAGTGTTCTCTGTATAGACAAGAGTTCATCTCTGATCTAGGATTCAACACCTATGGATAATTTTCTCACTGAAGATACCATCTGTTTTGCTCTTTTATTACATTACTCTCCATAACATTTTTCCTGCTATTAACAGGTGGAAGAACAGTAACTTTTACAGGCACAAGACAAATATTCAAGCATTTGGCATCCCTTATTTTCCAGTGACCATTGTGACTAATCTCAGAAGTTAATTTAAAAAAAAAATATTATTTGACATTATAGAATAAGTAGCAAAACATGAACATTTTGCTGTCAGCCAAACAGCAAGACGATGTAAATAGATTTTTTGTTTCTTTGGCATAATTTTCTAGATTTGATTCCAGTTTTGTGATCACATAAACTTGAAGAAGTCCCAGGTACCATTCCTATTTGTGGGGATCTCAGAGCAGAGAGCCATCTCTGAAATCACTTTATCAACATATCAAATCAAGCATAACTACCACAAGAGATATTTGAAGCTGCATTGATAACCAGTCAAAAAAATTTAACACACTGAAGTATATTTGCACACAAAACATTAATTATACACTTTCAGTGTATATTTGATTGCAATACTATGCTTGTTTTTTCGTTCCATGTAAGAGCATAAAATGTGGGGTTTTTGTAAAATTGGTGAGCCTTTAAAGTACTTAAATAATTTTGAAAGCTAATGGCAACTAATTTTTACTTTTTTTAAAAAAAATTCTGTACATGATTGTGCTTCTCAAAGTAATATTTCAAAAGCTGAAAACTTGTGTTGATAAAATTTGGTTGTATCTTTCAGCCAAATTGTTTTCATTACAAAAATAAAAATAATTCTTAAAAATTAAAAAAAATTACAAAATCATATCAACAGGTTTAATGCCCTTTTTTTCCCCTAATTTGCCCAGTCTTACAATAAAGCAATATATTCATATAGGCTAAATTCAGAGCTCTTAACAGTGATATTTTGTTCATCCTTTGAAATTAGGCCGCACCTTTCTGAAAGTAAGTCAAGTATAATTGGTTGCCCAAATATCCTCTGTATTTATTAAAATTTTCCCATATATGAATAGATTCTGTTTCCAAGTTGAGCATAGGATGACTGGGTCTGTCTTTACCTTCCCCTTCTTGCGATCCTTTGCTAGGCATCACCCTTCGTACCACCTCTGAGAGTCAGCCCAGACTTAATGAAGGCTAAAAAGTAAATGGTGCATTCTTACTGCCCACTTAACTTGAATAATTGACTGCCATTGCTTATTTTGCAGTTTTCTGAGGGAAATCTTAGGCTCCAAAAAGTTAAATGAGCTTGAACAAAAGATGGCTAAGCTTTTCTTGCCATTGACTGGCAAGTATCCTTCATGATATTAACCTTCTGAGCTAACTTTTCACCCAAAATGTGTCAGAGATGAGGCATAATTATAATCAAAATAGTGGATCTGTAGAACTACTTAAAAAAACACATCTTCCTCAGAAACTTAAATGTTTAACTCTTTTTTAGGTAGTCCTCTGTTGCTGTGACCTCCCTGAATGGTGAAAAGTTAGATTTTATTCCTAACACTTATTTATTCTCTTCCCAAGGGTTTTCCCTTAATTTGGTGACCTTTCTTTTTTAAGAGCTTTTTAAAAGTCTTTTGGGGAAGAACCTTGAAATATTTTGATCTTTGAAATATTTTCCCCTTTAAAATGTTTATGAAGTACAGACTGGAACAGGCAGGACAATCAACAATATAGAGACATTTCAAATACTGCTATACTCTAGGACAATTCTGCTGAAGGGGGACATGTCTGTAGCATGCCATGACACCATTTTGTTGCTTATGACTGGCTTTTCTTCCTGAAGACCCTGCCACGTAAACCAGTTTGGTGTGCATCCGGGTCTTCTCAGTGCTAAGATATTGTTGGATATATATATATGAACATAGGAGCTGATGAGGACTTTAGAGTTCAACAATTTTCAAGTGCTTAAGAAGACAGAGGCCTGCCTGTAAGACTAGAAACCAAACCTTAGATGTCTGCATTTAGGTTGTTTCAACTACAAAAACTTCTGAAAGTGCTTGGGCTGGAAAGAAGTATTTAAGAGGAGGGGATACCATGGTGAGCAAAAGGGAGATTTACTTTAAAGGCTTGTATTTTGGGTATTTTATAGAGGAAATCAACACTATTTTATTTAGAGATATAGTTCTCTAGATTCTTTTCTGTGTATGCGTATTAGTAGGACTCCACTTTAGAGAGCAGAAGTTGCCAATATCCTTCAAGAGCATCAAGAAAAAGGTAGGAAATATTATGCTTCCAGTCCCTGGGAGACTCAGGGATCTGTGACAGCCATATAGATAACACTAATCGTTTCAACAGGATATCAAAAAATGATCACTAGTGACAATTTCAAATAAGATATTTGCAATCATAATAGTCATACACTTAAGAAATCTCTTCCTTGAACTCTGCTTTTATTTCAAGTTAGAAAAATATGAACATAACATTGTTAATTGACATTTTTTCTATAGCTTATTGGAAGAGACATAGAAGTAGAACCTAATTATTTTCTTGAATTATACCAGGAAAATATATGTAAGGAAATTGACACTCTTTGATCATGACTCACCTTGATTCTTAACTGAGTATAATCAAAATTTATTTATTTTCCTAATTGAATTGCCTTCATTCACAATAAAACTGTTTCAGTGAATTGAACTGTGTATTCAAAGTGCTGTCTTTGAATATTGTGAACAATCTAACTTAAATTAGATGGACTTCAATTCTGAATTGATTTTCTTTGTACAGACAGACTGGGGAATGAGATGCTGGAGAGCAACTTCATGGAAAGGGACCTGAGGGTCCTGGTCAATGACAAGTTGAACAGGAGTCAGAAGTGCCCTGGCAGCCAGGAGAGCCAACCCTGTCCTGGGGGGCATCAGGTAGAGCATCAACAGTCTGGCAAGAGAGGGGATTGTCCCACTCTGCTTTGAGCTGGGGCAGCCTCACCTCAAGTTCTGTGTGCAGTGTTGGGCACCAAATTGTAAGAAAGGTGTGAAGCTATTAGAGAGCATCCAAAGGAGGGAAAAAACAGATGGTGAAGGGCCTTGAGGGGAAGCCTTACAAGGAAAGACTAAGGTCACTTGTTCTGTTCATCCTGGAGGAGACTGAGGGAAACCTCATTGCAGTTACAACTTCCTCCTGAGGGAAAGAGGAGGGATGGACATTGATCTCTTCTCTGTGGTGATCAGTGAGCGGGTCCAAGGGAATGGTCTGAAGTTGTGTCATTGGAGGTTTAGGTTGGATATTAGGAAAAAGATCTACCAGAGGGTGGCTGAGCACCTGAACAGGCTCCCCATGGCATGGAAGTGGTCACAGCACCAAGGCTGACAGAACTTAAGTGCAGACAGATGGTGTGACTCTTGGGCATGCACCTGTGCAGCACCAAGAGCTGGACTTGATGATCCTTGTGGGTCTATTCCAATCCAGCACATTCTGTGATTCTTTCGTAACCTAGTCTTTCATTTTTTGTGGTGTTTGCTTTGGTCATTGCTTTATCTAGTTCTGACTTCTCCTGACTCCTTCCTCATTTGAATGCCAGACCCGGGACTAGCTGCACTGAGTGTGGTGTGTGTCTGTTTACATCTAGGCAGGATGTGAAGAGTCTCGGTGTCATCAATAGGCCCATGAGAAAGAGTGACACTATTACTAGCAAAGTCGCTTTGCTAAGGTGCCTTGTAGTAATCAGTTCTTAATAAAATCAAGCTAAAAATAAGCTATATTATAACTTTCTTTCTTATAACTGAGAGCAATCCTGAAGTTATGTAGGCTAGAAAAGAAGCTGTGTGGCTAGAAAAAAAAAGAACAGTTACGCCAAATTTCATTGCCTTAAACCAGCAATGTTGAACATTTGATCCCCTGAAGGTTACTGAAAAACTGTACACCAGAATGATTTATTCTCATAGACATCTGTCTGTAGCTACCTTGGTGATCACCATTCAACCTGTGCCTTGTATATCAGGAAATGACAGCTCTTTAACAGAAGCCAAAGAAAGAAGCAATGTCAATAATAAGTCCATGTTCTGGACTGTGTAGCAGTTTGCTGAGTCCTTCTTTTTGCTCTACTTCAGAGAAGACAATAGTTGTTATGATCCCAGGGACAAGGGATGAAAAGGTCTGGGGAAAGAAAAATGTGTAATTTGGGGGAAAATATAACAAAAGGAGTACAGAGTTTTAATTTTTCCTTTCTTGCTGAACAGAACACTCATTTATTTTTTTCCTCTCTAGTTGAGCTTAATTTTGAAATGGTCACATAGGACTCTAGTCTATGCAATTATTTTCAATCTTCCTTAACAAGGGTGTAAATGAAAAAAAATCTTTGCATTAAAAATTATGACATAGTTCAGTTGATAAAAGTTCAGATGGGAAATTCTCTTCAGTGATATAGACCAGTAATCATGCATTAAAATCCCAAATGAAATAAACAAAACAAGCAAAAAAACCCAGGTGGATGATCACACAAATCATGGAACAAAATCTGACATCTCAATTTTTTAGAAAGAAAAACTAATATAAATTGTCAGTAGCACCTCTTGCCCAAGAAAAAATTCCCAGAGAAGACAGAGAGGGCAGAAAAAACCCAAATCAACCAACTAAAAAAAAAACCCCGTAAGAACCCAAAACACCAACCCAAACTTAATAATATCTTAGGACTAACTGAAGAACAAAAGTTGAGTAAATGGAAATAGCTGAGCAAATACAACAAGGAATGAAATTAATAGAGAAAGCTGAGAAAACAGAGATGACTTGTTGCAAACACATTCAGTTTCTTCCTAGGGTGTAAACTGAAATATTCTTTTCCTATATGTTGGTTCCATGTAATCTATTTCACTTACAATACACTGTGTAAGTTAGAAGAACTGAGATACTCCTATTTCCTGAGGTCACTACTGGCTGCTTTGGGACAGATATTTCATGTAGTAAGGCTTCTGAAAAGTTCATGACGGAAGTTTCCAAAAGGCCAAACTCTTATATGGTGTCTCTGATACTCATTATTGGTGGACTCTGGATGATCTGATGTGCACCATAAGACAAGATGCAGAAATGAACGAGCAAAGTGTAGCATCCACTTCTAAGAGGGTAAGCCTCCCCCTACCCCCAAAATGATTCACAGTTTTAGTACCTAAAAGGGAAGAGGAAACACTGATTGATTTTAGGAAGATAACTCTGTGAAATATTCCTGTTCATTACATACCACTTGATGTTCTAGCAGTTATTGTTCAACATATAATTGTCAGTATAACTTTGAAGAAAAAGAGGAAGACATAAAAAGTTAGGATATAGGAACTGAAATTCTATATGTGACTGATCTGAAAAGCATTTGCTTAATGTTAGGCCAAACACTTCTTCCTGTGATCCTTTTGTGGAGAAAGAACCTCTGTACAGTACAGTAGACATAAAAAAAACCAGAGATGGGACATCAGCCTAGCTGAATCTGAAAGTATGACTTGTAAAATCACGTTCTTTCAAAGTTTAGGCTAAACCCTAAATGAGCAGAGCGTATTGACACTTGACATTTTACTTTTCCTACCTCCCTAGTCAAACTCCACTTAAATTCAGCAATTCATTTACATCAGTTAAGATTTGTTCCAGTAAATAATGTCTTTACTGGTATACATAAAAACCATTTCTGAGTGGTTTATGTATCTCTCAGTTTGAAATGTTATTGTCTTTTAAATATTGTAATTACTAAAAAATGGAAAATACACTACTTTCTGAGTTTCATTGCTCCTTAGTGGACAATGAGGTCATATCCAACATGACAGATGTCAATGGTAAAGCTTCCCTCTAAGTTTAAGCAGAAAATTTCATCCATATTTTTCTTTCCATTCTGTCATGACATACCAGCTTCTTTAGGAAAACACAAAGGACACAAGGTGGAGCCAAAGACCCTTGAAGAAAACTATTCATAAGTTTTTTTAACTGAGAGCTCTTTTGAAAAAGACAAGTGAGAAAAAGCTTCAAACCCCACATTTGAAGTAAGTTGTTGAAATAACCAGAAGCAGAACCTAGTTATTATTGTTTATAATTCAGTCATAAGGATTGAATTCAATCATAACGAAAAAATGAAGTTTTTCTTCCCATATTTTGCTTTTAAATAACACATCCAAATTTAATGAACTTCAAAGAAAAAAAATTCCCAACGTTTTGAACCTTTTTCCAAAAAAAATGAAAAAAAAATAAAAGCTTGTCCTTTATTCCGATTTCACTAGGTTTTTTGATTGGCTGACTGAATATTTTATTGTTTGGATTTTTATTTGGTTTTACTTTTCTGTTAACTTTTTGATAGGTAGAAGAAACAGAAATCAGTCTAGATTACATACTATTTGGTTTTGTTCACATAAGACACTTTGGAAACTCAGGAGTAAAGTGAGAGGGAAATTAAAGCTACTCATTCTAATGTGAGATGATTAATCTTTAATCCTCTGAATTGGGTTGATAAGGATTTTCATTACTGCATTCAGTAAGCATATTTTATATCAAGTCATCTACAGTTTCAGTGGCAAGGTTCACATCAAACTGTATTCCATGTCCCTTGAAACTTGAGAATATTTATTTTCTCTTTTTTTCCTGATAGTACACTAGAGGATGAGATGACTGATAATATTTCACAGCTGTCGTCATCTTCTGGTTTCACCCATGTAACATGCCTTCACAAAGCAAATGAAAGAGACTGGAAATTAGGGAAACACTCGTACTCATATTATTATATCTAAAATTTAGTTTATAAAAAGGGCTAGAATTGAAAACTAACGATGTTAGAACTGAAACTGATGAATTATATATATGAATTATCTGTTTCCCTATTAGTTTAACAAAACCATTCGTATGATTACACTAAAAGACCTTTCCAAAGGTTGAAGTCTTCTTTGAGCCACAGACCCAATTAACACCTTTGATTTCAGAAGTTCATCATGCTGCTGTTAAAAGAAAGGCAGGAAGAATTTGCAGCACACAAAACTAGACTCAGTCACAGAGACATTCCCATGCTATTCCCAAATATGCTTAGCTGTTAATATTTAAATGGCCCGTATTAAAAGTGTTGACTTGAAAATTATATGCATATTTAAGTATATAGAAATATTGACTTTCACATAGATTGGGTGTAAAACCAGCTGGGAATGAAATATTTACTGTTCTTTTCTTTAAGAGAAAA
>VYXD01015592.1:161145-221062 GCA_013397195.1 Hylia prasina
AAGAAAAGAAAAGAAAAGAAAAGAAAAGAAAAGAAAAGAAAAGAAAAGAAAAGAAAAGAAAAGAAAAGAAAAAAGGAACCCCAAGGCTGACAGTGTGATAGAACAATATAAGGAATATTTTCATTGCCGTAACTACTATCACATGCTTGCACAGTGATGAATGAAGGCGTCAATCTTATCTCCTAGCTGCTTAAGAAAAACCATGTACAAGCAACAAGTATATTCAAAATCATTGCAAAAATTGCTTGTTACATGTTACTGCTTCTCTGCTTTTCCATTAACAGGCCAATTTCCCTATAATTCTCTTTCAGAAATAAAAATAAATAAATTCTTTCAGGGTTTGTGTGCTTTTTTAAAATCTTAAAGATCACTGTCTTCAAAAAAGAGACCTAGTACTGTTCAGTAATGTGAAGCTAATAGTAAAAGTGACAGAGGAAACTGGAAATTTATATTTCATTTTTCCTGTTTCTTTTCTGATTTTAATTTTTATCTACTGAAAATAGAACTCCCTGACTGCTACAGCTTATATTTAAAACTGGACAGTAGCTCTAAGCATAAAAGAGAATATGCTGATATATATCCAGCTTAAAAATCCAGAACAGAAACAATGAATAACAGGGCTGCAAAGTGCCAGTTGTTTTCAAAGCCATTCCTTTAAGCGGGGGAGGGAGGGGGGAGAAACATGAAAGCTGTGTACTTGGCAAAAGAAAAACATACACAAAATGCTGTGGCAGATTGTTTCAGTGAAAATAAATCTGACTTCTCAGCCACATTCAAAGTCAAGCTGCCACAAAATTCTGAAAGGAATCATACAAGTCAAGAGCTGTATTAAGCACAGGAGCATAAAGTAGTTCAAGCGTTACAGTCAAGTGAAATCATTACATTCAATCTCTAGTGTAGCTTTTTAAGTGAAGAAAAGGACAATATATTGCTACAAATTAACTTAATCTGATGGTGTACTATAAAGGAAAAAGATAATGAACACAAATAAAGAAGCACTTACTACTAAATTAATTGACAAATGTACTAAACACAGAAAAAATGTCTGAAAATCAAAATTTACAGGGGCTATATTTAAAGGCAGGGAAGCTAGGAATGCATAGACAGGATCCAAATTTCTTTTTCCCTATACTTAGGCCAGCTGAGACCTACTGGCCTCTCTGCCTCACTTGTGTGCCAGCTAATGGAACCTTTATTAAAGCCTCCTAGAGGCTTTGCTGTGATTCAAGATTCACGTCCTGCCTGACCAACCCAGTGGCCTTCTACGTTGGAATGACTGTGTCAGGGGATGAGGGAAGGGCTACAGATTAATTTATCTGGACATCTGTAAAGCCTTTGATATGGTCTCCCACAACAGGCTTCTCTCGAACTGGAGAGAGATGCATTTGATGGGTGGACTCTTAGGAGGATAAGAAATTGGTTGGCTGGTCACATGCAGAGGGTTTTGGTCAGTGTCTGGAGGGAAATAAGTGACAAGTGGTGTCAGAAGGTCAGTACTGGGACCTGTTCTGTTTTTTACATTCATGGGTGTAACACACAGTGCAGCACCCTCAGTAAATTTTCAGACAACACCAAGCTGAGTAGTGTAGTTGACACACCTGAAAGATGGAATGCCATCCAGAGGGACCTGGAAAAGCCTGGACAATGTGTCCCATGGGAAATTCAAGAGGTTCAACAAGGCCAAATGCAAGGTCCTGCACCTGGGTCAGAGCAACGTCTGTTATCAATACAGATTGATAAGATAAACAGATTGAGAGAAGCCCTGATGAGAAGGACCTGGAGGTTTTGGTGGATGAAAAACTGGACATGAGCCAGCAATATGCACTTGCAGCCCAGAAAACAAATCGCATCCTGGACTGCATCCAAAAAAGTGGCCAACAGGTTATGGGACGTGGATCTGCTCATCTACTCTGCTCTCATGGGACCCCATCTGGAGTTCTACACCCAGCTCTGGGGCCCCCAGCACAGGAAGTACATGCACCTGTTGGAAATACGGCTTTCAGTAATTTTGCTTTAGTATGAACCCAACACTATTGGGTAAGAATGTAAAAATTCTCTTCACTCGCTGCAGTGCAAGACATATCTACTTATCAGCCCTCAAGACACTATTAACACAACCTACTTAAAGACATTGCTTGCAAAATAGAGACAACGTGAGGTTTTAAGGTTCATAAGCAAAATCATAACTATGGATATAATGTGTAATTCCACAGAGATCAGAAATTAAACACCTTATAGAGTAAAGGAAGTATTTTTAACTTAAGAATGTTGTCTTGTAACCTTGGCAATTATGCAGCTGGAAATTAGATAGCAAAAATTCTTGCTTTGAAGATAAGTAATTTCCAGTTTCTCAGAGTGATTTAATACGCAGGTTCTGTAACTAACAGTGTCAAAGATGCTGCTTGAACATCCTCATCAGTGTTTCCACTCCTTCTTGCCCTGTAAATATTCAACTGTGCTGCACTTTGCTGACTTGTACAGCTCCTTTTTCTGACACTGAACAAGAGGTGAAAAAAAAAACCCAAAAAACCACACAAACAAGCTAACCAAAACAGAAGGACTAAGCAGAGGAGAAAAAAGTTGACATAACAACAAAAAAAGAAATGCCTGTGTGTGAAGGACCTTAAAATTACTCTTTTCTTTTCAAATAACTTCCTATTGCAAAAATCAACTTCCAGGGGAAAAAAAAAACACCAACCCAAACAAACAAACCCCCCCCCATCAGTTCTTACTATGCAAAATAATCCATCTCTATGGAAAATTACAGATTATTAAGTGTCTAAGATCTGTATACACAAACATGTCTGTATTCATAGCTGCAGAGATGTAGAAATCTCACTTGCGTGAATCTTGACCAAACAGCCTGTAAATTTAAATTTATAGAACACCTTCTTTTGAAACAATGCTGATATTAGTAGAGTCTGTAACCTGAGAGGACACCAGTATTTTTATTATTTATCTTGAATGGATTGAGGAAAATATGTCAGTCTTTTTCAGCTGAAATTTATTTAGCAAAAATGCCTGTCTGATCCTGTTCTCGTTGAGTAAAAGGGGTAACTATTAACATTCCATCTTTCTGATCTCCTTATGTCTTGCAGTTAGGAATTAGAAAATCTCTTCATGTATTTGATGAAAATATCTTTCCCCTTCATGCATTTTAAAAATTGTTATTTTTGTTTTCAGTTAAAATTCTGGATTTATTTTTGAAAACAATAAATTAAAGCAAGATCTTGTATCCACACACTATCTATGTCCAATCCCTCAACATTAATTTCTTTGGTACATAAACATTAAATAAACTCCCCAAAACCTAAAAAACCAAACTAAAGAAGAAAAAAAAAATCCAAACAAAAAAAACTTTTGAAATCTTTTTATACATAAGGTTTTTAATTTGTCCAGAAGTTTTAGAATTCCAGAATATATTAAGAGTCTCACTGAATCACACACAATACTCTTATGAACTGGTCTTTTAAATCACCTGTTTTTGGAAATAATGTGTGGGATTTGCCTGCCTTTATTATAGATGTTTGAAAATCAGAATTTTTCATCCTATCCTGCCCTTAAGTTAATGGATAGAAATCTCCTCTAGGGCATGGTTGGATTCTTCTGAAGGAGGGCAAGGATTCCAGTTAAATGGATCTTTTTTAGGCATAACTTCTCATTTGATAATAGAGGGATCTTTCCATTTCACTTCAGATACCTAATGTTTAAACATATGCATATAAAAGTAAGGAATCTTGCCCAGTATTGCATAGTCAATATTCACTACACATTCAATAGATAGAAGAAAATATGAAAGACTTGCAGTCTTTCATAAAAAAAGGTAGAAATTAAAAGATATTCCAGAATGTATTTGTGGTACAGTGTTATTATATAACAAGAGTCTTCTTTCTCAAGAAATGATGTGTCAAATACTTGTTTTATTTCTTCAGCAGTAGCAAACTGGTCCTATTTCTAAGAAGTGCTAAACACTTATTCATGTGTTGCCTTTTACTCCATGTATTTACTGCTGTTATTTATAACTGCCTACCCTGTGAGGCAGCAGTTCACAAGGTAGTCTGACAAAAACCGTCTTTGCAACATTCGGTTGTAAAATGTTCTTTCACCTAATGCAGCCTTCACATCATGACTTCAAGAATCCTTAAAACTTAAAGCAGATGCTGAGCAGTGATGGAAGAGCACGTTACCTTGTAAATAGCAAATTGCATTAATTTTCTGCCAATGAATACACAGAAAATCCAGTTCAGAAAGAATATTAGTCTAATGTTTGTAAGATTCATTATTAAGTCTATCCCTCAGCCCCTGGGATCTGCTGCCTTATGAATCTGCTCAAAAGTTATGACTAATTAGAAACAGCATCTTCAAAAAGCTGTTCTCACACAGTAAATTTGGTCATAAACAGTAAAAACCATATCTCCATCTCAGATACACCATCCCCCATCAATGTAACAATAACTTCCAACCTGATATTTTAAGTTGTGTCACACATATTATGTTGCACCTTTCAGAAGTAACAGACGAGCTTTCATTTAAAGGAAAAGTGTGTGTGTGTCTGTGTGTATGTCTGTGTGTAAATATCTATAAAGGTACACAAATACCTATATGTATGTACCTTTCCATACCTATGTGTTTGTAATACAGTGGGAATGGGATGAACAATAGGGAATATAACACATATTATCACATATTTCATTGACAACCTCATCCAGGAAAGAAGCACCTCTGATTTGCTGAGGGACATCTTCAAGAATATATTCTAACACTGTTCTGCAACTTCCAGGTTTCACTAATATTTCCAGTCATGACTAATAAATGGATGTTCACTTCCTTCTGTTGTGCTGTCACCTGCAATGTTTGTCAATGGCTCTAATTTTTCATTTTGAGTTTTTTATCATATTCAGTTTTTTCCTTAACGCTTATTTATATTCTTCTTCTCTGACTTGTCCTTCTCACAGTCTTAGAACTTCATGTTGCTTGGTTGACAGTCAGTCTAAATGAATCTTCAATGAAAACAACAGCTGATTTCACATATGTGTGTGAGTGAATCAAACGATTATTTGCTTTATGGTTGGATGCTGTTGGTGTTGGCATTTTGTAGTCTTCAAGGAACCAAAATGACTTCTTAAGCAGTCAGCCAGTCTGCAATAATCATAAGTCCTATAGCTTTTGGGATCAGAACTCTATTTTTTGGGCACTGAGGAATTCACGTTCTCCACTGTTACCATATAGTTCATCATAGAATGTGAATGTAAATCTATGTAAATTTCCAGTGGAACAATCTCCCAGGAAAAAACACTGCAGCTGATGTGGAGATATGAGGGTAGTGCAATGAGAAATTGAGTCAAAGAAATTAAGTTTTTTATAAGGGACACATATGGTGACTGAATGATAAATCAATAACTCTACATCTGTTATTTTCCTGTTATTACACATCATTTTCTTTTATACCTGGCTGTGAATTCTGCAAGCCTCCAATATGCATAGGTAGGAAAACCATGCCAGACTTCTATTTTTCTAGAGTTATTAAAATCAGCCAGGGCTGACTAAATTGCAAGTGTCACTGTTGATCCCATCTAGAAGTACTGACAAATATTTCAAAAATTTTAATGAACTGTATAAAGCCCTAATAATTAAAATTTGAAGGAAATTTCATGAGATATGACAGGCTATATCCTGCAGCCCTTATACTATACAAGTAATCCCACTGCATTGCTTGCAGACCTGGCCAGTGTGAACAAGAACTGTGTGAGAAAACATAAAAAGAAGTTCTGCATCTCTGAGTCACATTCATATGCCAAGGATCAGATCAATATTTACACTTCTTTCTGAGTTACCATTTACATCCCTGACATTCTCAACTCATTCTTTTCACAAAGAATTATAGTGTAAAAGGATAAAAGGAAAAGAGTTCTGCTTGGAGGAGCCAGACAGCCCAGGAGCAGAGATCTTTCAGATCCACACTCTGCACTCTGCAACCAAGCAAGGAAGCCAGATTCAAATGCTGCATACTGGCAGCATTACATTTTCCCTTATGCACATATCAATAAGAAGTAATGTCTTTATCTTCAGTATGCTCCTCCCAGAGCTGGACTCACTGGAAAGAGAGAAGTATCAAAATTGACTTGTTAAAAGGCGGAATTTTTCTGATGTAAGATTTTTTATTACATTGTCTCTTGATAGGTCCATTCTATACTAGAATCAGATTTCAGCACAACTTGTATTATTTACTCACCTCAAATTCATAATTTTAACCATTTTTTCACAGAAAATATATTTTCGTGTGTTTAGATGGAATTTCCCACATTTCAGTAGCATCCATTGTTTCATATCCTTTTCTTCAGAATGAGTGAGAAAATTCCATCTCTTTTTTTTTTTTCCCCCAATTCTTCCATCAGAGGCTTACACACATTGTTAGAATCATTCTGACTCTGCTGTTCTCCAGCTTTAACAGTCAAGAGCTCTCTGACTCTCCCAACATAACAAATACTCCAGTTATTTAATAATCTTTGTTGCCTTTCATTGGACTTGCTCCTTTTTATCTTTTTTATAATGGGAAGCCCAGAACTGGGCACAACCCAACAGAGGTGGTTTCACCAATGCTGAGTAGAGATGAAAGATCATGTCCCCCAACCTGCTGGCATTCTTCCTGTTGTATTCCCAAAATGCTGTTGATGACCTCTTTTGCTACAAGGGTGTTTTGATACATTGTCAGCTTGTTGGTCACCAAACCATAGAATGTCTTGGAAAAGCTATTTTCACTGTGGTCCAGCCCTGGCCTTTACTGGGACATAGAGTTATTCCTTTCCGGGTGAAGATCTTGGTACCTTGGTTTCCTCCAAGAAGTGTCAGTCCTCAGAGAGACGGTTCCTTCCCCACTACTAAAAGGATGAAGGACTCATTAATGTCTTTGATCATCCTCTTTGGAGCCATGTAGTTAGTCATGCTCCATGTTATCCGGGTTTCCCCTGATAGTTTTGTCAGTGCCCACACCAAAGAGCAACAGGTGTGAGCAACAGAGAAACCTTGTCAGCACCTCCACAAATATGTCTGAAAGACAGATATGGAAAGCAGTAAACTTTCCTAGATGACAGATCAGGTCAGCAGATGGGGACCTCTGCTGTTCTCCCTAGAGAGTCTCCCACTGCTGTCATTCACCGTTTTATTTTGGTTCTGCTGCATGGCTCAGGGCCAGATAGCATGAATGCTTCATTGGTCAACACTCCCTGCTACTCATCAGCTCAGAGCAGTCAATCTATTGCGTAGCTGCAAATTTTAGTCTCTACCTTCCCCCTGGTGTCTGAGATCACCAGCTTTCAGTCATTGCCATCAAAGGAATTTCTTCTTTCCAAACTGACAGGCAGACTCTTCTGCAACTGTGGGCAGTTTGGCTTCTTGAAACAGCAGGATCTCAGAGAAGAACTGTGTGATTTCTTTCTCATCTTCCCTGATGAGACACAGACTGATCTCCACCTGCAGCTTCTTCACTAGGCAGTACAGTTCTTCAACAGCTGCAGACTTCCTGGAAGCAAATGAATCTTCCCTAGCCTCAGAGATACACCACAGCTTTCTGCAGTTTGAGCCTTGCAGGGCTGCATCCTCCTGAATCTTCAACTAGATCAAGGCCTTGAACATCTCAGGAACTGGTCCTCCACTGGCTGCTGGGGATCATGTCTTATGTCATCACCAAGCTGAGGATGTGTGTGGGGATACATTTGGTCTGGATGAGAGGAGTTCATTTTCCCACAGCAGCCCTCGCAGGGCTGTGCTCTGCATTGGTATCTGGAATGCTGCTGATAACACACCAGAGTTTTGGATCCTGCTGAGCAGGGCTGGCACAGCCTCAGCACTGTCCCCATCCAGCAGGCTTCCACCCTCATCAGTAGGCTGGGGGTGGGCAAGATCTTGGGAGGGGACACAGATGGGGCAGCTGAGCCCAACTGAACAAAGGATATTCCATACAATATTACATCTGCTCAGATATAAAAGGTAAGAGAGAGGAGGAGGAAGGGAAACATTCATTATTTATGATGTTTGCCTTCTCAAGCAACTGCTGTGTATGCCAAAGCCCTGCTTCCTAGGAAGTGGCTGGACATCGCCTGTTGATGGGAAGTGGGGAATGAGATATTCATTGTTGGAGGGTTTTTTTGCTTTCATATGCACAACCTTCACTTTTGCTTTAGTAAACTGCCTATATCTCAACCCATAATGATTTTTTTGCTTGCTTGTTTAGTTTTGGTGTTTTCCATCTTATTTCCTTCCCCTNGGAAGTGGCTGGACATCGCCTGTTGATGGGAAGTGGGGAATGAGGTATTCATTGTTGGAGGTTTTTTTGCTTTCATATGCACAACCTTCACTTTTGCTTTAGTAAACTGCCTATATCTCAACCCATAATGATTTTTTTGCTTGCTTGTTTAGTTTTGGTGTTTTCCATCTTATTTCCTTCCCCTGTAAAGCTGTGAAGTGATAACAATAATATCATGGTCTGGCATGCACCTGACATCCAACCCACCACAGGTGTTGTCCTCATCTTTGTAACCCTCTGCATCAACTACTGCTCAAAGAGTTTCATGTTCACACCTGCAGAAGTGACACCATGTCTTGGAGGGATTTATGGTGATAGTCTCTTCCATGAGCCTCCCTTTTATGCCCCAAAAATGGCTGCGGTATCTTTAAGGCCCAGGACTGGGGGTGTGTGGGGCCAGAGAATGGGAGAGCTTTGGGCTCTTTTCTAGGCATTTTTTGAAGCTCCCTGCCTAGGTGTTCGGTGGCACTGTGCAGTTTGTCTGCTTGGCTTAGCTTACTTTTGTTGGCCCAGAGAAAAAAGCTTTTGCCTTCTCTGGCTTGAGGGAGCTGCTGTAACAATCTTTGAGCTGTCTTGAGGTGAACTGAACAGCTGCTGATCCAGGACTGGAGAAGCGGGACCAGCAGGAGCAATGTCACCCTGCTCCAGCGCCAAGCTTTGAGGAGCCAAGCTGGGGAGAGAAAGCAACAAGAGGCCCCAGACCAGCTGCTTCATCTGCTATGGAGGAGAGGTTGACATCAGAGAACCACCAGTTTTTGCCTCCTGCCAGAACAGGAGTTCATGGAAGCTCCACTTCCCTCAGCGTGAAAGTCGGCACCATCCCACACCAAGTGTCAGGAAGGGATATTTCTTCAACATTTTCCCCATTTTTTGGTCTTCGTTCCTGTGTGTGTCTGCCTGGGGGAGGGGGTGAGTCTTGTGGGCATTCTGTTGTTAATAACTGTTGGTTTGGGGTTTTTTCACTTTCCTCTATTAGCATTCATTTTTCTGTTGTTGGAGGGGGATTAGTGAAACCCCTCAGAAAAGATTACTCATTGCAGAGTGCATTCTCTGAAATTTGATTCAAAACTGAGACACATCAACATGCTGAATAGTGCTTTGGTTAAAAAACTAAAATCTGAAGTTTATGTATTTTCAATGGAGGACTTGGAAATAAACTTACCTTTTAAATCATTTTAATAGTACAAAATACTGATAATTTTCCTATAATGAACACCAGGTCTTCCTCAGTCGTTTCTGCAAAGGGATGGTAATATCAAATGAGATGTTATCTAACTACAGGTGAAAGTGATTGAGTCTTCAAATGGTAAATGAAACAAAAAGTCCTCTGTATATTTTTCTAATTTTAAAAAATATTTCCATTATCTGAAGATTAATTTAAACTAAGTTGTGTCATGCATGCCCAGGAGGAATTCAAAACACTCTCTTTTCCATGATTATGTGTTTTCCAGAGCTCAGCTTAGCAAAAATCTTCCTTTCCTTCAAGAAGCTACAACGATTTTATAGTCTATTACTCATGTTTCTGAGCTACATTTAAGGATAGGCAGGTAGCAGACAAAGATTATGGCGTGTTTTTTCTGTCATTCTATTCACATCTTGTGAATCATATAGATTTATCTGTAAAGACTGTAATTTATTGTAAAGAAAAGAGAAGAAAACACTGGCATTGGACTTTCTGTGAATGTGATGTAACTTAAAATTAGATCAAAGAATTATGTTTACAAAGGCAGTAGGTATACTAAAACCATCCCTGATGTTCTCCCATCTGCTGCATTAAAGCAGGCTTTCATCCTCGCCAAAGCTGATTATTAAAGGAAGTAGAAATATTCCAAATAATAATGAAGAAATTAAAAGATGTCTGTGTGACTAATTCATTGACTTTTAACACCTTCTTTATGAACATTCAATACCCAACACAAAGTTAATATGTTGCTGCAGATGATATTTTTTTGAGATTTTTGCCTCCATATACTCCCAAAAGCATCTGACTGAAAAGGCTGAAGTAGCACTTTTTTAATGCTGTGGGAAGTACAGAAGTACAGTTAAAGGCATGAGGAGCCTTTCACCAGATGTGACCTTACAAAAAAAAAAAAAAAACATAAAATCTCTGCTATATTCTACACTGAGCTCTGTAAGGAGATTTTGTGAATTTGCTGTTACAGAATTTAGTTATTATATAAGAATTTGGTTTTAAATTTGCCTAACTTTGCCTCTTGTCACAGAACTCTATTCCAAGATGCTCACATTAAAATGATAGTTTGAGACACACGGAAATTAATCTGAAATGTTGGTGCAAGCAAGACACAGTAGACAGAATATGTGCATATCTGCCAGAGCATGATGTTCCTCTGAAAAAAAACATTCATCAATGAAGTGTATTACTGGATGTGAGAACTCGCTCTGAGAACTGAAGCTATGGGAAATTCACAACATTGAATGAACTTAGTACCATCAAATTAATTTAACAAGAATACAGTGTTGACTTTTTCTCATGCAATTCAATAAAATATTTTTAATTCCAAAGCGTATCTGAATATGCTTCGCAATTCCAGGAGTTTTTGGAAGTAGACACTGCAACTTAAAAAAAATCACCTTGTCAGGTAAAACCAGCACACTGAAGCTTCAAAAATCAATACCAGAAGTAATGAGGTGATAAGCAGTTGCCTCAAACTTCACCAGGGGAGGTTAAGATTGAATATTAGGGAAAATTTTCTACACCAAAAGGCTTGTCAAATATTGGAACATAGTGTCCAGGGATGTGCTTGAGTCATCAGCCCTGGAGATATGTAAAAGATGCATAGATGTGGCACTTTGGGACAAATGGAATTGTTAGGTTTGCAGCTGGACTTGATATTGAAGGTCTTTTCCAAATGAAATTATTCTATTTTTCTATGAGCAATATGGTTTTCCCTCCAAAGGGCAGGGTATGAAAGATGTCGCACTTGCCCAGCTGCACTGTCAACCCTCAGTCACTACTGGATGTGCTCAGCCTGTCAGGCATCCTGTGATGCTGTCAGCAAACTGGCCCAGCATAAGCCAGGAGAGCTGGCAAATCCTGGTTGTTTCAATGTGGGGCATGTATGTGTGGATAAGACATTTGTGGACACCAGCTGGTGCAGCCACATGGCCCTTTACTTTTCTACATGGATTTTTCAGCTCAGTGAAGATTAGTTCAAGGATCTCTGTGCTTCACAGACACGTCAGTGTCAATGACTTTTTTCCATCTTTTATCCTCACTGTATTTCACCAGAGAAAAAACCCCACATCTGCTCTGTGCCTTATGCAAGTTCAAATGCTTACCACTGCTCCATGTATTTGACACAGGATTCACATGTTCACGTTGTACATCTTTGTAACCCGCTGTTTCAGTCATTGTGCATATTGTAGCCTACAAATATTTCAATCCTTTAAAAAACTTCATAAGGATATGTATGGGAATTATGTGGCAAGATTTTGATGGGAGGCAGTGGAGAATGCAGGGATGGTTTCTGTGCAAAGAGGCCAAGGAATGTCCCAGCACTGGGCAGAGACAGTTCCAGCTTGCTTCAAGATGGGCCCTCGGCTGCCCAAAGCTGAGTCAATCAGTGACAACTCTGCAGACACCACGATCAGGGAAGAAGAAGGGGGAGGAAGCTCTCCAGGCACTATGATAGATTCCCCTGCAAACCATGGAGGGAAGACCTTGGTGAGGCAGGCTGTCCCCTTGCAGCCCATGGAGGACAACAGAGCAGATATCCATCTACAGCCTATAAAGAGCCCCACAGTGGAGCAGTGGGGCCCTGAAAGATGCTGCATGCCAGGGATAGCGCTGAAGTAGGATCCTGACAGCACCTGTGGACCTGTGGGAAGCAGCTCCTATGCTGGAGTAGGTTTTCTGGTAGAACCTGTGACCTTGTGGGTAACCCACACCAGGGCAATCTGCTCCTGAAGGACTGCATCCCGTTGAGGGAAAGCATGCTAGAGCAGTCCATGAAAAATGCAGCCTGTGGGAGGGGGAGCAGAGGAAGAGTATAAGTAGCAATAAGTTGCAAAGAGGAAGTATTATAGGACTACAAGTCCTATTCCCATCTCTGTGCATTGCCTGGATGAGGGAGAAAGCAGGAGAGTCATGAATGGAAAATTAAAGCTGTGCTTGGGAAGAAACAGGGTAGATTCAGATTTAATTCTGTCTTTTTTTTCTATCCTATTCTATTTTTTAATTGGCAATAAATTAATCTTCCCCAAGACAAGCTTCTTTTGCATCTGAAAGTAACTGGTCCATGATCTCCCCGTCCTTATCTTGATTCACTAATTTTTTCTTATACTTTCCCCTGTCATGCTGAGGAGGTGGAATGAGAGTGGCATATGAGTGTTTGACAACCAGACAACATCAATCTACCACAGGATAACATGAGTGTGCCTCACAAAATGGCTAATTTAAAATTAGCTACTCATAATACTGAAAGATCACTAATTAAGTTATAGTCTTCAACATTGTTATTAGACAACTCTGCATAGTGGGGGAATTTGTTGTGAAAATTACCTCTAATTGACATAAGTCTATAAATATTCCAACAAAATATATTGTGTGTAGCAATCTTCCAACAAAATTTATTGTGTGTAGCAAGTTGCCATGTGTGTAACATTACGTAAACATTTTGCTAATTCTTAAAAAATCAAGGTTGGGAGAAAAATACCAAGAGCAATTCTCAGCTCACAGTACTATTAACAGGTTAACAAATTTTTGTACAGCTGAGTAATTAAAGTTCCCACTGCATGGATTTGTTTAAACTTACTACTTTTATTTATATTAATACCATTAGGCCCTAGTACATATAATTGTACTCATAAACCAGAATTGCCAGAGATGATATAAGATTTGTTATTTCTGCTGTGGAACAAGCAGGCTCAGGCTGATATAAGCAATCACCACTGACTGATTAGTGTGCAGTGTTCCAGCCCCACTATGGCTTTGCTGTGAGATAATATTTTATTATAAGGATGAATTATATTCACAAAGTACAGGGATAATATGCTGAAGACCATGACTACTGATACTCATTTAGCAACATGTCTTTGCTGATGCTTATATTCTTGCCAGTTTATCTATTACAGGAAGGAATATAAAAGCAGGTCATTATAAAAATCTTGGAGGCTTTTCCAAGCCTGTCAGAAAACGCTGTTCATAAACAATAAATACAAGTTGAAAAAAATGCCTCATTTGCAGAACAGCCACAGTGTTCCATTCAGTGTGGCACAGTGCAGCACTCTACTGACAATTTAGCAGTGGTTTGGTGCTGAGCTCCAATCGGCCACTGTGGCTCGCAGCTTAAGCATCAGTATCAGGGAATAAGCACCAACTTGATGTATTCTCTGTATTAGAGGGGAGGGATGGGGCACTTTGAACACCACCAAGTTTTGCCCACATAAGTTTAAAAAAGTATCATGGAGACAAGATCCTGCTTCTGCAAGCATGTTGTGCCTTGCCTTGATTTTTCCTGGGAATTTTAGGTCCTTAAAGAAAATTTCTCCTATGTTCAATGAAAGTGTGTAACTCTCCTTGGGTTTTTATCCCCATGAATAAACACTGATTTCACAATGCCATGTATTTATTCCAGCTAGATTGGTTCTTGGGGAACTCTATGACAACAAAACATCTTGTACTGATAGCTTTGGGTTTTTTCCACAACAATTACTTCAGTGTAGAAATTAATAATGTATATAAAGAACTCCTTGTGATTTTGTTAAACAGACTGTTAATCAAAATAAATATTTAAAGTTGGCTGCTTATTTCTTGAATAAAAAATTTTAAGGTACATACTCTGAGCTTGATCTGACCTGGTAGACTTTAACAATGTAGAATAAAATTTTCTAGACATATGTCTGAAAAACATCACTGAATTTCTTCAGAGGATTGTGAATTTAAAGGCATCAGCTTCATAGGAAGCCCTTTTCCACCATCAGATCACTTGTTTCGTTGTAAAGGCAGTGGAGTGAAATTTCTGCAGATATTCTTTGGCTTCAAATACCATTGGAAAGGCAATCTGATATATTTGATAGCAGCTTATCATTGAAGTAATAGCATTTTTATAAGCATTTACTTCTGTTTACATAAAATTAAACAGTTATTCAAGGTTGTAACAGAGCTAGTGAATTTTGGTGAGATGACTCAATGACTCCTGAGATTTTTAACAGAACTCCCAAGTTAACTTGCCAAGATTTACTTTCCCACAAAGCCAACAGACAATATACAGTGATAACCTAACTGCACTGGCAAACTAGAAGGAAACACATTTTAACACAGATAGAAAAGAAGATGAAAAACACTCAAAAACAACAGAAAAAAAATCACAAAAACAGACTGAGGGTTCAACAGACTTATTGTTCGCTTTATTTGTACTGGATCAATGCCAAAAAGAAACTCAGAATTACAGAAACAAAAACAAGAAGTGGCTTCAGCCAGGAATATCAGCAATTTAGCATGTCAGGCTGCTTTCTGCAGTATAATTTTGAATATTCTTTCTCCTCTTTTTGTCACTGACCTTCAGCTCTTTCACATGGCCTCTTTTGTAATTTTCACTTGAGCCACTTAACAGATGTAATCAGGCTTATCTCCTTATTTCTCCTTAACTCCTTTATCAAAAGCACCACCATCACTCAATAATTCCCTATCCAGAAGAATTTATGTTGGCTTTTTTATTTTCTTATAGGCAATAGAAACTAAGCAACCACATCCACATCCATTCAGTGGGGATCGAGAAGGAAAATTAGAGTGCTATCACAACTCTAACAAACTACCAATATAGTTGCTCTGTTGCATAATATATCTCTTTTGCTGACATACTGCTCATTTTTCTATTCAATTCGGTTTTAGGTATCATCTTTATTTCTGCATACCTTACATCCAAAAAGGGAAGGAGGAGGTGAAGAACAATAGTATATAATTCATGACTATGGGTTGAATTGAAATATAAAATAATGATGATGATGAAAAAGACACAGCAAATATTCTAAGATGACTAAAGGTAAATGTAAATAGACATGACAAAAGTCCCAGTCTTGTGTAATGCAAAGACTCTAAAAGGATTAACTTCAGGCAGAAAAGCAATTTTGGTATTGTAGTCAATATTTTAAAAAGGCATTAATTAAAAAAATAAAATCATTTTGTTCAATTATAAACTTCCATGAAATGTGTGTTTAACATATAAACATGACTAATGAAAAAAGAAAGTGGAAGAATATTCCAAAGACTATTCCTCCCACAGAAGAATGCTATGCACAGAAATGCTGGAAAAGAGTAATAAAAGTCATTAGATACAGCAGAGGTTTCAGAAAATACGGGTCAAGAAACATGTACGCATAATGATATTGATTTTTTAAACAGTGCATAGGTTTTTCATGACAAAAATGTCATAAAAGAGATGCTTACCTCAAAAACTGACTGTCTTGAAAATGGAAGTAATTTTGAACATTGACATTGATGCTTATGACTAAAATACTAAGAATGGCATCAACACCAAAAAATCATTGATGACTCTCTCTAGTATGATTTTGCCTAGTAACGTAGGCAGAATCATAATTTCTTTTTTTACCTTAATCCAGAGCTCAGATAAATAAATAAATACAAATTCAACTGCAACCAACAGATAAGAGTATTTAAATTCTGATTGGTGGTTTCTTCAATGGATTTATGGAAAGACAGGACAACTCTCCTTAACAGTCAGTGGTCTAAATGGAATGGGATGTGTCACCACATTTCACTTACCTATGCTCTCCAAAATTATCATAACAAAGCTTCTTAAGTCAAAAGGCTGGAATGCTTTCAAGAATTAGAAAGATTCACCATCTTGAACAAACACAATTTTTTAGCTGATAGTAATGACTATCACAGAGTCTGTGAAACTGGGACGGACCTCTGGGCATTGTTTATTCCAAACCACTTGCTCAAAGCAAAGTTGGCTACAACAGGTTGATCAAGGTTGTGCACATTTGGACTTTGAATGTCCCCAAGGACAGGAACTTTGCAACATATCTGGGTAAGCTGTAAACACTCACAGTAAAAACTTGTTTTCTAATGTGAAAGTATAATTTCCTGTGTTTCAACTTGCACCTCTTCCTTCTTGATCTGTCACTACAGAGAAGACAAGAGGTAGTGGCATGGCTAATGAGCTGCTTTTATAGAACCACACAGGGGTTCTATGACATTTACTGAATTCCAGACTAGTTAGGAGACAACAGTACTTGATACTCAGTTGCCCTAGCAAGGAATGGGGTTTTCTGGCTAACAGTTACAGCTGACTTTTCTTTCACAGAGAAGCTCCTTTGCAGGTATACTAAGCTGGCATCTTGCTTCTGCAAGATGGAAACCTACCAGCCTACACAGTGTTCAGAATTCTAACCTTCAATTTCATAAATGCACAAAATCTTTCTTTCTCTTCTTGTTGCACCAAAATAGGGCTCCCTCAAGTGCCCATTTGGTAAAAACAAAGATAATTCATTTGCCAGCCTGAATTAGCTTGACTAGAGCAAGTTTAGGAATCAGTGCAGACAAATGAAGAGACAGTGGAATGCATGTCAGCATACTTTTCACAGCTAATGAGAACCTACAGTCCAAGGGACAGCTTTACCACATGCTCAGAGGCTGGTGTTGCCCCACCTTCTCACTGCTGCTGCCCTAAACTGTCTGAGGAGTAACACAACCCATTTGACAAAGCCAGGGAAGAACCTGTCTGCAAAGTGGTTCTCTACTTCACTGAGGTGGGCTAAACAAGGCTGTTCGGAAAACTGAAAATACCTGAAGAGAAGTGGAGGCCTGAGGGGAAATGAAGAGGCACATAGAGAAAACCATATAGATGGAGGCACTGTTGTTACTGCTATGGAACCTTGAGACTCATTGCAAATGTCTGCACACTGCATGGGAAACAAGCTGGAGAAATTAGAGACTGCTTATGAACAGATCCAGGTCTCATTAGGATCGCAGATATATAATGGGGTATGACTCATTAATGGAGTGGTACAACAGATGGATACAGGACATTTAGCATGGATGGGACAGGAAGACAAGCAGGAGGGGCTGAATTTAGTGCAATGGAGCAATAAAGATGCACAGAACTTTACCTTGGAGCAAAGAGCAAGCTGGTCAAGGACAGACCAGCATGGATGATGTCAAAGTGAACATCTGCTACAGACCACCTGATCCACAAACCTTCTAAAGCCTTATGAAACCTTCTTCTAAAAACTAAAAATCAGTTGAATAGAAGAACTACAGATCTGGACTTCAAACATAGCAGGTTTTAGCTTCTTCTGGAATCTGATTGGTGGGGGCACATGAGAAAAACAGCCTTGTATAGCCTAGAAAAGTTAGCTCATCTTCAAGGACAGCAGTCCTTTCCAATGTGCAGAAAGTCTAACAGTCATGGGAGATGACTGAGTTTAAATGCAAAAATGAAATACACAGAAGGTAGAAGTGGCAAGCAGTGACCTGAGAGAAATACAGAGAGTATTGCTCAAGCACACAGGTTTGAAATGAAAGCCAGAAGTTGAAACTGGAGTTGGAATTAGAAAAGAATGCAAAAGACAACAAGTGAGATTTCTGTAGGTACATGTGCAGCGTGTGCATGCAGCATGACACGTGCAGCACTTTTATTTATGTTGCTTAAAGTAGCATAACACATGCAGCATGACAGACAAAAATGTAATCTCACTTTTCAATAGGCAAGGGATCTAGTGAATGATATAAATGATGCAGAAAAGACGTAATGTGGCTTCTGTCTCGTTTTACTGACAAGGTCTGCTCTGAGGCTCACCAGGTCCCTAAACCTGTCAGCAGTCTGTAGGAATTAAACCATTACCCCCAGCAGGGAGAAACTGACTTCGAAATCACACACACCGAATTTTGACACACCAAAGTCAGTGTGAAAACATCAAAATACCTAAATATACTGAGGGAGCTAAATAGGAACATTACAGGACTATTCTTTATATTCAAAGGCTCATGATTACTGAGAAATGTTCCTGATGATTAAAAAGGAGCAAAAAATTAAAAGCCATACACATTCTAAAAAAAGTATAGAAAGTATAGACAAAATTAACTCAGCTACAGAAGATCACAGTATCATGGATCACATGAAATGAGCTTCAGGACAGTATTTGGGATCTTATCTAAAATTTATTAATCTCAGTAAATCTAAGAGTCTGGAAAACTAATGCCAAGATCTGAATATATCATGGAGTCACATCCATCCTGCCACTCAAAAACCAGCTCCTCCCCTTGCCTCAGATCTGAGTTTCCCCAACTGGGAACCAGATGTTTTGTTTGTCATCAGACCACAGAAAAAATCAACGCGTGAACAACAAAGAGGTTTGAACTCAAGTGTGGATTCAAATCCAAGCTGATATCACATACAGAGATAATCATAACTTCAAACATTTACTTGCTCTTCATTGAAAGAGTATCCATCTCTTCTGATATATGCCATCACCGGGATATGTGCTTAACCTTCCCTGGTTGAATCCCACAGAGACAGAGTTAATACTTGCCTAGATAAATTCCACATCAAATTTCCCTCCTCTGACTGTTCTTTGTGCTCCACGAAGAGTCATAATGAAATGTTAATCCTCTGCATATTCTCAGTGCTGACTGATTTTGAACTGTAGCATGAAAATAATATGACAGACATGGTTTTCATCATGTACAAGACATTCCTCCTCCACAATGCTTTTGATCTAGCTGGCAGCTTATTCCCTTCATGCCTAGAAGATTTTGCACTGCACCTTGGTTACCTGAATGCCTGGGCTGATTTTAGCCCAATAGGTTGGCTTACTTATATGGGTTAATTGAATTTTTTTAAAAACTATGTAAGATGCAAATCCTAATGTTTTTCTTCTACCAGTAACACAAAGAAAAGTTACACACAGTAACTAAATCTTACAAATCTGTTATTTCCTAAAAGCTACAGAATTGTTACTTATGTATGTAAGTAAAACTTCAAATATTTGCTAACACTTCATTAAGAAAGAAATACTAGATTGATTTAGCCATCCAAATCTTATTTTACAATTATTTTTATGAATCTTTTCTTTTATTTATGTTGCTTAAAGTTACCATCTGCTTTACTTTCTTGAATGTAACGAGGTTTATCTTGCCTTCCCAGGGTGAAAAATAATTTGCTGCATTGTATGCAGTTTCCTTAAGCATCAAGATAATTTGATTCCTTGTGTTCACATGTAAAGGTTTCCTGAGAAAATTTTTAGACTTTTCTTCAGTTCTAAGCACAGTACTACAGATCCCTCAGATTCCATTTGAGATCTTAACATGTTTATACAGTTTGTTCAAGTTTGTTCATACTTGATTTCTGAAATACAATGGGGACAGGTCTTTTAAAAGTCATGAATCATCTGTCAAAATCCTTAGAAGTTCATGTCTGTATCCTGAAGGGAGTAATAGTATGCCTTATCTCAACTTCAGAACAAGTAATACCATCTCAACGACTTGCTTTCTTTTTTTCATCTATTATGTTGCAAGTTATGAAAATGAAGGCATGTAGGTTATTTTGTAATACATAAAACAGGAGAATGAAATTTCAGTGACTTCTGAGTCCACTGATGGCTTTGTCAAGAAATTATGGATTCAGGAACCTATTTTAGTTAGATAATTCTTAATGCCACTCTATTGCAGAAACACTAGACCAGCTTTCTTGTATTATTTGTGGTATGAAGGGCTGTAGTTTTTCTTCAGCAGTTCAATCAGGCTTCAGGCCTGCCAACTCAAAGCTGCATTTCATAGTCAAACTCAGATTAGTTTGTCTGAGGAGAAAACATTTAAAAGAATGATGAAAAAATTAGCGTGACAGCTTTAAAATATTGTTCTCTTTTCCTTCCCTCAAGAATGAGAAAACTATTCTCTCTAAGACTTAGGAAACAAAAATATATTATCTGTGTAATGCAATCATAGCTAATAAGAATTTTTCAATTATGGAACAACTCTTTACAAACACGTATTACCAAAAAATTGCTCCATGACATCGGTTTTGCACAGAAAACTTCTACATGCTTTGGTCAGAGAAGAGAGTTGCCTTCCTGCAAGAGTGAGACCCTGACCCCAGGAGCACTATATGTGTGTGCTATCGCTACTTAATCCCCTTACCTCCATCATCACTTGTAGGCAATCTAGACTTTATGTAAAGGTACAAGGATTAAACTTTGTTTTCTCATGTCCCAGATCAAGCATTTGAAGAAAAATAAAAAAAAACCTATCACATAGTGAAATGTGCTGTTAATCCAACTTGTAATCCTTGCCCATCTTCTTGCAGAGGTCCTGTGGAGACAAAGCAACACAGCACAAAAATCATTGCAAGATCAGTGAGTTGAAGCAACAATTTCTTTTTAAAGCTCACTCCTGTCATATATTTTGGATAGAGGGGACAAAGGATTTCTGTTAAACATAGATGTTCCTCTGAGTTGCCATGTGGTCTATCATGACAATCAGTTTCTGTGTCAAACTACATGCTGCATCTTCACCACTCTGTCAAGGTTTGAAGATGAGATTCAGCAAGTACTAGCTCTCTGGCTGTTCTCTGGAAGCCACGCTGCCCCCAGGGAATTTCCATTTAACCTATTGCAAGGCTTCACTCCAGGCTCTACTAAGGAGCATGGTGTGGAGCATAAGGGTATGGAAATGAGAATTTAACCTTTAACATATAATCACAATTTTAATAGGTGGTTTCACCTCATACATATAATGACCAACATTTTGATTGTAACATATTTGCTTGTAGTCAATTCAGAAACCTTGAACTGTGTTCCTTAATCATGACAGGGTTTTTTTACTTGTTTTAGAATTTGTTTGTTTGTTGTTTTGCTTTGGTTTTTTGGATTTTTTTTTACATTTTATTCTAGTTGCCTAGTAGAAACACAGTTTTTTAGGTAAACCTGAAATTTAATCAGTTGGGAAACATTATGCATTCTGACAGGGTGTTCTGCAATTAGCCTTACTTCACTCTTGCAGTTAAGTATTGAAAATAAGCTAGAGCTTCTGCCTCAGTTATTTTTTATGGTAAAGAACTGGAATGTGAGAAAGGAGAAATATCCATTTTTGTTCCTTAATTAATATATTTTGTCACCTGAAATTGTTGTATATTATTTCACATTTATCAGCTAAAGAAATTTATACACTGCTATCATTATTCAGACTCATATGACTCATCAGCTTACTTTTTATGGAGACACATGTTGAGATTTGTTTGTGGTCAGTTGTGGTAACTACACTATTTATGGCAATGACACATGAGAAGTAATAAAATAAACCTGCATAGTAAAAAGACAAAACTTCACTTGTGCAGTAATGTATTCGTGTAGAAAAATAAAAAAGAAAAAAAAAGTATTTTTAGCTTAGGATTCTTTTTAAACAAAAACTGTTTTAAAAATATTTGTTCTAATTATAGAATTTATGTATAGAAGAATCAGAAAAAAATTCCTATTAAATCGTAGTTATAATGAACAGAAAATATTAAAATTCCGTAAACTAAATGTTATTTGAACTGTAACAAAAACCCAAAATAAAAATTAAAATGTAAAAACATCAGTGTAGCATATGAGTAGCAGAGGCTTACTATTTCAATATGAGAGTTTACAAGATACACATGGATCTTCTATCCATGCCAGAGTCAGTCTAACCAAAAGAACTCAGGATCTGTTTCCAGAAACTAAAAGAGTGTTGCCGAGCATCTCCAATAGACCTGATGCAGGGGATCTTGCCATGCACACCATTTGTGAACACTGGAGATAATGACATTTGAATAAATTGCATGAGAACAAAGTGTTCATTCATGAAGAAAGAAACCAGCTCCAGATACAACAGTTCAGCATTATCTCACAAAACACATTTACTGTAAGACTATCAACTAATTTAACTGTGGAGTATTTCAACTACTTCTATTGAAGTTGGTCCTGTGTACAGAAAGGAATACAATCAAGGATACCGGAAAAAATCATAAAAGCACGTATCTGAATTACATGGTCAAGATTGTGCTGTTTTTTTTGTAAAAGTGGATTGAAACACTGTATTTAAAAAGAAAACTAAGATCTAATACAACTTTTGAAAAGTAGAAATTAAATTAACAAATATTAAATAACTTGCCTATTTGCTTGTCTACAGGGATGCACTGTATACCAACTACTGCAAATTTTATTGTTTATATTCTTATTACAACAGCATACAAAGCAAAATAATATATTTACTGTCTCTGAGGGACATCTGAAGCTCAGTTATCAAATTTCTTAAATTAAAATACCTGGCAACATATAAAACTTAGTATTGATGTCTTGGATGAGAAAACACCTTCAAATAAAATCTATTGGACTATAAGCAGGTAAGTTAAACATTATTGCCTTAATACAATCTAAGAAAAAAATACAATTCATATATTTGTATGAGGCTTAGAAACTGGAGTATACTTAATAGATTATATGAAGTTTTTTGTCATGTTTCATTGCATTTACCTCACACAACTGGCTTGACCTAATTTCTGACAAACTCGTCTTTGAAATGTAATTGCTGTACCAGGCAAATCATCAGGCAGTTACCTTTGAATGGTTCAGGCACAACAACAAAACCCTGCACTTCTAGTTTGCCCAAGAGAAAGAGGACAGAGTTTCAAGCACTCAGAAAAGTACTTTAAATGTAGTGAAAAAGTAAAAGTAAAGGTAGAATAATAGGAAAAAACCATAAAAGCTTGATTAAAAACCTCATTTAATATTGCATGCCTTTAAACCATATATATCTAGCACACTAGCCACCTGAGATTTTTATCAGCTAATTTGATCGTGTTTGAATGATTTTCAATAAAGAAGTGGTTTAACAGCAGCAAAGGCTGTACAGGTCATAGTCATTGCCCCTTCTTTGTGAAGAGAATTAACATCAATAAAAATGCCACTGTTAAAATTGTGCTCTACCTCATGTTAATCATCACATTTTCAATGGCTTTATAGTTTTTATGTAATCTGTATCCTGAAGACTACAACATTTTTTAAGAATTCATCTGCTTTCAAGAACAAATCATAAAAGTACCTCAGAGAGGTACTGTGCTTTTCATCCAACCTTCCTAGAGATGCTGCCTTCTAAACCAGCCTGCTTTACCATTCAATGGACCTTTCCCTGATCTCCTCTGACATCATGCCTTGATGCCCTTGAGGATCTAAAAGATCATAATTATTTGAAGAGGTGTTATTTTCCTCTTTCTCTAGTCAGGGTGTCTGGAGTAATGTCAAGTCTCTAAAGTCCAGAATTATAGGGGTCTAATAGCACAAAGGTTATTGCACTTATTTTACACTCTAGTATTTGGTATCAGGGAGTGTGCAGATCCTCTTTTCTAATGGATACTGACCTATCACAGCAGGGATAGAGCATAGAGAGTGCCAGAGCAGGGCAGTTTAACCTTTCTGTCCACAAAGAAACACAGGATTATTTAAAGGCGTACAGAAGACAATTAGCCTTTTTGCAATCTCTTTCTGTTTTAAAGGAATCTATGCACTTGATGTAGTCTTTCACATATGACATGACAGAGAGATATGCAAACATATGTATTTTTCAGGTAGATACATATACATTTGCAGGAACACACTGCACAATTTAAATATTTATATTTTGTCACAAATACTGCTAGGATTTGTCATATGTTTAAGCCATTGTTCCTACTATATCCTTTAGGAGCAGCTGCAATTATCAAATGTACCAACTTGTAAACAAATTGTTGAGCCTTTAAAATGCTTACAATACAGAATAAATATATTTTTGTGGACCAAAACTCCATTCCTTTTACTAGAAATCCTCACTGTGACTCTATTGTATTATCCAGACACAAAACTGGTGGAAAATAATCAAGCTGTATACAAGTCACTGGAAACACAACATTGCAAAGCACTTTACTTTGAAAGCATTCTCCACTTTGACATCCATTGAAATATAATAAAATGAAGAGTTATTTGGTCAAGCTAACTTTTTCCATCCATGAAACATTTGTTGTTTTATTCTACTAGTAGAATATGAATATATTTAGTGAATCTTTGTACATACCAGCCCTGAGAAGAAAAAGAATGATTTCTGCCTCTTTAGAAAGCAAATTTATATTGAACTAAAATATTCCAAATCTTCAGCACAATATCAAAAAGTGATGAAAAAAATTTCATAGTTAAAACACCAACTTCTGTGAGTCAGAATTACAACACGGAACACATTGAATCCAATTCAGGAAAAATACACCAAAGTAGTTTACATATTTACACTGCCCTCTTGACTTGGATAGTTATGATCAAAATGCCATAATTTTTTCTCCACTGTCATGTTTTTTCAAGGCATATCATAAGTTTATTGAATTCTTTAGCCACATCAGAATCTAAAATTTAAGCAGTGCAACACTGATCACTATACCTTGTGTCTCATGAGTTCCATTCCCAGTGCCCAACTACATGTTCTTATTGATGGAACTGATTACCTTGACTTCACCATTCTATTCTATTTTCAAATTTAATGTTTCTAATCTATCTTGGTTTTTATATGTAATCTTTTTTTTTTTTCTTAGTTTGTCTTTATATAAATCATTGCCTTGCATTACTTCTTCATCTAGAACAGATCAATTTTTTTCTGGCACCCCAGCAAAGGAGATGAACCATTGCTATTTTCATTTTACAGATGGAAATATAAAAGAACCTGCCTGAAACCAGAAAGTAAGCTGGTAGCACTGTATGGATTGCCTCCTAGCTGTGAGATATAGCCTTCAGTCCCTCAGTGATACTAATTTTATTTGAATGGTCACTGCCAAGCAATAGTCCTGAGAGCAGGAAATTATGACCTGTAAAGGGTGACCACCAGACAAACCCAAATGTATTTTACCTGTACCCAGAGCACAGGTAAAAGACCATTCACATAGTTACAAATGGAGACCATCATGAAAGGAATGCTTTTTTGCATTGTAAATCACACAGCCATACAGGCTGGGACATGCAAAACTAGAAATATATGTGGACTTAGTAGTTTCTAGATAGCTTTAATTAAACTCATGAGTGCAGCTGACCCATATTTTTGCAGTTGCATTCAATGATTTGTCACAGATTTATAATTTTGGTTTTACAGTTTTAGTCTTGCTCAAGGGTTGCAATGAAGAGATCCCAGTCAGGAATCTATAATGCAGCCAGTTCTAAAGACATTTTAAAATAGTCACATATTAAATGGTCTGAAAGACTGGGGGTTTGATTGATACTTTAGAGACTGAATCTCAAATTCTCTTAATTTGCTAAGATAGAGATTTCTTACATACTTATGATAGCACTGAAAAATGGAAAAGTACAGGAACTTGACAAATAACATTTTTAAGATCTTTTGCACATTATATCATCTTCATGTTTCATTTTCAAAGCCTGTGGATGTTGAGATGGAGTCAAAGCGTAGATTTTCCAGTTTATATATTTAATGTAAACTGTAATAGTTCAACAGTTACTTCCAAGTAATATACAAAGTGTGCTCAAGCAGCAAAATATTTACAGTTGTAAGGAATTACAATACTGGGATTTTGGGGCTGGTTTTTCTTTTTCTATTTGGTTGGTCGTAGATTTTTCTGAGATAAGCTGGACAAGTAATATTGTTAAATCACTGGTAAATATAGTTCTTAGCAAATATTTTCTCTATAAGCAACTCAAGGACTGAAGATTGTGCTGCAGTGGAATTAGCGGTTTCAAATGTGCCTTGTTTTTTATCCCAGGATTTTTAAATCTATTTAAAACACATTGAGATGAAATCTATTTAACTTTATCAAACACTCATACAACTTCCTGTATAGTTGATGGAAGCATAAGGATTACAATCTTTTGTTTTTTCCTGATTCATTTTTAGAATTACCTTAGGCAGATTAGGTTCTTAGGTATTTCAGCTAAGGGCCTGGAGACACCTTTTCCATGCAAGTGACTCACTTTACCCTTAGGAACAGAAAAGGTAAAGGAGACTTGTGGGTTGTCAAAGGGAGGAAAGCATTTCAGTTGCTTGTTTGAGGCTTGTCTTAGAATCCTTGGAGTACTTTTGTTGCTTCAAAAATATCAACTTAAAAAAAGAAAAAACACACAAAACACAACAAAAAACCCCACACTTTAATAAGTTGATTTTTTGTAGTTAATATTTTGTTCACGGGCCAGCTGATGGCTGAGCATGCGATTATGGAACTGTAGAGGACTATTGGGACGCCAACTGATAAGAATATGCTTTCAAGAAAAGAGACCATGTTAACTGCAATGTGATACTTGGGTAAACAGACTGAGCGGCCACTTGGAGAGGCATTATGGGTTGAAAACATGTTTGCAGGGATATGTTTGTCTGAATACATAACATTTGCTTCTTTGTCTAGCAGTAGGCACTTCATTTCACTTATGTCTCAAGTGTACTGTAGATCAGTAGTGTGACTGTTTATCCAATCTTGCTTTGCAAGAAAAAAAAATCCTGTTTCGAGTATTTTAACCAAATCTGATTGTGCATGAGTGTGAGTGAGGGTATTTTTTTGTTTTGCATAAAAATCTTCTGAAATTTCAGTTCAGTAGACAAGACTCTCTCTGGCAACCTGTATACCAGAAGCTATGATGATATGTCACACGTTATGTCTACAGATAAAATTAAACAGACCTTGAAATACTTTATATTTTCTTGCAGTGGTATAGGAAGGTCTTAAACTCCAAAGGCAAATAGTGCCATTGCAATTTTCTTTAAATTGTCATGATTTCACTATGAAACCTCCACTGATGCCACAGTTATGATCTTGCAGTGATTTGAATCCTGCAGTGTCAGTAGTTCCTTATCTGTGTAGGAAAAGTGAAAGAAGAAGAAACAGCTAATCCAAGAGAATATTTTTCCCCATCCAGACAGACCATTGACTTATCTCTATGTCCTTTTAATTTGCATGAGAGAAATATGGACTTGCATGGGTAAGTGGGAATCATTTAAATTTAAATATCTGAAAAATTAGACACATAAATTTTATTTTAATTTCTGGAAGAGAAATAAGTGTATCAAAATAGAAACTTATGTGTCCTTGGGCACATATTTTATGACAAATTGTACTGTCCTTTAGGAATTCACTTTTCATTGAGTAAAGTTGAACCAAGACCCAAGATCTTAAATATTAAAGACAAATTTCAAATTATTATGGTAGGAAAAATTAATCTTCCCCAATAACTTCTCTACTGACTGGAACTGATTTTCTTCCCCCTAACAAATAGCTGATAGAGCTTTCAGCTCTCTACTTGTACCATTTGCCTGTGCACCTACTATCTTTAAAGTTATCATTTTACTAGAATTGAAGAGGATGTGAGAATCAGAGGAAGCTGCAAGCTGCACGCAGAATGAATCGCCAAGCCAATTATGAACAGTAGCTGCAAGATTACTGGATAATCACTCCAGAAGAAAATATGCTCATGTGTGTTATTAATAAACAACATATATGGAAATGCAACATAGTAATTCAGCTTTTGAAAATATAAAGTTAGAAAAATTATACTTCCTTATTAAAACAAGCGAATAATACCACCAAACAAACAAGAAAAAAAGTAACCCAAACCCTAAACAGGTTATAAACTTATTTGAAAAGGGGAAAAATTCCTATGAGAATTCTTTCTGTCTATAGTAAGACCTGAGAGCTCGCAATACAGCACAACCCATTTCATATTCAGGAAGGTGAACCTAGAAATAAAAATTATTGTAATAATATACTGCTAGGTATGCTTTTCAGCTCCAGACAAGTTTAATCAGTCTTTTATTTGTATTTTCAGAAAAGACCATGAATATTCAAAAAATACAAGCACATCACAAGGAGAAACAAAAACTGAAGGTCCTAGGAGATATGCTGAAAATTGTAGTTTTCTGAAAATACAGCTCAGGTTTCAGTGTATCAAGAATAAGAATGAGAGATGTCACTGAGTAACAATACAGTCAGGACAAGATGCAGCTGAGTAACTTTTGAAGATGGGCTGTCTCAAGGTATTATAAATGATGATTGGTAAAGTGATTAGTATCAAGTCTCAGTGTCATTTTCTGATTTTACTGGATTAAGACTGAGTTTTCTGATTTCTTTTTAACCTTATTTCAAAGGTTTCAATCAAAAAGGGAACTTTGTATTCTATTGCACAGCTGAATGTTTTGTTTGTTTGTTTATATTCTTTTAAAACCCATCTGTATTTCAAAGTGAACTCATGGGTAACTGATAACCCAGATGTCTTCTTTGCACCTATTGAGTCTCTTCCAGTCAGGGGTAGCACGGTCGGTGTTTGGATATTGCAGGTTCCCTCCAGGTGAGCTTTTCTATGCTTGTGAAAGCTAACTGAGCTGTATTTCTTGCTAAACCTTGGGAGTTTTTTCAGACTGTTGATAATATTTGTCCTAGATATAAAAGAGAAGTTCCTCCCAGTGAACCTGGTAGTTGAGAGACAGTCTGTGATATCTAGAAATATCAATAATTTTGCAGAATCATCATATTAGGAGCATTAAAAAAAGAAGAGGTAAATTTAAAGCTAGCTAAAAGATCAGAAGGTTGATAAAAATAGAATTCCAGATTGTATATTAAAAAGGAGGAAGGATATTAGAAAAAGAGGGTTGAAGCCAAGATAAAATATAATACTTAAAGAACAAACATAAAATTAATAAAATTAAAACCTATAAAACAAATCCTAGGACAATAAGTGTAATTCAAGCAGATAAAAAGGATGAGAAACTGTAGAATATGATTGTTTAAAAATACTATATGGAACAGGTTTATTACAAGTAGATGTACAAAAATAGCTTCCTGTTTCCTTAGACCTTGAGAATACATTCCCTGGGGAATGCTTTGGTTTCACATTTGCCAGCAATTCCTAAGGTAAAGAAAAAATGGAAGCAAGAGGTGGTGGTTTCATCCCATTCATGTTTGGTTTAGAAAAAGGTTTCCATTCTTCAGGAAATAAAATGGTATCTGACAAAAACTAGATTCTGGTACTAGACAGCATTAAGATGTAAAATACTGTAGATCAATCTTTCCAAAAAAAAACCCCAAATACTGTAGTCAAAGAGACTTTGATATAGGTATTCCAGGCAGTAGTCCTAAATACTGGGCTGATAGTTCTACTGCAATTGACAAGCAACACTAGTTTTGGCCTGAAATTGCATCACTCTTACAAGTGAAAAATCATAGAATAATTTAGGTTAGGAAAAAATATTGGAGGTACTCAGCCCTCTCTCTGATCAAAATACATCTAATTAAATCAAGATACTCTGGTCTGTGGTAGTTGAATCATGAATACCTTTAAGAATAGACATTCTACAATTTCTCTGAGTAACCTGTTCCAATATTTTAGCCTCCTTGTGGTTTGTTTGTTTGTTTTTTTCTTTAATATCTAATCAGTATTTCCTATGTTCCAACTAATACTGCAGTATTATAGGAGGAGGAGTCCCAGACTGTGTTTAATCACTGTAAAATTACATCATATAAGTGTGAAGGATCTATTTGGTTGCTTTTTCATCTTATTTGTTAAAACAAAAGAATTTAACATTATTGATCTAGTGTTTAATTTTGACAAAGGGATATTTCCTAGGGGAAAAAAATTTGATTCAAAAGATTATGACCAAATCTAATCAGCATTCAGTGTAGCCTCCTTTGATTAGCACTGGAATAAGAAATTATCTGAATGGCCATTAAACTGATGATCTGATGTTCTAAGAACTGCTAAAGTCTTTATATAGATGATTTCTTTTCTATTGAATCTTAAAACCCAAATAGCTCCACAGGGATAATGGAAGAGCATAGATTTCAATTGAAAAACTACTGTTCTTGGCGTTTTCTTCTCTAAGAAATAGGCAGAATTTCCTGTACATTGATATTGCTCGAGAATGGAAAGACCCATGAGGAATGATCACAGAAATAGACAGTAGCATTTAAATAAACAAATTATTTTGAATTACCAGAATTTACTGTAACACTAGACATTTTCTTGTTGGCATTGTCTCTTAGGCACTGAATGTACATGTGAGCTGAAAAATACTGATTTCCTTTCTTGGCATCTCATAGCCCAGAAAAGGTTCAGGAAAGGTTCGGTAGTATAGCTAAAAGGAAACCAGTAGAAATTCTAATGTATCAATTTATAATGCAACTTTATGGTGTTCTCTGTATTGGTTGTGACAAAAATGTATTTAGATTCTCTTAAATACAGACTAATTTAGTACTATATTTATTAGAAGTTAAAAAAAAAAGAAAAAAAAAGAGGAAAAATATTTAAAATATTTTTAAAATATTTACCAATATAAACAAGATGCATTTACTTCCAAATCTGAGTACTTCAGGATGGAACTAAACAGTCAATTTATTATTTTTTATTTAAAAAGAGAACAACATGTCTAAAGTGCTTTATAATATTTTTTTGAGTCTTGCATTTCAGATACCTTTAGACCAAGAAAGAAGAGGCATTATGCAGAAATTAGAAGAAACTTTTAATTCAGAAGTGCTACTTCTGAAAACGAATTTGCTTCATTGTTTGAAGTTACAACTCCATCCTTGTTTCAGTATTTCAGTACTAATTCTGAATACTCAGGTATACGTTAGTACAAAAGTAATGCATAATTCATCCAAAATCAATTTTTAAGAAGTAGAAAGGGCTAGATACTCCTTAAGAGCACCAGGAGCTGAGGGTGCCCAAGAGAGTTTGGCAGAACAGGTCCTCATGTCATGAATGGAGCAATGCACTCCAATCCTAACAGAGAAACAAAAATATACATTTATTGATATAAAACAGTGAGCTGGTTTATATCAAAATTCAATGGTAAATGTGGCAGTGGTTGAACAGGATTCCATGACAAGATAGACTGGATTGATATCTGCATAGAGGACAGGATTGGATAAAGCAGGAAGAGCCTCCTGTTGAATCATGATGTCCAGAAAGGACTTCCCTCTGTGCTCTTAACTCCATTTCAGAGAGGAGGTTAGGTGTAACTGGATCCAGTCCTAGTCCTACATTTGGTCAACAGTTTACTTCTAAATGATTATATGCACACAATCAATCCTCAGCTAATATTTCAATATTTAGCACACCATTAATCATTATCAAAAATCTGTTGCAGCAAGGATCATCTCAGCCTTGAAGAGTAACCTTCAAAGATGCCCTTACTCAAGGGGCGATCCTGGCATGCAGCCCACTGCTGTGCAGGAGATCTCAAGGGCTCTGGGCTGTCTGCTATTTATGGAGTAGGATGATTGATTTATAGTCATATTAGCATACTAGCAAGACATCTGGGTCACCACTCCTGACACCCTTGGCTACCCTGTTGCCATCTGTCCCCCAAAATCCAGAGTGAACTGAATAGAGCCATAATAGAGCTGCTGTTGGTTCTAGATTACACAGGCCAGGGGACGTGGGGCCATGAGAGTCCAATGTCAGCCAGCACCTCCCCAGCAGTGCACAGCCAGGCTCTGGCTCAGCACAGGTCCCTCTTGGTGGAAACAGAGTTCTCATTATGGGGCTCCATGGACAGGCAAGGGAATGCCTGTTTCTGAGCAGAGTTCAGTGCTCTTCCAGCATAGCTCTGGAGGGGCCTTGGTGAACCCACTGACAACCTGAACTGGAGCCTTTGGACACATAGTTATGTCTGGAAGCCTCAAGTAAGGCTGATCAGGCCTGCTAAATCTTATTAAGTCTGTAACATCAGCTTTAAAATGTTAATACATCATGATGACAAGTTTGCTATTTGTTTGAAACTGCTTCAATTATGATAGACTTTGAAGGCAGAAGACCTCTGAACTCACTGAGAAAGTCAAAAGAATCATTACTCTTCACCAGCCAAGCATAAAACTGTTATGAATCCCCTTATTACATAGCAAAAAATTGTTAAAATACATCTGATGGTTTCCACGCTAATAAATTTGATAAAACCTATAGAAAATGATTTTATGTTGATAAACAATTGCATTTTTTCTCTATGATCTCCATAGAAGAAAGTATGGAGGAAATTCTAAATAAAAGGTAAATGTATAATTTAATCTTTTTTCTCTGCCTGGTTATAAGATTAATCTCCAAGATCCTAGATAAGCACAATTTATTTTTTATGGAAAAAAGATAATGTGCTCTTGAAAGACTTGTTAAAATTCAGAGGACTGAGGTATATGGTTGGTTTTAACTGATTAAGGGAGCCTAAAAAGTCATTAATTGGGAGTTAAAAGTGTAGGGACTTTTTGGCCAGCTGTGAACTTTTCCTTAATTTTCATAATTGTGACCGTAATCTCAACCTTTTGTCCTTAAGCCTTCAAAAGTTTTTTGAATAAAATAAAATTTTATTCAGTAGAAAATGTAGATAGAGGTAAGCTAATATGTTTGACAATATTTAAACAAAATAAAGTCAGGTGACTCCTTGGGAGGAAAAGTATGTTTGCAAACTTGTATTGTGAACTGCTTCAACAAGAATCCAATTTGTTTCTTCTACAAAGTGTGCATAGCAAAATGTCTTTTGACCTATTATTTTTGGGGGAAGGTTAGTTAGACTGAGGAGATTATGAGTGAGGGGATTTTTTTCAAAGAAAAGGTATCTTTGTAGTCTAGGCTACATTTACTGACAGTATCACTTGTAGGACAGAGACAAGGAAGTAACTGTCTTTACAAAAAGTTAAGTTATTGCTACTGACATGGACTGTTGAAGCTGTTTAAAACAGTGAGCATAAAGTCAAAATTGGAACATGTTCAAAAGAAGAAAGAGAAATGAAAGAATGAGAAGAAATCTGGAGTATATCCATTTGGGAAAATAGAGTGATATCAGACAGCATAAGTGACAACTTGTCAAACTGACCAAAAAGGATGTGGATACTGTTTGATTCCAAAGTAGATGGCATTAATAAGATACATAATCTTGCTGGTCAAGCACACAGAGGAACACAGTAGCAGATCTCAGCTGTTATCCTCTAGTTTTCTCTCTCTCCTGGTACTATTATATGCAACAGCTTCTTAAACTTTTCTGTGTTACTTTATCAAAAAATTATATCTTTTAAATATTTTGGAAAGGTGTATAATTCAAAAACTAGAAATAACCATCAGTAATAATGGAAACTAGTAGATGACAACTGCCATGGTAAAACTAGAATTCTAAAGAACTTTAAATTTTCTGGCAGGAACTCCTGAAGAAAAGAGCACAGTCTGGACATAAGAAAAAAGGTCACTGAGACATGGAGAAATTAAAATCAGGACTTATTTCAACCAAAGCCTAAAGCTTTGTCAAGTATCATTATCCAAAGGGTGATTTTTGATCTCATGCTTATGTTATCTGAAGAAGAGAATTACCTTTAGAGATACACGTACCTTGTCATTGACTAAGTGGATACCAAGGAAAAGGTCCATAACATTAAATGAAATAAATCTGATATTCAGTGTTTTTCCCTATTTACTCAGGAAATCAGAGGAGTGACTGAAAAGGGGCAGCTACCTTTCTTATGTGTTTTGGTACAGAATACATCATGGATTATGCTTTTATTTGCAATAATACTTGTGCATTGAAATCTTGACTGCTTCATAGAATGAGATCATTCTTGAACTGTCACAAACATGAAATTACATACATGAAATAACATTACTTTCTGGCAATTCAGTCTGTTTGCCTGTAAATCAATGGAAAAGTTTTCATAGACATCAGAATAACAAGATACTGGATGATCCCATATGTTTTAAATAACTATAGATAGACCTAGAAGTGATGTACACAGTTGTGGCTGGATATCCCAAGCATGGAAAGATAACAAAAGTTTTAGACACAAAAGAAATCTTTTTACAAGTTTTATAAATTTTGTTTTGTAGTTGCAATTATTATTCATTTGGTTTTCCTCTACACTTTTTAATCTGTCCAAGAGAACTAGTGTTAAATTAAGAAAAGCTATTTTCACTGCTTCTTAAACCAGCTGGCACCAGAAAAAAAATCTGAACTCTCAAGTTTTTGAGACTCAATTTTTGTGGACCCCAGGGATTCCAACAGCTCCAATAACTCTGTTTAGTCACAGAAACACAGAATATCATGAGCTGGGACCATAAGGATTGAGTCTAATTCTTAAGTGAGCGGCCCATGCAAGGATCAGAACCACAACCTTGACATTACAAACACTATATATGTATGTGAATTTAAATCAAAGCCTTTAACCTTTTAAAATTTTGCCTATTACAAACTCCTATTTTTATTTGTAAATCCATTTTCTATATATAATCAAGCAAGTGTTGCCTTTCTTTTGTCTTAAAGTTTTGTTAAAAATTTTAAAACATTACCAGTTTTGCTAAAAAATCAATCTATATACCAACTAGAAGCTCAGATAACTTTATTAATAAATAGAAAGAATTTAATAAAGAGCTTTTTCTGTCCGGCTGATAGACAGAGAAAAAAAAAACTGCTTATATACAAAAGTAAAAACTAATGACAAAACAAATGTAGTTTACAAACAAAACCACAGGACAACTGTTATCATCTTGTATTTTTATATTAAAATACATAGAAAATAGTTCATAAACCTTGACTTGATATTTTAAAAAGCAGTTTATAAATTGGTGGAAAATGTGCACAAGTTAATGTCAGGAAATCCATTATCCTACCATCCTCTGAAACTTTAATATTACTAAAAATTTCCAGCAGTTCTTTTTGAAGGTAGTTATAGAATGATTGAACACGTAAAAAGACAGCCAGAAAGCCAGCAATTACAATCTGACTAAATTCTCAATCCAAGTATCTTCTTGTAGATAATGAGACATAATGTGATGCTGAGGTTAAACTTTTTGGTCATATCTGACAGCTAGCTGTACCTGTAGAAAGAAAGCAATTAAAGACACTAGTAGTTGGGTAGATTAAGCTAGATCTTAAAAGAAAATACAAATTATTCTTAAAAATGAGACTTCCCTTTTTTTAGACTATTTCCACATCAGAAAATCTTGAGATCCAAAGCTGTTGATCATCTATTACCTTGGAATACAAACATGAGCTCATGACATGAGAGCAGTTAGAAAGTTAATGATATATAAAAATGTTGGAGTTTTTTTCTTGTTTTCTAAATCATAGGTCCATATATTTTGATACACAAGTGCTATTACACATAAGTTATAATTTTAGTAACTCGCAATTTCATTCTGTCTTCTATTCCTCTTTGAAATACTCAGTGATAAACATTCACTCAAAAAATACTTAAACTGAGTGCAGTTGTATTTGGTTGTGTTTTTTTATAAGAAGTCCATGTTAATTAAAGAAATGCTGAAGAAACCTCTAGTTTCTCATAATGAGTAACAAGCCTGAAATCCTTCAGAAGTAATGTCTCTCATCCGTAAACCTATAATAAACACAACCACCTCTTAGTCCACAGATAAAATCATAGTTCTTGAGAGCTCCTTCTGGTAAACAAATTTATTTTAGGCTCAGTTTAAAAACTACAACAGAATGTTAGTTCTTTTAATATTTGCGGTGCTTACAGTATTTAAATTGTTGCTAAGGTTTTTGAAATTGTATGAAATTTCTGTAGTTTTTTCATGGCAGTTTTCATCATGAGTTGTATGTAGGTAGCATAAATTTCAAATCAGCTTGTTAGGAAAGTAATCAGCCTTTAAGGATATATTCCATGACAGTGTGATAAATCATTATTCTTGAGTCTTATAGAGATACACTGTGCAGGCTTAGGGAGTCTAAAAAGCTTATGGATTGAGTAACATTATTAACTTTAAATGTTTTATTGAGATACGATGCTGTTGGCTTCTTAGTAAAAATGGATAGGTAATCTGGGAAATGATGAAACACAGATAAAATCTAAACTTCTTTCCAAATGAATTTGTCTATCCCCATTGCTATCTTATAGCTGGATGGTCTTCTTTCTAATGACACAGGTATTTGTGGAGTCCTCTTATAAACTGGATGGTTTTAGGTATCAATATGGAATACAAAGATATTTATTGGTTAGCAAAATAAACAGCCATTTGGATGTTTTTTAAATGACTGAGAAATTAATTCTCAGAAGACTAGAAAAAACCAAAAGATGAAGAACACTTTTCCAAGGTTAATTGCAAAGAAAAAATGACTATTCAACGACCAAGAAAATTTAACACTAATTTTCATTTTCAAAGACAGTTATAAATTATCTGAAATGGCAAAGTTTTCTAGATTTACATGATAAAATGTGTCATATTTACAAAGATTTCTTAAAGCCAAAAATTTACCTTGAAAATGTACTAAGGCATAACACAGTGTGATTATTCAGACTAAAAGTCAAAGTCTAGATGTTTGACTTCTCATTTATGATTTTTCTTTACTCTCTCTTTTCATTCTTTTGTAAGAATCTGGCTGCCTTCCTGACACAAAACATGTAAAACTCACAGGCACTGGGTGACTATACCCAGACGTCTGGACACAGAAATTCAGCCTGGTATGTCTCACACGTACAGTGAGAACAATCTATGCCTTTTCTTGTGACATGATTCCTCTGCTCCTTTCTAGACCTTCAGCATGCGCATTCATACCATCATAGGCATCATCAACACATGAAGAAAACACTTTACCAGCTCAACACCCATCTGTTTAAGCATTAAAAAGGATAATTACTGTAATTTTTCTGTCTGCTTGATCAACCCAGCCCATGTAACTAGCACCAGGCTCTGTCCAAGACCTTGGAAAATTTCATGTCAACTCTGGAAGTCAGAACAATGCACCTTTTCCATTTCACTACATATCTTCAAGGTAATTTCATAGGAGGGAGTAGGGGCAGATATGATGATGTAATAAAATTGTATAGAAAAGTCTGGCGCTAGGGAGGGCAAGTATGACCAAACTGATTTTTGTCTTTCCTAAATGAACTCTTGCTCTGTAGTTAAGTGTAGATGTTTCAGTGATCTAACTGATAGCTAAGATGAATGTAATGTTGCCATATGCATAAATGGAGGAATAAGGAACACAGTCCAGTTGTCCAGACACAGCATAACAGTGTAACTTGAGATACAATAGGATGTCTTTGCTGTATTTCAACTCATACTACAGAAGGGCAACATCTTTCTGTCTGTCAGCCTTGTGAAGGTGATATGTTGAACAATTAAGGGCATTTCAATTACATCACAGGACACTATTGGCCTTCTTGGCCACTAGGACACACTGCTGGGTCATGGACAGCTTGTGGGCCACCAGGATCCCTAGGTCCTTTTCTGCAGAGCTGCTTTCCAGCATATCAGCCCCCAGCCTGTGCTGGAGCATGGGGTTATTCTTGGTGCACGACCCTGAATTTCCTTTGTTGAACTTCAGACAGTTCTTCTCTGTCCATCTCTCCAGCCTGTCGAGGTTCTTCTGAAGGGCTGAACAGCCCTTTGGGATAATGGCTACACTTCCCAGCTTTATGTGTTCTGCAAAATTGCATCGTCCCCTTCATCCAAGCCATTGATGAGAAAGTTCAACAATTCTGGGCCCAGTATTGAACACTGGAGGACACCAGTACTGACAGGCATCCAGCTAAACCCTGCGCCATTGATTGCAACCCTCTTGGATCTGCTGTTCATCCAATTGTCAATCCACTCACTCTTCACTCATCCAGTCCTTCCTGAGTTTGCCTACAAGGAGAGACAGTGACAAAAGCTCTTCTGAGGTGCGGGTAGGCAATACCCACTTCTCTCCCCTCATCCATCCAGGTAGTTTTGCCACTGTAGAAGGCAATCAGGTTGGTCAAACATGATTTACCTTTAGTGAATCCATGCTGGGTAAGAAAACAGTATGCTAAATCCATTGCAAAGATGCCCATCATGTATGGAATCTGCCATCAGACTGCCCTTTTCAATTTTCTTACATCTTTGATTGTCTCATTTTTTGCCCTTCTANAGAAAGTTCAACAATTCTGGGCCCAGTATTGAACACTGGAGGACACCAGTACTGACAGGCATCCAGCTAAACCCTGCGCCATTGATTGCAACCCTCTTGGATCTGCTGTTCATCCAATTGTCAATCCACTCACTCTTCACTCATCCAGTCCTTCCTGAGTTTGCCTACAAGGAGAGACAGTGACAAAAGCTCTTCTGAGGTGCGGGTAGGCAATACCCACTTCTCTCCCCTCATCCATCCAGGTAGTTTTGCCACTGTAGAAGGCAATCAGGTTGGTCAAACATGATTTACCTTTAGTGAATCCATGCTGGGTAAGAAAACAGTATGCTAAATCCATTGCAAAGATGCCCATCATGTATGGAATCTGCCATCAGACTGCCCTTTTCAATTTTCTTACATCTTTGATTGTCTCATTTTTTGCCCTTCTACTACATGCGGGTTCTCAATACATCTGAAAAATGAGGAACATTTTTCTCCAAACTGGCTATTCCAGCCTGCACAGCTTGCATGGCATATCAGCTCTTCACTGCCTCTCTGTGTTGCCTATAATTTGTGATATCAATTCTGTTATGTCAGAGCACAGAAACAAGTGGTGCATCTCAAGATACAGGCCAATACTCTCCATAGAGTTTTTTTCTGTCCAGAGAATTGGAAAAAATAGGATTAGCTGAACTGTCTCAGTGGATGCATCAACATGGTTCCATTTATTCCACTGATTTTCTGCCAAAGGGCTGCACCCTGAAAGATGAAAAGGAAACAGCAATAGAGCTCTTGCTAAACAGGCAGAGAGATTGGGCATGTAGATGGTGAGAAGATCATTATATTGAGGGTAACTCAAAAAAAGGTAAGAACAACTGGTCTAAAAAGATCTACAAATAACTTTCTGTGGGACACCAGATCACACAGCACTGAAATGATATTGAGATACCATTATTGAATTTAGCCTTTCATTTTTCATCTCTCTGGACTATGAATTTTAAGTAATATTGGGAATAAAATTTTTGATGCTCGACATTTAATACATCTGATTCTTTTCCACTGGAACAATTGTTCAAAGAACTTAAAAAATATTCCCTTTTCTCAAATGAACTTTGTGAGGATAAATTTATTCATATATATGAAAAGCTCAGAATGTAGAGTTGGGAGCCATAAAAATGGTTTAGGAGAATCTGTTTGTTTTATTCTTTGCTTTGATAGTATAGTTGTAAAGTCTATGGCTCTAATTCTAAGCTTGCTCACATGCAAATAAATCATCCTACTTTCACAGCCATGTAGTTATTCCTGCAAATGAAGATTGGAATTATGTGTTACCAGCTAAATAATCAGCTACTATAAACTGTTGTGGATCAATTGCAGGCTTCAGACACAAGTGAAACACTACAGTTCATAACAAACAAAAAAATGTGTCCTTAATCACATTTTCTTTTAAATCACAGATAGTAAAAACTCTAATTGATACACTCCCCTTTCCCATACTTAGCCTTGATTTTATGGTATGGTACACAGTTTATGTCATGACCAGAAGTTGTGCCACCATGCACTTTTTCTTTCCATGTTAAAATAATGGTTACATAGGTAAAGAACAGATTCCTTTTGCATCACAAATATAAGATAATCTGAGATGCATATGCACCACTAGAGTGACAAGTCTTGATTTAAAGTTCTTTTAAGTCAGTGGGAGTATTGCATTGATTTCAGATTAATTTTGCACCATAGCATAACATGACAAATCTAGGAGTTCGATCTGATTGTACACACTTTGAATAGCCAATAAAGTGTAGAGTAATATTTAGTAATATTTACTATGTATATGGTGGCAGCAAGGACTGACAGTAGTTTTGATGGAATCTTGGAATTGGTATCAACTTAATATGAAACAATTATTTCTGTCTGTAATCTCACCATAGAATAGTGCTGAGATGCACTATTATTGATAATTTAATGATTGCTTAATGGAAAACTCAACATTTAGACATGAAAATATACTCAACTGACTGAAGATAAATATCTTATAATTTAAGCTTGAATTTCCTTATTTTACAACAACATGGGCAGTCACTTGTAAAATATACACTTTCCTGTGACTATGATCTTCATAGATATTATATTTTGTGATACTTATTTGTTTTTCTGTTTAGACTATGTCTTTAAAGAGCACTTTAGTGGTACTTTAGATAACAAAAAAAACAAATAAATCAGTGAAGCAGCAACAACTTGTCAATAAGAAATAATAATAGAATCAGAATAGTAGCACTATTTCTGACCAATCACAATAGTTACCTCATGCTCCAGTCTCTATCTGTGGGAAATATAAAAAGATTTTTAGTTTGTGTTTTGTTCCTTTAGTTCTTTGGCAATATAACATGAGTAAGATATTTCAGTATGCTATGCAATGCAAATTATGTTTAATTCATTAAGGTGGACTGTCTTAAGTGTGAGAAACTTTGAATGTTCAAGATACTAAGGAAGCTAAAATTCATTATAGTCACCATATTTTTTTAAATTATTGTTTTCTTTTTGATATTGGCCTGGGCAAAGTGAAATATCAAGTTAATGAGCTTCAAGATTGTCATTCCAGTAAAATTATTCTTGACACTTCTTAGCATTTCAGTGCATGAAAGCATACCTCCCTTTTCTCTATCCCATGCCTTTACTTCTTTCTCCACTGCATGCCAGTAGAAATTGAAGTAATATATTTGAGTTCTTTCACACAAAGGAGGACATTGTATTCACACCTCTGTGAAAACTGAAAATGAGAAGACTGTGTAGTAATCACCAGACATCTTTACTAAAATAAAGCTCATATTTTATATACATTTTAAAAAAGTAGACTTTTTCAAGTCTCTGAAAGAAATTATGAAACTGCCAATGGTTCAAATATGTACACGTTCAAATTTAAATGTTTTCTCTAAGCTCTGTTGCATATCCAAGATGAGATTTTAGATCTCTATCTGTGTCTAGCCTTTCTGTATGGGCCAGTGTCTTATGACTTTTTTCATGTTGTAGTTTCAATATGCCAATTCATTCTGTATCTTGCTGTGTTACTTAATTCCTTCTGATTTAACAGATCCTAGACACCCAAGACATCTTCTGTATTTCACATTGCATGTCAATTATAACAATCTTGTCACGTTTTGTTGTTCAAAACACTTATGTCATGTGGTTTTCTCTCTTTTGATATTTTAAAATACTTTTTAAACCTTCAAATAATTTTCAGTCTTTCAGCACAGAAATACCAATGTTAATAAACCATTTGCTTTATTTTTTGAATGTTGACTGCCCTAGACCATCTGCATTTCTGAGAATCAATAATTTAAGCTATAAGAGACATTATAAAAAAAAGTTCCACTCTCCACAGATGAAACTTGGAATTTGGTGTGTATTGCCATTTTAGTCATTCTGCAACTGCAAACGTAGAAATACAGGCAGTTCCACTTACTGGAGGGAGGGTATAGATGTCTATGTTGTGTGTAGACAACTAGGTATGTAGTATGAAGTTGAACCTGAATGCCACATCAATCAAAAAGTATAAATTATTTACTCACACAGTTCTGTTTCTCAAAGCTAGTATTTTTAGGAATTATTCTATAAAAAGATAATCAATAAAAACAGAGAAGGAAAATAAGCTAACTACAAAAATGAAACTAAAGAAATGCTGAGATTAGTACATACCCAGGATAGATTAGGCTTCATTCTTTCCACACTGGCATTTTCTTTAGAATTAGGAATTTTAGAAGACAATGTGGCCAGTAAAAGAAAATTCATAGCGAAATACGCTATTTTTGTAGGAATAATCCATCATTCCTACAGGCAGTTATGTCCAAGGCAGCATACAGCTTCACCAGTTAACAGAAACAGGCAGAGTAAAAAAAATGCTGGTGTCTGGTCCCTGTTGAAAGAATCATCTTTCACAGAGACATTTTCAGTGAATAACAAGCCAGATTAACAGGCAAAAAAAAAGATGAAAAAAGAGATAAAATATATGACAATATCATTAGAGAAATTACCTGATGTAATTGAGATTTAAAAAAAAAAAAAAAAACAAAAAACAAAAACAAAACACTTTAGGAAGTGAGAAAGTACAAAAACTAAGGGCTGAAAATAAGTACCTGAAAGAAGGGTTTGAAAGTTGTCTTGAAGGTTTGTGTATAAGCTGTCAGTTTCTATAAAGATTGTTCAATTATACTTTCAAAAGATAAATCATAAAAACAAATGTATTCAGCTATATTAACAGAAGTATGCAAAGTCAACGCTCTGCTACTTGCTAATCTTTACTCATCTGCCCACAGAAAAAAACAAAAAGATGAAAAGATGAAACTACAAAATCTTCCCAGTTGATGGAGAAGATGGCTCACTTAGAAAATGTCTCATCTCAGAAATTTTAGACTTTATTACTAAATCTAGAAGTGAGAGGAGCATGTTGATCGAACAAGAAAAGCAGTGATTGTTTAATGATGTTTTGAATTCATAAAGGGCAAAAAAAGCCCTTTCAAGTGGATTTGAAGAACAGGATAGAATGAATGCATTTGGGAAAGACAGACACTCTTAAGAAATGCGTGGCTGTTCCATATCTGTTTCTCAGTGTTGGTTCCATTCACAAAGGAGTGAGCCTTCAGGCACTCAAATGCTTTGCAGTAATTATTCCCGAATGTTTGGTATTTATGAAAAATGCAATTTACTCTAGGGGATGCTTCACTAGCTTCACTACAAAGGCAAGTCACAACAGTACATTCAAACATTGCTATAATTATCAGCTTATCACTGACTCTTCTTTGTCACGGGCTAGATTTTCCTAAAAAAGGTTTGCTCGAGGCTGAAATTTAGCATCAGGACCAAACTGGGAATTTTTCCCCACAGTGAAGAAAGCTGATCTTATTTGAAAATTCAAGGATAATCTCAGAGCTGCCTCTTTGAAGATGAACACTAGATCCAGCCCACACTATCTCTTAATGTCACCACTTCAATATACTGACTCTGATATAATGTCCAATAGTTAAGAGGCAAAGTACTTGTGTAGCTGCTTCAGAAAACACAGAAAATGGATTTCATCATTTATAATACAAGCCTAGACAGTAGGCAGCCTTCTCATGGAAAGCCTAAAGCCTTCTCAAGAATTGCATAAGCAGCTGTTGTTAGAAAATGATGGAGGGAAGGAGACAGACCCATGAGCAAGCAGCAAATGTGTTTGGTCTGGCAAGGGTCTGCATGCCTTTTGGTGGGTATTATTCCTTGATTTGTATGGAGGAGCTTGATGGAGACAATATCACACAGATCTAAAGGGAGTCAATAATGTAACACTGTAGTTACATCACCGAGTCACAAATATTTTGTCTGATAGTTTTTACTTACAGAAACAAATTTTTATCTGAAGATTCACATAAATTTGCTAAGCTATTCCTGCTTCTAAACAGCGTCTTTTGCTCAACAGAGAATAAAGCAAGTTGATAAAATCTGCTTCTTGCATGAGGTAATTAACATTGAGCACTAGGAGCTTTGAAGATTTTTTTCTTTCTTTTGTAACACCAGGGAAATAAGAAGTGGTGACCACCAAGGCCATCCCTCCCCCAATAAGCCTCCCGACTGGAACTTCACCTGAAGGAACTTGAGATAAGATCAACATGACACTGTTGTCCAGTTATCTCATAGGCTCATCTGCTGAGTCAGGTTTGCACACACTCCCTCCACACCAAAAAGGGGAGGAGGGGAATCTTGGGGCTGTTGCGTAACCTCTGGTCAGAGGGTGTGAACACCCACCCTTCCTCACACAAACTGGCTCAATTGCAAACCCCTCCACCCCAGGAAGGCCACATCCACAGGACATTCACATAAGGGCAGCAGAGGAGGGGTCATCATCCATCAAGGACCCTGAAGTGCTGCCCAGACTCATTGCTGAGGCCTTGCAGCAGAGCACGTGATGCAAAGTGCTGCAATGCATCCAGAGTCTGCTGCAAGGCACTGTGTCCATCTTACCCCTCCTCCAGGGGAGATACCTGAGCATTCCTAGCTGGCCCAAGTATACCATAATAATACATTGAACTCTAGGTTTTGCAGGAACGTCATCATCACCAAGACGACCAGGGGAAGAGGTCAGTGGGATGTCACTGGGATCCACAGAGTGGTGATATTTTCTTCTTAGTCTGTCTCACTGTCATTCTCTTTCTCCCCCACGCTTTCATGTTCTATTTCTTTCTCTCTACCTCACATTTACCGCTAAATAAAATCCATACTATTGACTTTGGAATATGGTCTCATTTGCACCTTAATTTAGGCAGACTCATCTTTCTTATAATTTTCATAACCAGATCATAACAACGTGTCAGTAAACACATTTGAACAGAGACAACAACAGTGCAAAAAATGAAAGTTCAAAAGGTGTTAAGCTGCAAATCAGTTTAAATTGAAAATGTTGCATAAGGAATAAAACTCGCTAACAGTATGGCACCTAATTTTAGAGACAGGGTTTCTGGGTTTTCAGTCCATTTCTAAAGAATTAAGATATACTTCAGTCATAGATATATATCTAGTCCTAACACTTAAGCAGCTAAAAAGCCCTTTTTTCCTTGAATAGAGACTCTTACGGAAATATGATCTTTTTAGAGACTCCACAGTCTGTGTCAACTTTGCTCTTAACCTGTTTTCTAGAGTGGGACTCCCACCTGACTGCTGTTAGAGATGCAAAAGACTGCAGTGTTAATAAGGTGAGTTAAGGACAGACTGTCGACATTGTTTTGGCTGTAAATCTGGTTGTTCATTTTGTTTAGACTTCATTCAAACTCTTCTCACAGAATTATAAACAGCCAGTATATATTAGTTTTAATGGACATGGCCTACTTTTACACACAGCCTTTCAACCTCCTGCTTGCAATCACCTGTTGGAAGCTCAAAAGTAGAACAGTTATGTGACTTTTTTCCTGCTTAAGTGACAAAAAAAATTCCCAAGCATATATAACTTGGACAACTGTACTGATGTAAGTCCTATTATTTATATAAAGTAACACAATAAAATCTGCCAAAGTACAGCCCTAAAATATTTTTTTCTAATTTGCTGTTATTTGACTAAAGACTCCTCAGTTACTGTACTGGAACTAGAAAAGGTGGAGTGAATTTTCTTCATAGCATCAGCATGTTGTCTTTAATTTGTGATTAAAATTGTGTTGATAACACACCAATGTTTTGGCTGTGGCTAACTGTTCAATACTGAGATTTTCTTTTTTCCCAGTCTGACCCTAAACTGAGGCTGGGAGGAGACACAAGCAGGACAGGTGACCTCAACTGTCCAAAGGGATGTTATATACCACATCATGTCACTCTCAGCAAGAAAAACTGGGGGAAAGGAGGAGGAATGGGGGAGGTTCAGGGTGATGCTATTTGTCTTCCCAAGTAGTTATCATGTGTGCTGAGGCCCTGATTTACAGGAGGTGATAGAAAAATGCCCATGGGTGGGAAGATCTGAATGAGTTCCTAGTTTTACTTGGCTTGCGCATGCAGTTTTGCTTCATATTTTCAACTATCTTTATCCTGACCTGATTTTTTGTCATTTTTGCTCTTCTGATTCTTCTGCTCTTTTTTTTGCTCTTCATTCTTGTTTTTCTGTCTTATCCCCCTAGAGAGGAGTGGCATGGTGACTAGGTTAGTTGCCAGAGCGACAGTTACTTTGTGTAATCAGCACAATCTTTATTGCTACAGAAGATGGGCTTTCAAACATATGGTTTCAGTGACATATATCTGTCTGAAAATAAGTACAGTGATCAGAACACAGAATCAAGCCCTTATCCAAACAGTTTCCTAGCTCTGACCTGGCATTTGTTTAAAAAATACAACATTGTATTACAGCAGCTCATTAAGTTTTATAATACAGAAGACCTGTAACCAAAAAACATATTAAGTCATAAAATCAATATTGCTTATCATGTAAATTAGTAGCTAACAAATTTAGGGCTGTCTTCTTTAAAAATTCATTTAATATTTTGTAAAAAAACCATTCTATTGCTGTGGTATTAATAAATGAAAGCCAGTTGAACACGTTTTCTAGGTGTCTGAAAACTTCAAAATGCTTGTCATAAATTGTGTGTTTAAATGAACATTGCCCTCAGACTGTTTCCAACTAAATATTAAGCATAATACTTACAACAGTAGTAGATTTAGATGTGGGCAAGAAGTGATTTTCTGTTATTAAAAGGATTTGCTGCTACTCATCTGGAAATTTGAAGGTGTCAAAACAGCACATTTCAACAGTCTGGTATTTTGTCTTTCAAAATAGATGAAGTTGGTCTTTTCCCTTACACCTTTTTTTCCTTACCTTCAAATTCATTAATTTTTATTCTCAACCAAACAAAAATATTTCAAAAATGTGTGAAGTGTTCTATGCAGCATTCCTCTTGGCCCACCCTTCAAGTTCAGGGCTGAGTACTTAGCAACTCTCAAGATGAATGCAGTATGTGCACTTACAAACCTACCATATGGTCACTTTAGCTGAGGCTCATTCATCCAAAGCTGTCCTTTGGATGTAGGTACCAAATTTTTATCCACTCAATTAACTGAGAGTTTATGTATTTCCCTCTGCATCTATAATAATCTGAACAGCAGTATGATCTAGCATTTTAGACCAGTGTCACAAGAGCCTTAGAAACTCATAAAATGAGAGGTTTTGCTTTGATGTTATAAACCTAATTATAGGCACAATCATTGTCTTGAATCCACTGTTGTATTTTATATCAGTGCCATACAAAAATGTTCTGCTTATTCCCAAATTGACAAAGCAAATGGATGTCTCACAGGGTCAAAAAATATCAGTTCTCTATGGCTTCTGTGAACATGCAAAACATGTCCTTCATGTCAATTTGTAAATGAAAAATCAGCTCTTTTTTTGTTCATTCTACAGGAGATTTTTGATAAGGCATTTTAAAATAGTAAGGCACAGGACCCATGGTAGATGCTAAAGATGATGCCAGCTAGCTCAAGGCATCATGCTATATGTCCACATTTGAGAGAGACACTTGAGGCTTCTTTTATTCAGTGTAGAGAACTAGGCAAACCGAAAAGAAATTCTCATCAGGATTTTGAAGAAATAGATCACAACCTGAAAGCTGTTATTTTTCTCCGTTGACCACACAGGGAATTGGGCTGATTAGCTCAGATGCATACATTATTATCTACAGCTGGTCAGAGGTAACTCAAATTCAGTAACTTTTGCATCATCTGAGAAGCAGCTATCCATGCTGTAGCTAAATCATGCCAGAGGTGCAAAAATTTCCCAGATGATCTAAGCAGGCCAGTACAAATGCTGCACAGATTGCTGCTCAAGTATAGAGCCACATGAGTGCAATGGCATTTATCCTTGGCTCAGAAGGTTTTAACTGCTTCCATGCTGTGCTGAGCCCTTGCCAATGACCAAGAGCTGTTCCAGCTGTCTTCACAACATGTCCTCTGCCATATCTGGAGGGATTATTGGTTTAGATGCTGGACACAGCTTCAGACCCAAAGTGGCTCCATGCATTTGGACAGCATAACATCTTTCGTAAAACAAAAGGGACTGTTCATAAGGCTGATCCGACCAAGTTAACGTGGAAACCATAGCACTAATTCTGTTTTCAAAACTCTGTGAGGCTCCAGTTAGCATTGGTAACAGAGAGCTGACTGTATTGTGATGGCATGAGTGGAAGGAATAAGCTCATGCTGAACTCAGTGCTGTCAGGACTCCACTGCATCTGGCACATGTTCTGTTTCAGGTGTCTCTTCATTCCACTGCAAGCTATGCTGTAAACACGCTCAGTGGGTATATAGATGCTAGTAATTCACAAAGCTGTGTGGCAAATGGTTCTCCAAAATCCAGGTGAAAAGCACATAAGATACAATATTTAATTCTGCCTTGAATTTCATGTGCCTTGAGTCATATTTCTTGTTTTCAGATTGCATAAAATTATTTTTATAAGTTGGTTAATCAAAACAGTACATATATGATATCTGCAGATCATCAGGTTTTTACCAGCCTCTGTGCCTGATAAGATTTAAACTGATGTGACCCTTTAATAAATCTTTCTGCTTTTTTCTCACTTTACAGCTGACATGCTTGGCATGGCTTAAAAATACAGATTTTTGCATTCATCTATCTTTCATTTTATTTTAGTTGCTCTTAGTCAAAGGAAAAGAGGGTTTTTTATGTATCATAAAAACAGTAAGTACTCCTAGGCATGATAAAGTGTTAATTAATATTGATAATTAATTATAGTTACTTATAATAATCATTTTGTTGAGTTATCCATTCAAGAAACTGAGATAAAATATTGTTCAAAATTCAGAAAGGAAACTCTAAAATTTCTCTGGGTGGGTCAAGATTTTTCTGATCTTTCTTTTATTTTCTTTTTCTTTCTTGTAAATTTGTTTGCAAATTGAAGTATACTTGACAGAATACATGAAAATATAAGCAAGATTCTGATTTATTATTTAAGATTCTACAAAAGAGATTACCTTGAAGATACTATCAAATTATAAATAAAAATAAATTACACCAAAGAAGAAAAACAATAAAGGAATTATTTTCAGGTTGTCTAAATATGGTCTTAGAATAGGGAAGCAAGCCAGGAAAGTTATTTAATTATTTGCCAGTCTAAAATCAACATTTATTTATCTAACTGCTAATATAATATTGGAAACATCTAAAGAATAAATTAAATTATTCAGGAAAAAAAATGGTTACCCTAAAAATGCAAAATTTTGCAGAGGGCAAACAAACAGGAATGACTTTAGAAAAAATACCCACAAATGGAAATAATATTCTAAAAATTGGAATATTTTAGAAACAATGTACATTATTACTGAATTCTATGCATTAAACCCAGAAATTCTAGTGAAATTATAATTAATAGCTTTATTTTTCAATTTCTTTAGCTGTACACACAGTTACATCTTATTAATACTATATACAGATCAGGGTAAGCATAGATTAAGTTATCATGTCTCAGGGGTGTCCAGCCCAGGCTGATGGATGCAGTCGCTGTTTTCCAGTTTGTCCATTCAGGGCACTCCCTTTAACAACACCCAAATACAAGGCATAAAACGGGACTCTCATCAGATATAGGTACAGGTGGCCAAACCCTGTTCCTTCTCTCTGACTGTGGTTGATGTTCACTACTGAAATCATGCATGCTCTCACTCTCCACACTCACAAGCTCATCCATCTTAGGTCTCTTGAACCTCACCAACATTCCCATGTGAATGCCAGGCTCCTTTCCCCTCCAAATGAGTCTCCTCATGTTCACTGGCTTCTCCAGCTTGATGTTTACTATCAAACAGGTGCATGAAATCACCCACCTCTTTCACAATCTCTCCCACTTCCACAGATCCCTTATATATTAACACAGGTTTCTCAGCCTGGCTAATATCCACGATCAGACCTTGGGCTCCATACCTACCACTGACTTCACATACGGAGATTTCTTCTATTCACCAGATAGTCTGACTTGGTTTGCTACTGAATTTAGCATAAACAAACATGCACACAGTATTAAATTACCCAGGGAAACAATAAATAGAGCTCTGTCACCTTCTCATGTCTGTATATCTATGTGTTTAATTTATCTCTTTCTTTGTTCCTTTTTATACTTTCTATAGTAAATAGTCCTTAGCCAGGTAGCTAAATGAATCAGATTGGGCCATATTCCACATGAACTTAGTGAACTAACATTTCCAAAATGCTTCACCTGCAATGCCAAGTGTGTCAGTCTTCCGTGCCACAGCTTAGCAGCAATAACATTTTCTTGCTCATGCTCCTCTGATTTAGCATGTCCCCAAAGACTGAAGTGTAATTACAGTATTCAAGAGACATACACTAAAATTTACAGTCACTCTTTAAGCCCTAAACAGACATTCTCCTTCTGAGGAAGGACTCTTTCCTTCATTTAGTTATAGATGTTTAAGACTATACCTCAGAAGAAAACACAAAGATATGATTGAAGAGTTCACATATTGGTCAAAAAATCTATGACTGTAGAAACAGACTTAGCAAAAAACAGGTTGCAGCCTCAACTTCACATGACAGATTTTCAGGGTCCTTGGACATTTTTTTCCATAATCCCACTGAGTAAAACCTGTTCTAAATTACAGTCTGTAGTGTGTGTTTATATACATTTGTAGATAGGTCCTCTACTGATGGTACTGTACTGTCATCTGCAGCTGGAGTACCATGAATGACCTCCAAAATTCTTTCTCCAAAAAATCTTGGTAATGAGAATTAGAAAATCAGTCCATTTCTTTGCACTTCTTCCCAACTTTTGTTTGAAATGAAAATATAACTTATTTCAAGCAGATTCCACTACTGTTTTACAAATACTTTTTTCAAATTAGTACCTCAGCCCTCAGCTAAGACTGTTGTACATGCTACAAATAATAGCACTTCGAGCATTTATTAACTATTGTCTCTTTTCTCAGAAAACTTTCACCTAGAAATTCTGTTACTTTGTAATACAGTGATGCTTTGGTATAGAAAACCAACATAATTTTGAAGAATACAGCAGTATGTTAGTCAGCCCAACAGACAAGAATTGAATACTGTGTGTGTGTGTTCATGTGTATCTTGTACCCACAGGTCACTTCCTGATACATTTTATCTCAGACTTGCAGTCAGAAACATCCTTTGGTTATCTGATGAAAAAATCCGCCTCTTTTGTGAAAGGACTTTATTCCATTTTACAACACCTTGGTCTCTGGGATAGATGGGATGTTCTGGAAACAGCATCATTGACATACATATCTAGTACTGAATTAAAGAACATTGTAAAACTTGTAATCCCGTAATACTGTTTTGAAGTCTCAGAGATATATGAAAATATCAATATGTTATTTCAGATGCTGGAATCACTCCACCTATGGTGCTGTGAAGAACCTTGATAAAGTTAAGCTGACCTCTGTGTTGCTGAATATGTGTTACTGCTACTACTGCACTATTTTAGATAAAACAGAAAAAAGAATGTCACTTAAAAAAAAATCACGCCATACTTAAAGCCAAACCTGTTTCAAGGGATTTATATAACATGGGGAAATTATTTACATAGTTGATTTTTGAACATATTTTTCCATCTTTTCATACATCTCTTCATATTTGGGATCTGCTAAGACAAGGAACAGAAATTTTGAAATATCAAAAAAAATCCATTCACACACAATTTCCAGTGGAGGTTGACAGTTAACAAATAAACCTCAGTATAGAAACTTTTAAAGTTTTTCCATTCTTATTGATGGTGTTATAGTGACTCTGTTGTTCTGTTGTTGTGTCTCCTCTTTCTAAATTCCATTTCCTTTTAGGTTTTTTCCTCTGGGACATTTAATGGAAGCTACTGCTTGCTCTTCTGACTCATACTCAGTCTTCTGGTTCTGAGAACTGAAAAGTGTCATTATATTCAGATTCAGAAACTGAAAAAAAGTATTCTGCCAAACACTGTAATTATATAGTCTGTCAGCATCCTTTTTTCAGACTCATCTTCAGCATTAGAATTATATACAATTCTGCCTGTTGCATATTAGTTGAAATTTTACTGCTTAACTTTCTTTTTACTTTTATAATTCTTTGGTTTTTAATAGCTGAATAAAAATGCTAATAGAGATATGAGTAGACAGGTCAACATTCATAATATTCATAACACCTCTCTTTTTCAACTGCAGTGAAATAGTCTAGGGGAAATTTAACACATTGCATAAAATTCAAATGAGAAGAATTGTCTTACTTCATGTAAAGTTTAAAAAATGCTTATTTTTTTTCCTTTCTAGATTTAGGAAAAAAGCATCAATTTAGAGTAAGTTAGGATGAGATAGCCCCAAAGGAGTATATCTTATATCTCAAGTAGAGAATACTTGCTTATTCTGTGGGTGCCCTGATCCAAATCTGCTTTGCTTAAGTAAGAGAACTTATGCTGAGGGTTTTTTCTCCCACATAAACATCACAACCTCTGTCACATAGAGTTATTTTTGCACTTTCTGTTCCTATAAATATTTAATTAGTTACACAAAGTGAAGCTATTCCAGCAAGGATGATAAATTCACACATGCAGTAGCATGCACATGAAAGTTTTTTGTATATGCCATAAAAGAAAGTTTCTGAACCCATTTTTTCTTTAATTCAAGTGAAAACTGTGACACTTTACCTACTTAATTATTGAGGGAATATGTTTTGTCTGGCAGATAAGATGATTGCACTGCTCATGGTTTCCTTGACGTTTGCATATTACTGCTTAAAAGTCATAACCTAACATTTGATATTTTATCAGAGAGTCCCAATAATGTTTAATGTTTAGTTATCATTACCTGCCCATTCTTTGCCCCTGATGTAGTCTCACCTGGCTGCCTGGAATATAATTTAGCAGGCATGTGACTATGCAGGATCTCCCTAAGTAGTATAAGAAAATATGATGAAACTTTATTTTTATCTGGTTTAGATTTACAGAACATGGTATAAATGTAAGGATTGGTGAAAAAAAAACCCAAACCCTAGAACAACACCATCTGACACTTAAAGTCATCTTGAAGAACATTCAGTCATCTGTTACTGTCCGACTGCTTCTCCCAACAGCCAGGCCACTCTTGGAAAATAGACTTGCGTGATATTTTCTCTTTATGTGGTGTGTTTAAAATCTTCATGCACAAAGAACAGCCACACTCTTCTAACCTGAATGATTTTCTTCTCATAGAGCAGAAGGAGCAGAGGAGATTCTGCAGAGTCTTGGGGATTTTCCTTTCATTCTGCAGATACATATAGCAACTTTAAATGATGGTATTAAATAAATAAATTTATTGTAACTATAAAAAGTTGCATAAACTACCTCTCTGTATCTTACAATTTGAATGTAGGTTAAACCTCTCTAAAAGTTGCCCTTTTAATGTGAAATATTTGCTTATCTGGTTTATTTCTATGGCATGAAAACCCCCTTTTTAGATCATATACATAATTGCAGTGGACTTCGCTAAACTAATATACCGTGGGTTTGTGTATATCCAATGTGATGAGTTCTAAGCTAGTCAACACCATATGCTTAAAAACATTTTATAGCATCATCTACTTTGCAGTGATCATGATAGATTTCTTAATACTTTAATACATATAAGGAGATTAATGGATTATTTTGATGTAGTATTTTGATCTACTAGACAGAGGATACATAGTGCAAGGAAAAATGTGATTCCTTACTTGGTATAACTTGGGATTTTTTTTTATTAAGACGAATTGTATGCATTTCCTGTAGTGTTTAGGGTGGCTTTAATTTTTTCTTTATTACAGCTACACATAAATAGTGATGTCCACTCTGGCACTTTGAAATGTGTAATTTGAACCAAACATCTCTCCTGAACTATGCTGGAAACTAACCAGATCATTTAGTCCATTAGAGATGGAACAAAGGCTGACAGCTGCAGGTTTGGGGGCAGTTGGCTTTTTTTCTTCAATCTTTTCTGCTACACAAATTAAAAATAAAAATAAACTTTAAAAAATCCGACTGCCACAGTACACAGCAATTCATGACTATAAATCTGAAAACAAGGATTGTGTTCTTTTTACAACCTGCTTTCATGTGTCTAAATATTACAAATTTTAAGCTCAAGTCACTTATAGCACTGAAAAAGTAAATATTTAAATATTTAGTCCTGTTAGATGTGGAGCTTCACCTTCTTGTGCCTTCTGCCATTACAGCTACTTGATTTATTTTTACTTGTGTCCAGTTGCATTAGTATTGAAATATGTTTTCACTAAAAAGCAAATGTCTATTGCATTGACTTCTCTAATTCATGTAGTTGCATGGAAGTCTTTGAGGAATGAAAGAATAATGAAAAGTCATAAACTGTTCCTTGTGATATAGAGCTTTTTCCCAAATTAGGGAGTCTAATGTTCCACTGGTACCTTCCTAACTCAGATGCACATACATTTGGATCACTTATAGAAAGCAGGTACATTAAGGTAGCTATAAATCATCTGCCAATGTAATTAAGATTCAGACCAGAACTTTTGCTACAGCTACATTAACACAAAAAAACTATGTCATACATATTGTGAGGCACCTCCACTGGGACATTTATACTCCACATTTTAGGAAAAATACTATTCAAAAACATAATAATCTGGAGGAAAAAGTATTAGAACTTGGTATAGGAAAATCAGCCAAGCCAACAAAAGCAAAACCTGGCATGCATTCTCTGTATTTTTTTAAGTTTATATACTGTTTTATGACTAACCTTTTTTTTTCTGGTAACATTATGAGCAACATATGCCTGCATTCAGCAACAGTTGCTATTAACATTAGTTACTAAAATCACCTAATTTGGATCTTAGTCGACACACAATGCACTGAAAATTTAGGCCACATATAACCATCCAAATTTTTACAGCTCTGAAAAGACTTTCTAACTGCTACTAATGGGTTTTCAATAATATTTAAATCCTTCCCAGCACAACAAAAGCATAGGCTGTCTCCAAGGCTGCAAAAATCAAAATGGATTGGAAAATTGAATAAGTTAAAATTCATTGTATCCATCCTTCTCAACTTTCTCTGTCCAGTTATATATTCTAAGTTTAGAAAGGAGGCTAATCTGAAATATCAAGGCAAAGTATTGAAATCTGCCATCCAAGGGAAAAAGAAGGAAAAAAAATCATTTCCTGAAGGTTTTCTGCTTCATGACTGAAGGTTTTAGTGTCACATTTTCCAGAACTGACATTTCTTCTGTTTAAGGGAGAATTTCTATGGTGCTGAAATAGACAAAAAAATAAATGACCTTTGTGAAACTGAGACATCTAATCAACTGCACAGATTGTTTGATGCTAGTATTCTCCTGCACCACATGCATTATTATTATCAAGAGGAGAGTTTCACACATCAGCATCTTACAAAAGATGCAATTTTGGTTTTCTGAAGGTTTGGAAGGAATGTGGTGTGTTTCTGTCACTCATTTCCTGACACATTGAAATGACAGTGACATCAGGAATGTGAATCACCCTGAATAAATGGGAAACCACCTGATCCATAAACCTGTAAGACCAAACTTCTGATATTAGGAGAGAAATAGTCATCCTCTAGAAGTGCTATTTCCAATGAAATGGACACTGGAATACAAAAGCAAAAATACACATTGGTTATTCCATGTTCCTTTTACTCTATAGCAAAATAAGCCACAAGTACTTCTTTCTGAAATGCTTGTTTTGATTTCCAAATACCTTGTAGTAGGAGTTGCCAATCAATATGTTTGCAACACATTTACTGTAGACATTCCTAAACTAGATATGATGGAAGTTGAAAAATCCCCAAACCCCTACACTATACACTACCTTCAGTTCTGAGAATTGTCTCTTTATTCAAGCCTTTCCTTAAACTAGCCAAATTTTCAGGACATCTGGCCTTTGGTAATTATCAGGAAAGGAAGTCCTAAGACAAAGAATCTCTAGTGTGAGCAATTTCCTTACAATTATATTGAGCTAAAACATCTCTCTACAGCATTATTCTTTTGAATTGAAAATTGTCCTATGACTCATTCTGCTAAAGGCAAATATCAAACGTTTCAGTAATATCTCACCCTAGACTTTTGACTTACACCAATAAGTGTAAGTCAAAAGCCTATTAGAGACATTGACAAGTTGATGTATGAACAGATTATAGCAGAAGAAGTAAAGAGAGTAGTAGTGTCAGACTGATAGAACCAGGAAGAGAAATGACAGTTGAGTAATTGCCTATGACCAAGGTCTTCAGGTCAAGATCACTCCTGACCCTCACTGGAGATGCAGCCCTGAGAGTTACCTGAGGGTAAAAGGGTAGACCAGCAAGGGTGACACAGTTGTGGATGTTTCTTACTGACTGCCTGATCAGGAGGAGGAAGTGGGTGACACATTCTATAGACAGCTCAAAGCAGCCTCAAAGCCACAGGCACTGGCTCTTGTGGGTGAATTTAGCTATCCTGACATCTACTAGAGAAGCAACACAGCAAAGCACAAAGAATTCAGGAGGTTCCTGGAAAGCATTGACGACAACTTCATGCCAGAGGAAGGAGGATCCCACAAGGAATGGTGTGCTGCCTGATGTTATCCTAACAAAGCAGGAAAACCTTGTTGGAAACAAGGTGAAGGTTGGGGGCAGCTGTAGCGGGGGTCACAGCAGCCTTGGCTGTACAGCCCATGAGACTGTGGTGCTCAGTACCTGGTAAGAAGGAAGCAGGCAGCAAGTCAGGTTGCAGCCATGTATGGTGGCTTGATCCAGGCTGGATGTCAGATACCCTCAAAAGCCACTCTCTCATTTCCTTCACAACTGGACAGGAGGAGAAAATATAATGAAAATCTCATGAGTTAAGGGAAGAGAGAGATCACTCATTACTGTCTTGGGCAAAATAGACATGACTTAGGGAAATTAATTGAATTTATTACTATTTAAAATCAGAGCAGGATAATGACAAGTAAAAATAAATCTTAAAAATCTTAAAAACCTTCTGCCCACTCCTCCATCCTTTCGGCTCTACCTTCTCTCATGCCAGCGGTGCAGGGAAACAGGGAATGGGGGCTATAATCAGTTCCTCACAGCAGATGATGTTGTTTTTGCCACTGTTTTCTCCTCAAGGAGAGGAGTCCTTCCCCTGCCCCAGAGTGGGGTTCCTCCCATGGAAAAAAAATCCTTCATGAACTTTTCTGACATAAGCCCTTCCCACAGGCTACAGTCCTTCATTAACTTCTTCAGTGTGAGTGCCTCCCATGGGGTGCAGTCCTTCAGAACAGTGTGTGCCACTGTGAGTCCAGTATTGCCAGCAAATTAAGGGAGGTGATTCTGCCCCTCTACTTAGCTTTAGTGACGCCACACGTGGAGCCCAGTGTTCAGTTCTGGGCTCCTCAGCACAAGAGACATGGAGCTCATGGAGCAGGTCCAGCAGGGGGTAACAGAGATGATTAAGGGACAAGCATTTTTTTTTATGAGGGCATGTTCAGTCTTGAGAAGAGATGACTGAGAGGGGCCTCAGCAGTTTGCATAGGTAACGTCACTTGAGTGTCTGGAGGATGGAGCCAGGCTGCGCTTGGTGGTGCTGAGCAATGGGACAAGAGGCAACGAGCACAAACTGGTGCACAGAAGTTCCACCTGAACATGAGGAAGAACTTTACTGTGCAGTGAACTGAGCACTGGAATAGATTGTCCAGAGAAGTAGCACAGAATTTTCACTGGAGAATTCAAGAATTATCTGGACACAATCCTTTGCTGTGTGCTCTAGGATGCCCTGCATGAGCAGGGGAATTGGACCAGATGACCCCCTGTGAGCCCTTCCAATCTGACCCATTCTGTGATTTTGTGAAAGTTGTATCCATAACAGTGCCCTCAGGTTGAATCTAGTACGCTTTGTTCATTACAGTATGAAGGCAATACCTTTGCTTAATTGGCATTTTAGCGATTTTGATCTGGTTTTTTTTAGTATATTTAAAGCAAGCATTTCATTACTACAAGTGTGCTTCTGCTTTTTAGGTTTATATTTCAGTTTAAAATATAACATTTTACTATTCAAAGTGAAAGCTTCTACTTCAGAGGACTTTTTTTTTAAATGGGAGATTTTTTTTTCTTTTTTTTAAATCAATGTAATTATCAATACATGGATAAGGCAGTATTTTTTCATCATTATTAAAGTTAGCCAACACATCTATTTTCAGCTATTTTTATTATTGCTAATCTTTCTTCTTTGTACTGAAATTTTCCATGCCATGTATTTGCCTTAGGCTGGAATATTATTTTGAAACATATACCAAAAGGACTCAGAGAAAGAGGGGAAAACATACTGTTCAAAAATCTCTTCTAACTGTTTCATGAGAAGTTCTCAACCAAGAAACTAAGGTAAAGAAGTCCAAAGGAGGAAGCAATCAGTTCAGCAGTGGTTGGGACAGCAACATTAGTATTGGGTCAATATTTGTGGGAGACTTGGGACTCTGATTTTTTGAAATATGCTTTTGCATGTATGTAATGTCTTTAGGGTTTGCTTGCTTGCTTTGCTCTTTTTTTTGATTGTTTCCTTTTTAATGAGTTTTCTGAAAATGTATTAAGGCTGGTAATTACAGGAGTATGAAATTGCTTCAGAGAATAGTCTGGTTATTTTAAGTAATTAAAGTATTTTGCTTTGTCAGCAGGATATATGAGTGAGAAAAAAATTAATATTTTGTGTACCTAAATCAATAAATATCCTTAACCCAGAACAGCCAAACATGTCAATTGGTGTCAATGACTGTCATAGACAGTGACTTGAAATTGGTTTATATGGCAGATTGATGTAACTAAACACACCATATGTGACTGCGTTAGCATTATCAGAGTAAGTGTTAACATGCTGGAAGTTATTGTTAAAATATCTCTGAAGCTGCCCTGACAATATTTAAATTCAGTAAAGGTAAAAGCAATAGTGAATTATACTTACAATTTACCAAGATACTATTCCAGGATAATTTTCCATAGATGATGTACATATGCTATATTTCAGAAGCAGTGAAATGTATTTATATTAATAACTAGAGCACAGCAAGCTTAAAGAACACAGAAGAATTCCTATCTGATAAAATAAAGTGGTTAATGTGATTTCATTAAAAACATAATACTAGTATCAAAGTTGGGTAGTAGGCACTGGATTTTAGCTAACAAAGATATATTGTCTCCTTAGTTTAGCTTTCATATTAAGAGTTTTTCACTCATTGTATAATGCCTTAATATAGAAAAGTGACTGGATTATAGCACTTAGGTTTCTCATATTAGAAATTGGAACTAACACAAAAAACCCCAAATCTCATTCTCATTCCTATCAGATTTAGTACTAAAGTTGCAATCTTTCATATTTTTATTACAGTTAATTTGTGCAGCTGAAAGCATTCGCTATTCATTTGGTATCAGAACCACATGTGCCTTGAAAATAATGAACCACAGTAAAACTCAGACCATACAAGGTTAATTTAAGCTTGTCTACTCCATGTTTTCCTGTAGTTTTACATTATGCAAATCGCAGGTGATGGTGTGAAGCTGACAGAAAGCCCTAAAGTCATGAACCTGGGTCACAGCTATGAAACAGAAATTAGAATAGCTGATGATCAGAGGAAATGACCGTACCTTGTCTTTCTCAGCAACTGAAGAAACTTTCCTTCCTTCTAATGCAGACTTTTGGAGAGCTGCTGCTTTTATCTCCTCAACGAGATTATTTGACACATAAGCTCCTTTACAGCTAAAAAGGGAAAAAAAAAAAAAGTTAAAATTTCCCCAGAAAAAACGGAAAAAAATGGAAAAAAAAAAAAAAAAGAAAGAAAGAGCAAAGAGTAAACTTTATGGTGGTTTAAACTCTCAATTGGATTCTGACTGACTGAAGTGAGTTGCTTTATTATACTTTATTCTCTGTACAGATGATTCATTACATAATCACATTCCATTTGGAAAAAGATATTTTAACGGTAATTATTCTGTCATTCTGCATTACCACTAACTTCACAGACAAAAGACCCATAGGGAGAAAAGAACTGCACCACAGGTCTCAAGGCTTAGCAGTTCAGGGAGAAGACCTTTCATTTCACTAGAAATGTTCCTACTTTTACCAGGAAAGAACAGACCAGTATACTTCTCTTAAATTTCACAACTCATTGAAGATATACTTACCTCATCATGAGCAGGCTGAATAGCTGCGAATAGTATTTTTAATGTGATTTTGAAAGGCTGTCCCATTTTAACCATTCTATGTAATGCACTGGCATTATGTATATATGTAAAATATATAGATGTAGCTATTAATCAGTGTAGTTGCTGACATGTTAAATAAACTATTAT
>VYXD01015592.1:221091-350622 GCA_013397195.1 Hylia prasina
TTATAAATTAATGTTATATACTATATAATTATTCTAATATTAAAGTATTATTACTAATTATTCTTGACTTTTTCGTCATACCTGGAAATTTGATGTCTAAGCAGACTAAAACAATGTGGAGGAGAGCTGACATTCTTCAAGCTAATACCCTGGTCAGACCGCAATAATACTCTTTTGGCTACATCTGTCATAATTAAATATTACATTTAAATACTATCAATTTGTGTGAAAAGTGCTATAGAGACTAAGATGTGTTGATGGATCTTTTTCACACTTTGTGCCAGTATTTCTCCCCCCACCTTTTCTTTAATCTCTTTTATCTCCTTCTGCTCCTTACAACCTCTAAGCAATATCCTTATCTTTTAGCTGATGCTTTGAATGTTTCCTATAACCAGTCACTGCTTACCAGACAGTGTGAGTGGCAAAAGTTCCACAGCAGCCAGAAAACAGCAGATATCTCAAGCCCTACTTGCACACCATTAGCAATCATGATCCCTGCCTAAGATTCACCATCCTTGTCGTATGATCAATTCTAGAAAATTTCTGCCACTGCAGGCCTAAAACCTTTAAGGCCTTTCCTTCTGTTTTACAGACACATAATCCCATTCCTTCATCAGCATGGAACAAATGATTACCCCGATGGGCTGCTTCTCATCCCCAGGCCAGCTCAGGGGATGAAAGATGTTTTCAGTCTTCACAGTATGCTGCTGCAGCATGTAGAGATTAGTAGGTCTGGTGAAGTGCTGTGCTTCTGTGTGAGAAAGACTAATCTTCTGTAAGTCTGCCTTCTGAAAAGCATACTTAAACAACAGGTTTATGAGCAAGGCTCATGCACTTGAACGATGGATAGGCAAGAATGAGTTAGGTGAAAATAGTGTGCAAGCCATATATTCTGTTGGTTATAGCTCTTATACATGTATCCTGGAAGTGTCACTTACTCTTGGGACTGCCTATTTCAAACTGAGAGTCTCTACCTCCATCAGCTGTTTCCACATGTGTTTGGGGGGGGGTGGTATGGTATTATTCAGTTCAGGGCATGCCGAATCTCTCTGACATCCCACAACGGGTCTCTGCCAGGAAAGACCAGCTTTCTGTTTCACACAGATAAAGTAACTTCCCAGTACAAGCCAGGATACACACATGAGACTTGCTCTAAAAGCAAAATCCCTTTTTTCCTCTCTGACTTCTCTGCTCGTACTAGAAAGTGTCACCATCAGGATACAGCAAGGGACTGTAATCTTATTATTTGTTATTAATTATTGAAGCATAAGCTAGAAGAAATATTGTCTCACTATCTCTTCTTCTCCCACTGGAGTTCCCTGTCTGAACTGTGTTACATGCTGTAGGCTTGACACGGTTTCTCTGACTGCTTTGCCACAGGAGAGAGAGGAGAGAGACCCAGAGATCTGCACAGACAGGGAAGCAGATCTGCCACACCGCCTGCTTGTGCAGTCACTGTGGATTTGCCATGAGTGGATCTGTGTGCCAAACAGTGCAGGAGGTCACCTGGAAGAACCAGTCAGTGCATATTTCATAGCCACATGACAGAAGGCTCTGTGTTGCAGTCAGTCCTCAGGCACGCTTTGGAGCTAATATACTTTTCTATTCTATGAACCCACAAAATGTTTTGTTTTGGTTTGTTTTGTTTTGGTTTGTTTTTTCCAGCCGAGGTTGGAGGAGCATTTGGAAATGATCTCCCAAATGCCTTGCAGCTCTGCAGATTTTTTTCTGTGAGCAAATGCAATGTTATATGATCTTTCTATTTTAAAAACTGATTTGTTGCTTTGCTGTTTGTCCCAGAGGGATTGTACAGACATCCTCTTTCACAAGCCGTCTTATTTCTTAATGAAAACACAGGGTTTCTATGTCTCTAAAGATTTCCTATAGTTGAGGCATGGCTTCTACTCAGTGTAACAGTTTGTGTTTTGACATTGGGCTTGATATTCCCTGTGCATGTAAAAGATTTTCTTACACAGCCCTCTGTACAAAACATTTAAGTGATTTTGTTTTGGATTTCATGCATAGAAATATTTTCATTGAAAAAAGACATCACATCAAGACTGAATTGATAGTCCTATGCCAAGAGATGTTTTATTTCCTGTGAGCAAGTATGAAAGCAATAAAATTTAACACAAAGAGCCTTTAAAATTTGGGAAAACTTACATGGCAGCAAGGTTTTTTGAAGCAGAAAAATAAAGTGTTAACTATTCCACTAGTATATGATGATGGAGCTTAATTAAAGTCAAATGGGGAAAAAAGTCTTCTGTAAGATAATGGATTTGGAGTCCATGGAGCTGCAAAGAATAGATTCAGACGTGAAGAGTGATTGTATCACTAGCAGCACCACTTCGTAGAAGAAATAAGCCTTTAACTCAACATGGAAGTCTACCTAATTACAAAGAAATTTTTATATGATAAATAACTCTTTTTCCATGTACAAATGCTGACAAAAAAGATCTGTTAGGAGGCTATGCTCCAGAGTGGCTTAGACCTGTGTATGAAAGTCCTGCAGTACCCCTCCTGTTGCAGAAATCAGTTGCTAAATGAATACTCGCAAAATTTTTGGCCTCACAGATGGCTTGTGTCTTTTAAGGAGAAGCAAAGGCCAATTTTACAGAATTTTTTCATAGGTTTAAATGAAACAAACTAATCAATCTGATGAAGCTTTTTTACTTAATCTGATCTTAGATCTATTTTTGTAACTGTTCCACACTTTACAGTTATTTCTTCTATACCCCACTTCTCATGGGTATAGATGATATGCATTCAAGGACATATTTTACTGTTTTCACTTACCTAAAATCCCCTGGAAATGCTGCATCATCACATACTGATTTGGACTAAAATATAGTGCCTGTTTACTCCCTCTTTCTAGGCCCCAGAGACTTCCATCACTTTTATCACTAAATTTAGTTACAGACTGACTCTAAATCTGCATTTGTCCACCTGTCTTCACGGTATACTGATCTATTTCTGGATGTACTGTGAGAAACACAACTGTAGTATACAGAGTTCTTCATCACAAGATATGATTTCAAACTGATAAGAAACTTATTTGTCTTCTTAGTTTTTCTTCTTACTTAACAGCATTAATTTATTCCTTGAATTCTCTCTCTAACTGAGGCCAGCATGGAGAAAATGAAATAAAATTGCAACTTATAACCAGAGTATATTTTATTGTGTTTGTTTGGTTTGGTTTTTCGTTTCACCAGCACAGAATCACATTTCATTGAAATCCAGTTAATGGTATTATGATTTTTTATTGTAGTGAAAAAAAATCACCTCCTTTGTAATACCCACCTCCAAATTTATCACAATAAATAACCATCACCATCTGTTAACTTTAATTCTTCACCTTTTTACAGTACACTGATCAATAATGGACTGCATTCAATCAGCTTTATGAGGTTGTACTGTTCTCCACCTGAAGATTCCACTAGTCATAAAAAACATAACTTTATTTCATATTGCTTATTTCATCTGAATTATTATTATCACAAGATCATATCTGGGAAAAATAAATACATGAAGAAAGAGAAAGAGATTCCATAAACATAATTTAGCTTCACAACCAAATATTTGACTGACAAGTACCTTTAAATAATAAGAGAAATATTTATATTTATGTATTTACCACTAAGTATTAGGAGTGAAATCTCAGTATTCTCACCAATTTATAAGTGTGCTGGCACTGGCCATATCAGGTTTGGACAAAATTATTTAATATCCCTTATATGCAGATCTGGCTGGGAGTAAGTTGATCATTAGCTGACTGCAGCTATCTGCACTCTCTTATGAAAGAGGGAGAGGAAAAGTATCAAAGAAAACATGTCAGCTTCAAACACTAAGAGGCATACTGTCTCTGGAGAACAAAGGCAGAATAACTAGCTTTCCTATAAAGCCTCCCTTCTCCACATTGATTATGCAAAAAAAAAATCTGGTTTTAAACATAATATTCCTGAGCTAGTAACAATTTTCTCCTGACTAATGCAGGAGTAAGTTATTATACTGGAGGTGTAATATGCAGGAAGAATTCATTAAGAATAGATATGCATAGCTGCACGTGAATATATATTTTTTTCCTTTTTTTCCCCTGGTTTCATCAACTAAAGCAGAATTGGCTTTAAACCGATAAACCCTCACATGCAACAATAACTTCAGTGTAAGTGATGGAAATAAGCATCTACAAAAGAGAACAAATTCACATCCCAGGATTAAAACAGCAGTTAACTTCTCTCTGTACTGATAAAATCTGGCAAATAAGCTGCAAAAACTCTTCAGAACTCATAAACTGATTGGATCTCGTCCCACAAAGTCACTTTGCATTACAAGTTTGATTGTGTTCACTAGGGCTTGCATAAAAACAAATTTGGAAACAGCACTCTAGAAACTGGTGGAAAATTAAAACTTAGTGTCACCATGGGAGCCTTAAGAACTGCTGAAATGAATGGAAATGTTAGTCTTAGATCTCCATGTCCCCATCTCTTCTTGAACCTGTTTGGACAGGGTGTGAGTGTCTTGTGAGGTGTATCTCCAAGGACACCTGGAAGGCCACATGAGGGGATGAGATGTGTGAGGTTGGGAGGGAGAATTATTTGAAAACAGAACTGAATACTACATCTGGGATCAGTGGTCTGATAAACTTCTTTTAAAGTAAGTTGCATAACAAAAAAGATATATTCTACATTGTCCCCTGAAAATATGAACAATCTTTTCTCCTTTTAACATGCTTTCATTTGAGCAGCACTACATAGAGTCACAAAAGAAAATAATCAAATCAAGAAAAATCCTAGGTTCTTACTGATTGAAGGTTCTGATTAAATAGAAGGTTTGTGTCTCTGTAGAAAAAGATAAACAGAAGCAACCTTTGCTCTTTTCCAGAGAACTTGGTCAGATTGAGCATACAGACATTCAGGCAAGCACAGCGAGGTAAGTATTGGAATAAAAAAATCCTCCAACTTATGGCCTTCTGAAAGAAAGCAGTCTTTCTAAATCCAAGGAACAACTAAAACACCTTGTCAGAACAGGTTAGAAAGGGAAAAATTGCACTCTACTGGAGGAGGTTCTTCTTTCTGCCTTCTATTGCCTGGCAGCAGCATAACAGAAGAGGCATATCTCCTAAACCACAAACTGTGAAGTTCTGTGTGTTCATGTAAAAATTGTCAAAGAGGAGTGTCCTGGGGTGCATCTGGCACAGCATCACCAGCCAGGCAATGGAGGGGATTGTCCTGCTCTGCTCTGGTCTGCACTGGGGTAGCCTCACTTCAAGTGCTGGGGGCAGTTTTGGGAGACACAATGTAAGAACGACATTAAACTGTTAGAGAGTGTCCAAAGGAGGGCAATGAGGATGGTGAAGGGCCTTGAGGGAAAGCTGTATGAAGAAAGGCTGAGGTCCATAGATCTCTTCAGCCTGGAGGAGACTAATGGGAGACCTCATTGCAGTCTGCAACTTCCTGGTGAGGGGAAGAGGAGGGTCAGACACTGATCTCTTCTCTGTGGTGATCAGTGATGGAAGCCCAGAGAATGGCCTGCAGTTACGTCAGGTAGGTTAAGGTTGGATAATTGAAAAAAGTTCTTCACCCAGAGAGGGGTTGCGCAGTGGACCAGAGAAGTGATCACTGCAGCAAGCCTGACAAAGTTCAGGAAATATTTGGACAATGCTCCCAGGCACACGGTGTGACTCTTGGGGATGGTGCTGTGCAGGGCCAGGAGCTGAACTCGATGATCCTTGTGGGTTCCTTCCAGTTCAGCTTATTGTGTGATTCTTTGATATCATGAAGTCTTGTGCAGAGCAGTCAGGTTTAAAGTTTAAGACCTTAGTATCAGAATTTATAGGACTTTCTAACTTTAATGGAATGGCTTGTTTTTCTTGGTTGGAGTTACTGCTGTTTGCTTGAATTTTTTGGTTTGCCACTGTGCTAAGTTTAAAATTTCGCATGAAGTAGAAGTTTTTGTGATCTGACTAAAAGGCTCAATTTTCATCCATGTAGAAGAAAGCTGTCATTAATAGACAGCTTTCATTGTTTATTCTTTTCCATGGTATTGATTTCTATTATCCTCTCTTCTGTGAATTCAGCTCAGTGTCTGAGTCACAACTACAGCATATGCAATGAAGAAGAACAAGTCATAAACCACTAGGCTGGGCAAAAAGCCACCAATCTCCCAAATGACCTACCCCAATTCTATTTCAATTCTCACTGGTTATTTTGGTTCATGAAGCTAACCTTAGTTACAGGACCATAGAAACCATTTCAAATTAGTCTCTGCTCTAATTTCTGCTCTTATTAGGGACACTTCTTTGCAAAGAAAAAGAGTTACACAAAACTTAGGGAAAAAAAAAAACACTACACAGACTCAAGTTTTTTCCACATGGTTTTGAGAGTGGTCAGCACAAAACAAGTTCAGACACCTGGAAAGCAATAAAACCTCCTAAGATCTTTTAGATCTTCAATACTACCAAAAAAAAAAAAAAATCCACAGAAAAAGGCAACAAGAACAACAAACCTAAACCAAATCCAAACCAACAAAAAAAAAAAAAAAAAGACTTAGGGCTCTTTTTTCTTTTTTCCTGCATTTTTCCATTTTCTTTTTTTTTAATCTTATAAAGAATATTGTTTCTGAATAAGCCCAAACATTTTCTATTTAAAAAACTAATTTAAAGCTGAGACTATTCCCAAATAAGTATGTTTTCTTTGTACTTTTTTTGTAATAGATAACACTCTAAGAACAACTTTAGAGATTCATGGCCAAATATGCTTCTATCTTAATTGTGACAAATTAAAAAACCCCTATGCTTTGCTAAAATTATCTATCCCTCATTAGGCTTACAAGCAATTTTAATTGAAAATTACTGCATTTGGCAGCTGAATTGTGTCTGAGCACAACTGATTTTAGCTCAGGACTAGCACCCTTGAACTATTGCTTTTGTATCACACAAGATGAGATGGTGACAATATTTGAGTTTGAAACATGGAGACAATATAAATGATTAAAGCAATAACTTTAACATATTGTATGACAATTAGAAAGGATTTAAAAAAATGCAAAATAAAATCATGTCATTCATTAAACCAGGAGAAAATTAGAAAATGAGATTCTATTTTAGAAGGTTGGCAGCTAATTAAGTGACATTGTGGCTACATCTAATGGACTTTTTGAAAAGTGTCTACAAGTTTGAGTAAGACTCTGTAAACAAAAAACTGATTTCAAATTCCATCTGAACTCATCTGTTTGTTGCCACGTGCACTTCATGTTTTTCTTTTCATGACCAAATGCATTTCATTATGAAGAAAAGTATAACAAATTTACATGAGCCACTGATACAAAATGGAAAGTTCCAGCTCATCCAGGTTTGTTGTTCTGGCACATAAGAAACACGGACAAATATAAGTAAATAATATATTTTAATTAAATAATTTAACTGATTTAAGATTATATCTATTAATTTGTTTCCAGGTAAAGAAGCAATATAAAACCAAGAACATTAATGGTTTAGTGCTCCATTTATTTGTGTCTTCTTATATAGAACTTTTGAATTGTACCTTTCACAGAATGGTCTGGGTTGGAAGGGACCACTGGAGATCACCTAGTCCAACATCACTCTGAAAGGAGGGACATCCTAGAGCAGATTGCACAGGATTAACTCCAGGTGGGTTTTGAATATCCCCAGAGAAGAAGACTTCACAACCTTTATGTCAGCCTATTCTAGTACTCTGTTATCCTCAAGTTCTTCCTCTTGTTCAGGTCAAACTTCCTGTTTTAATTTGTTGCTCATTGTCCTGTCACTGAAGACTGTCTGGTCCCATACTCTATATAATGCATCTATAGGCATTGACAAGGTCCTCTCTCATTCATCCTTCTCAAGGCTGAACAGACACAACTGTCAGTGTTTCCTCGTAAGAGAGGTGCTCCACCTCCCTAATTATTTCCATAGCCCTTCAGTGAGCCCTCTCCAGTAGTTCCTTGTCTTTGCTGTACTGGCCTCCTCTTGACCTGCTGGCAGTGCTTTTCCTAATGCAGCCCAGCATACCAGATCACAAGACTGCACTGCTGGCCCATGGCTGACTTTTTTGTATTACCATGATCCCAAGGTCCTTCTGCGCAGATCTGATTTCCTGTACTGGTGAATGGGGTTATTCCTCCCCAGGTGCAGGGTTGCATACTTAACCTCTGTCAAATTCATTAAGTCTCACTGAATAGTAGCACTGCCTCCTGGTGTGTCAGCCACTCCACCAAGTTCTGAATCAACTGAAAACTTGCTGAAGGTGCACTCTGTCCCTCCATCCAGGTCTTTGACAAGTTGAACAGGACTAGACCTGACGTTGACTCCTGCAGTAACATCATTGGCGACAGGCCTCCAATATAAATATTGTTTGTTTCAGTTACTAAAACATGGTGACATTTAAAAATCCACTGGAGATCATTAAAGCCTCAAAACACTGAAACAGAAGCAAGTAGGCTGAAGCACTATTCTCTGAACAACGGGGGCTTCATAAGAAATATTATATAAATAAGTGAATAAATAAAATAGATATAAATAAATAGGACGGGAAAGACTGGTAACTACTCCTTCATGTGCATAGATTTTTATAGGTCATCCTTGGGGATGTTCAGGATACTGTCAGATAATATAAAGGGGTATATTGTATGAAAAGTGCTAACTAAAACAGACAGAACAATTGTGTATGAGCAAGAGCAATATAGGTTAAATATTTCCTGATTCCTTCATTGTAAGTTTAATAATGATCACTAGTGGCTATGGTAAAGCACAGTTATAACTGCTGTCAAAATCTCCTGGGTAAATTAATTGCTTTTAATGACATTTCTTTAGGGTATGTTTAGGGCTGGGTAACTTTTAAAAAATAATTTTAAAAGTAACAATTCCCAAAAATGTCAATGCTAATTATTCTATTTGTGTTGCTGTTTTCTGTTCTTGTTATTTTCCCCTACAACTTCAGTGGAGAAAAATGAACTCTTCAATATCAACAAAAGCAGGTGAATTGCTTTCTCATGTGTGCTACATACCCACGATGGTATAAAATGGCATCTCATGTTCTGTATTTGCTGCTTTAAAATGTATTTATGTATTTTAAATCTTATTTTTATTGCTCTTTTTGCTAGCTTTACACATTAATAAAGTTGCCATTTGACCTGCAAAGCTTCTCTAATCTTTGTCTTGATTACAGCAATTTGGGGATTTTATTGAAGTAATTTAGAAAAGTTGAGGCTATTATAACACAACTTAATATTTGCTTTAGACAGTTTGCCTTTATTGCTTTAAGAAAACGGTTATCTTTTTATTCCCTAAGGGAGACATAGAAAGATGGATAAACTATCAACTATAATTAAGGAAAATGCTTTTGCCTCGTGCAGTACACCAAATACAGATTTTCCTATTAAAAAACCTACCAAGAATTTTAAAAACCAGATTGATCAGAAAATTAAATACCCAGGGATATTCCTCTCTCTGTCTTCCTGTCTGCCTCTGTTTCTCCTTCCATCTCTTGGAAAACTTATGCAGAGCTGATGAGTATATCAAAATGTGATATTGTTTTTAAGTCCAGTTTGCCTAATTACTTTGCCTAAAGCTTTAGAGGGCTTGAAAGGTCATAGACCTTTTGCTAAGCCTGTTCCCAGTAATGAGTTTCACCTTCTCACCTGGGAAATAAATGTGAGAATTAAGACCTGAAGTTAGTAAATGCAATTTGATGGATTTCAACACATCCCTAAGACTCAGAATACAAGCAATATAGAAGGCGTTGAGATTGTTTATACTACCAGTCAGTTTGGAACATGGAGTATTAATACATCTGGAACATTTATTCTGGCAATTTAATTCAGTATTTGTGTTTAAAGGGGCCCCTTAATCATTTACAAATGTTTAAGCAGTGTCATGTAAAACCTCCAGATGGTAGTGTGTCTGAAAAAAATCATGACTGTCTTAACATAGGAAAAATCTGTAGCTGCAGTACTTCTAGTTCCAGTTTCCTTTAAAAACTCTTTCTAGATATAGAAACTTGCATTTTCTTTTGGAAAGAAAAAAAAAAANAAATAAAAAATAAAAAGCCATACTCCTAGTCTTTAACAATCTCTATGCCTTTGATGATCGCCTTTGAAATCAATATAGGAAAGGAAAAAAGTTTTTTCTCATATTCTTTCATGAAGTATGATTTTTTGGGTGTGGGTGGTTTTTTTTTTCCCCTACCTCTCCTTTCTAAACCTAAAAGATCTTACATCAGCCAGTCTGCTACCCCAGAGCTCCAAAAAACTTGGTGTCTTGACTGAAACCATCTGCCCTGTTCTGTGCAAAACAGAACAAGGTTATCCCTGTGAACTAATGAGATCCTATTCTTGTATTTCATTTCTGTCACAGACTAAGGGGATGTGCATAAAATGCCAAGAAGTTCAAGCATAGGATATCAGGTGCCTTTTTTTCTGAGGCAGTGCTTTTAACTGTAGACTTTTCTCCATACTTGACAGCAGCCTAATTCTCTTTCCACTAAAGTTGATCAGAGACTTCCATTTCAATAAATGAGCTGTGGAGCAAATTGTCTGCTGGTCAAATTACATCTTCAATGAGGAGTTATCTTATGTTACATAAATATTTTTGTTTATACCCGTCAAGTTTTCATAACCTGATTAATGTCAGTCACCCTGAAGAACAACACAGCTACAGCCTGCTAAACAAGGATCTCTTGCTACAGTGATGCACATCTATAGTCTGGAGCTCTAGACTACAATTACTGGTGACAGGAGAAATACAAATAATTATCACATATCTGTCATTACCAAGACCATGGAAAAGGCCTGATAAGTTTTAACCACAATTCAACTACACAAAAATTTGATAAAACCTGTACTTGCCCAAGACCTCCAAAGCAGAAACCTTACAAAATACTGAAGTGTTTTATACATTTGATATGTCTTACATGGGCAGTGTAAGGAGGCAGCTGCATTTTTCTTCAACTTTATGATTACAGGAGTCAAGGAATGTAAAAAATGTTATTTTCCCTGCTTGGCTTCATCTAGAGAAGACCCTGGAATCTCCAGCATGCCTGGGGAAGGACTTAAACAGACTGTAGTTCATCTCTGTTGTGGTATCATCTTTACAAAGTGTCTATAGAGCATTACTCTGTATAGGCATCTCAGTCTGGGTTGATACAGGTAGTCCCCCACCCATGAACCTTGCCATGAATTTATGGTAATGTGGAGTAGGGCAGGGATGGTGTCTAGGAGTCTGAATAGGGGAAAAAAATGTATATATAGTAAATGACTGACTTTCAGAAATGCCACACATTTGTGTGAAAATCAGAATAATTTCTCATAATGTCCTAGTTTCATTTCAGAAACCTTTAAATCAGTGTTCTGTGGAAATATTTGCAATTCTCACCATTTTTATGAGAATTTTTAGTACAAGCATAAATTCAAAAGTGTAAAATGAAAAGGAATTGGAAATCATTTAGACAAACAAAAGACTGTACACTAAAGAGGGACAGAAACTCTAAGGCTTTTTTTCTCAAAACTAATGTAGAGATTAATAATAATTTAAAAGTTATTTATCTAGAGTTTTCTTATTATAGGATATAGACGTCACATTCTGTATGTTGTTCTAAAAGGAAAAAGCAGGATTAATATTCCCAGATTTTTCTTACAGTGTCAGGGCTCAGGGGTCTTTTTGTATTGAGAAGTGACATATATTTTATTTTCTTTAGAACAACAGATCTCTGATATAGATCATACTTAACAGCTTACTGTGGGTTCTAATTCTTTCTTTCAAGTTAATGAAACATCAATAAGTGCTTCAGTGAATGTGTTCTTTCTGTTGCCATCAAGCAAGGAATTTAACAGTCTCATTTCCGGGAAACATTTTCCTTCTCTATCATTTCATGCTGCCTTGGAGGCAAAAAAAATTAAATTATATTATCAGGTAAAATTGAAAAATGAAAAGTGCTAACAGTTATGTAAATAGAATAAACCACTATGCTGATCTGGGTTTATTTGCTGTAGCCCTCAGGAAGCCTATATCAACAATGAAATCGTATTCCTTAACATTGTTTTGCAAAGGTAACTATGCATTCAGACTATGTCTAACTATCCAGTGTAGTTAATAGCTTCTAGATTAGTAAAGGAAACAATTCAACAATCCAGTTTGAAAAAAAAGGACAAAAGAAAAAAATGCAGTTTATCATGTATGCTAGGAGGGCTGGGCAGAAATGGCATGATGATAATAATGCTGTTTCAGAGATTTTTTCATTTTATTCAACATCTGAATTAACGAGTAAATATCCTATTCGGAAAATAAACCTTTGAAACTTTATTTTATAACTCTGGCCACATTTTTCTTCTGAACGATACTTGAAATAGAGAAGACATTTTGATGACTCCAGTTATACAGTATCAGAATATGGCAGGATATCAGGGATTATTTCAAAATTACTGTGCACTGTCTCATTCTATTTCATGTATTGACAGCATGGCAGAACAGGATAAACCAAAGTTTCCTAGACTATGACACTCTGAATATTTGCAATGGGGATTCAAACCTATGCACTGTACATATATTCTGTATTTAGTGCTTAAAATCTCCTACTATCAATTTCATTACTCTTCCTCACACTGAGCATCACCTAAGATCATAAATACTTATTTATCGTGAAGCATATGTGAATCTTAGCTTTTTACAATGTTACTCTCTTAGAAGCATGAGCAATTTGCAGCAGCTGTTAACAGAAATAGAGATGCAGCTCAGAGAGCAAGCAAGATCCATAGAACCTCCATGCAGGTTTATGCATCTCAGGACAATTATTTGTGTCCTAGGAAACAGTGGTGGAGACTATATATGGCCAAAAATAAAAACCAAACCAAAACAAAAAATGTCTCAGTGCAACCAGATTCCTAACCCCTTCCAAAAAGCAGACAGTTCTTAAGTAGATCTATATCTAATGGATTTATTTTGAGAACAAAACGAGTGAAAAAAACCTGTGTCAATGCTGTCAGACTCCCCATGATGGAAGGTTAGAAGTAACATTAGAGAAATTTAAAGAATAAGTAAATGTTATACTTAATGGTTCTATCAAGTAGTATACAGCTCATTCTGTCTCTATCTTCAACCTGTTGAGTTCTACAAATCTGGAACCAGTAGTACAACTTCAATATTAAAACATATTTTTGGGGAGAACGTCCTATGCTGACCTATTGATATCTGTATCACTAACTGTTATGTTTTTATCAAGAAATTCTTCATAACTTTCAAGTTAGTTATAATTTCTGGCATGAGAAGTTAATAATCTCCTAAGAATAACAATTGCTTTGAAAATACCTCTTTTAATTTTAAGTAAAAATTTTTAAATTTTTTGTGCACCTGTTTGCAGACATATCTATAAATGAAAAACAAATATATCTCAAAGTGTCATTCAACAGAAAGAAAATAGAAATCCCTGGTAATATAACAATATATTACAATTTTGAAACCAATGAATGAACTTTATTTATTTAAAATAGGTAGCAATGTGAAGTGTTTTAAACTTATTTTGACATATGAAACATCAGAAAATAGGTTTATTTTCAAGACCACTGAATTTTCTTTAACTTTTTTCGGTATTTCTGGGACTCATAAATTTCCTGAACAATTGAGGCAATTTTTTAAATCCCATAAACTTGCCAAATATCTTCACAAACTTAAACTGAGTTTTTAAAGAACACATTATCAATCTAATCTGCTATTTTGTTAGCTAGTTCTGACACTAGAGCAGCACTGAGATTGTGAGGCTCTACATAATATGACAGGCCAAAGCAATTTTTTCATAAATTATTTAATTTAATTTAATTTAATTATAAACACCATATTTTTTTTAAAAAATAGTTTCTTATTTTAATGTGAATAATAGCCTAATATGTTAACTCAGTTTTTAAGAAAATCTTATATTAATTAAATATATTTTGAAATGGATAATTTATATTAAAATAATCCCCAAAACAAACAAAGAAGAAAAATCAAATTAAAAATCTTTGGACCTTGATTATATTCAGCTGAAGTACTGTTCCTTAACAAAGAACTACATTGTTCTTCTCTCTGAACTATAAAATTTCAAAATCAAGTCAGTCTTAATTTTGGGTGAGTTCTTTTATTTTTCCTTATAATTTTGTAGTTCTTCCATCTAAGATATAGAAGAACTGAAAGTCATCAAAACCTATTTGAAATTATTTTTTAGTTTAATTACTCTGTACCTCAAATGTTGGATTTACAGCAATGTGACCTGAAACAATAGATGAAATCAGTTCATAATGAAAGTAATTTTGGTACCTCAGATGCAGCTTATTTTTATAACCACAAATGTATATAAGGCGTTAATGGATTAAAAACCATTCTAGCAGAAAATAAAAGAGCAGACATTCCTCAAGAATAAAATAAACTGAAAAGTTGAAATATGAAAAATTGCTTATGACTTAGACATAATAATATTTTTACCTTTAAAGCTGTCCAGAAAAGTTGAGAGAAGCAGGCAGAAAATCAGCTGATTTGTTCTCATATGACTTGAATAATAGAATATGATTCTAAAAGAACATAATGACATTCTATCCTGTAGTAAATCTCATATTTTAATAAATTTTAATCATATTATTGTAGAGATCTTGAACTTGAAGAAATCTTGGTAGGGATAATGCAGTGTAAAGTAAAATAAACTATAAAATTATTCCTATGCTTAAAGGAAAAAAGAACAAAAACCAAAATAAACTCCTACCACTCCACACCCCACATATCCATCTCAGGATTGCAAAAGTTTTAAATGTAATATGACATATTACATTTTAAATGACATAAACCTCAGCCAGTAATTCACATAGCATAGATAGGAGATCAGACAGAAATTCAAAAACTTAACATGAATAAGGCCAAAGAAAGAGAAAGGTAGAAGGAAATTGTATCTTCCAGATAATTTTGCAGTCTGGAATTACCAGAATAGAAGACCTGCCAATGAAACAAAATGACTGTAATATGTCATTGGTAAAAGAAGAGAAAAGAAGAACATAAAATGTTCAAATTGGTCTTTAAAATTGATTTGTCTCTTTTATTCCACTGATCTTTTGGCTCTGAAAACCAGTGTGTGCACTTGGCATGTAAGAAATTATATTCAGGTGGCTTAATGAAGGGAACATCCATAATGATTTGAACCAAATTTGATACTTTTCCTAATCGACAGGAAAACTTTCTAGCAGCCTTTCAGTGCTTAAAGGGGCAAACAAGAGAACTGCAAAATAACTTTTTACAAGGATATGTAGAGATAAGATGAGGGGGAATGGCTTTAACTTGAAAGAAGTTAGATTTAGATTAGATATTGGAAGAAAATTCTTTCTTGTGAGTGTGCTGAGGCACTTGAAATGGTTGAAAAGTTATTGGTGCCCTATCCCTGGAAGTGTTCAGTGTCAGGCTTAGTGGGCCTTTAAACAATCTGATCTAGTGGAAAGTTCCTTGTATATGACAGCAGGATCGGGATTAGAAGGATTGTTTTGATGTCTTTGAAATGCATGACAGTTTGTGGCCAAGGGCAATGTTTACGTTCTGCAGTGATGGGAACCAAAAAATTCAACAGGTGTGCAAGATGTAAGGATCTAATTGGCTGAATCCACTACTTACCAAGAAAGCTTCCTTCTCTAAATTGCATATCTTCAACTTTGGAAAGGCAAAGGACCCAAGAAGATAAAAAATATCTATTTGAATGAGCTCTACTAAGAATGTATACAAAGGTCAAGATGAGGGAGCAAAAGAAAAACAGTATGTCCTAAAGAACAATTTGTATTTCACTTCAGAATAAAAGATATATTTCTATGTTTATTTTCTATGTTTACAAAGCAGCTGCAGAATAAACCTTTTTGAACTGAAAAAACAACCTAACTTTATTCTCAGCATCATTCTAGTGTGTCACTTCATAGAATGACACACAGAATACAGAGGATCTAAAGCGTTTCATGTTCTGTGGCGGTGAAGGAATTGACAAATAAGGCCAACTGCCTGTGGCTGTGACTGTCAGAGGAGACTATGCTCATTTAATGAGCTTCATATGAACATCTGAGTTCAGTATTTGGGCTTAAAGGAAGAGATGTTGCCACAGCTGCACTACTAGAGAATTTTTTTAATTTTAGGTCAATAAATATGAAAGGCAAAAAAAGGAAAAGAGTATATCAAATTGAGAATAAGGGATTAAAAAACAAGGTTAGGTACCAATTAGCTCTTATTTCTACTGTGAGGTAAAAATTATTTGAAAAATTTAGTTAAAACATGCAGGGTAGTTGTGGGTTTTTTCCTTTGCCAGATGTAAAGAGCTATTTCTGACTTTGAGTAGCTTCTGAATGCAATATTTCATAGTTTCCATTACTCTGAGTAGAGACTAAAATAGGATCCAAAATCATTGGGAAAGAAAAAGACCTCAATAAGCCTCTTTGCTTTCATGTTTCTGAACATGAACTCCTTCTGTTTTCCTTAAGTTGCAAAAGAGGTATTAACTCCTGACTGCTCCGATTTTTCTCTGATGTTTGGATTAAAAAGGAGCCAGAAAACCAAAATAAACAATTTTCACAAGGGAAAGGTGGCCAAATACTCCATTCCCTGATATTTCTCAAAACTAAAGACAATTTTAGGAATTATTTTCATTATCCATCATTTTTATATATATAAAGTATCCATAAATTTATTCTAAAGACCTTTGGAGCTCAAGAGATAAGGGCATAAAGCTCAGACTAGTGTCTCTTAATCTTTGTGACATTACCTTTAAAACCTGTAAACCCTTCCTGCAAAACTGCCACAGGTGAAAGCTGGAATTCTAATTGGGTAAAATGCTAGAATCCGGCCAGATACCATACAGAATATATTTTACTCCCTAAAACACAATCACAGCATAAACTGTGTTGCAAGGTCAGGTTTGCTTATGGAGCCTGTCCCTTCTGCTCTGTTTAGTGTTGCACATGCATGACCAAACACACATCCTGCTCATTCATGAGGATGTCTCTACCCAAGCTCAGAAAGATAACAAATGCACCACATCTGCATCATCACTAGATGAAACTTTCCATGACACATCTGACTGTGTCATTTATTCTTACCTGCTCTTTGGCAATGATGAGAGGCCCCCTAAACACCCTCTTCTTCATGAAGACTGTTCCCTGAACTACTTGAGAAATGCTCTAGCTATCACAGCTATTCCAAGAATAAAGTGTGCAATTTCATAGGGCTTGATGGCTTTTTAAAAAGCACTGCCTACATATTAAAGCCAGGTTCCTAGAGCTTTTGAAACTATAAAGATTTTATTCTTCCCTTGGCATTATATGGAAGCTGCTCCATGCTGTTTGGTTGATGCTGTGTTTCTCAAGGATACTACCAGACATAAATCTAACTTTTGTAAAAGGCAGACAATTCAGAGTTTTCTGAAAAACAGTATCTATGAGTACTACTTTCCTTTTTGTGTCAGAAGCAGGTTTGTTCAGGGTTTTGTTTGTTTTTTGTGGTTTAGGTTTGTGGGATTTTTTAAGGAAGCAATTACCTTTTGAGAAAAATTCACATTTTGAGTTGGTTAGTAATAAAAAATATAAATATATCTTAATCCTGGAATTTTTAAAAAGTTTGTGTACGGCCTGCCATCTGAAAAATTCCTTTAGCAAACAGACTTCTCTATCAAACAGGGAGCCTGACCACCATGACATAAATAGACTCATTATTCACTCCTAATTCATTGCAGTAAACACCAGAGAAACAATTTCTAAGTATCTCATTTGTGGCTATTTATAGCTCTGTGCAGCTTTTTCTTTCTTTTTTATTTTCTTCAAAGCAATCTTCTTTACCCTGTTCCAAATCTTTTTGAACTCACAGGCATTTCTGTTTTGTTGGCACTGCAATTTTATTGCAGTACCCTTTAAAAATGCATGTAAAATGATTCACTTTTCTAAGGTTATTGAATCCTTAAACTTCTATTGCTGGCCATCATTCTGTTTGCCTGTGAGATAAAAACAAGAATTATTTTTTCATTCAAAAATTGGAAAATATTCATTATATAATTCAATAGAGTTGCTAATTATCATCAGTATATTTACTTACTGAATCCCTTATGAAATGTAAACATTTTTAAATGAAATTATAAAAGTCCAAATAAGTTTTAATGGACAAGAGATAGATGAGTTATTCTTACTGAACAAAAAGGAAGGCATATTTCATCTTAATGATGGTGACTCATTTAAATGTTACAATTATATGAATATTGTTCAGTCAGTTTTTAGACACTTGAATTAAATCCAGTTGCATGTCATGTGTATAGGGATATGGGCACAGAGAGCCAAAGAGAAAAAAAAGGATGAGACAGAAAGCAATATCAAACAGCTGCAAAGATAAGCACAGATATAAGGCAATTTGCATTGCTGGTAACAGTCAACAGTTCTATGAAGTAGAACTTAATTTATCAAATAAAAAAAAATGAATATCACATCATTAACAATCACTTGTGAGCAGTTTCTTTGGAGTGATTATCAAGCATTACATAAGGACTATGTGGCCAAGGGCAAGAAAGATTCCAGTGACATAAACCAGCAATCACATGCAGTAAGACCACATTATTTTCCTGTTATTTTATGTCTTGTTCACAACACATACATACACAAATTTCTGTGTTTCTCCCTGTGCAATACATAAATGAGATCCACAGAGCAGAGATCCTGCAGAGCAGCTTAAAACAGAACATTGATTCATAATCAAAAGACACTTATCATTTGAATATTTTTAGATGTCCTGTAAGTGTAAGGATATATCTTACCAGTGATTGAATACTCAGCTGGGAATATCCACATGGCTGGTACCAATAGCAGCAGTGCTGCCTCAGTCACAGCAAGCTAAAATACTCTGCAGAAGAGGACCTGTGGGGGACCAAGTTCACCAAAGAATCATCAAAGAATCATCAAAGAATATTCAAAACAGTAATTTAGAATAACATGGTTAGCAGTAGGAAGTGTCAAAAGCAGGTTGCCTAAGAGGCCTGCAGTATCTCCACCCCTGAAGTTATTCAGATCTTGACCAAACAGGGCCTCCAGTTGACTGCATTATACTCACTCTTTTGATCGTGGAGATGTATTAGATGATCTCCAGAGCTCTCTTCTGATATAAATCACTCCAAGATTTTCTAACTTAAAGTATTTTTAACTGTGTGTCGGTGGCATCATGGGGTGTTTACAGTTAGTCAAGAGAGCTTTCTATAAATTAAGCCTTTTTTTTTTCTCCTGGTAAAGGCCTATGGCAGCCAATATTGTGCTGAAGGAGAAGAGGGGTCATCTCTTTCAACACCAAAGATAAACTTTAACATGCACACTTACACAAGATCACTAGTCCTCATGAAGAATGTTCTAAGTAATACTTTCGTCTAAAATATATATAAAGAAAGGAAAAGAGCTGTTCTGAGCACAAGATATGGAAGAACTAAAGGTATTTTATGACCAGAAACCTTTCATAGTATTCATTATTCTCAGATTTATCTCATAATTATGGGTAATTTAACCATATAGATAATTCATCTCCAGAAGGAGAATATATTAAATTTATTTTCTTTTTTTCATCAAGAGATAATCATCCAATTTTTTGTCATGCCTTAAAAACATTAATCATCAAACATCAATATATACAGTACCACATGTGTAAATATATTTAGTTTGGGGAAGGATAATTCCTTTTCATCTTGTCCTCTTTTATGACTAAAAATAAAGAATTAATATCAATTATTATTGCTCATGGACTTTTTATTGACTATGAATACAAGAAAATATTTACATTTTGAGCAGAATTTTAAACAGACTTTTAGTTAGAAAAAAAGACATTTGAATTAGAAAATCATAAGACTATGGAGCACTCATAGTACAAAAAAACCTTTTAGAAGAATGAGCAAAATGAACAAATGACTGTCAGATGAATAAACAAAACTTTCTGTCAGATACTGATTTTTGTTATAGCTTTGACTTAAGATTTTCAGCCAGCCCTGCTGACAACTTGCTGCTGATTACTGCTGTCATTGTAGACTTTCAAAGAAAAATTAGGATGAAAGAGGATGTCTGTGCTTATGGAAAAAATATTACGTATGTACTACGGATACTGCTTTTAATGTTTCTTTGTCAGTTACTGTGGGACATAGGAAATAATGAGGGTTGTATGTGTATGAGTGTGTTTTGCTATAACATAGTGGTTAAGTTATCACAGTTTATGATTAATCACATTTGTTAGAATTCTAAATCATGACCTGCAATTGGATCACGAAATGTTTCAGCAAGTGCATTCAGCAAAAGGCTTTATAAATTAACAAACACAAAATCATTTGATCTGTATTGCAGTAAGATTCCAGAAAAGACAAAATTACTTACTCTCACCCAGGGACAGAAGGATATAGACAGAAAGGACAATGACAAAAATATTTAAACTGCTGACTGATAGGGTGATCATCTAGGTAACTATGCCCAAAGCGTTTGCATATTTTATTAAAAAAATCCCCTGCTCTGGCAAAAACCTGTTATTTGTGCACTGCACCAAAACCCCTGCTTAGGCCCTTGAGCTCACTACCTGGCCTTCTCTCCATAAGTAAAATGAGTAACCTTGAGGTGTGATGTTCCATGCTCATTGTTTGTGACTACATGTCAAAAAGAAGAAGAAAATGCTTTGTTTACTAAGGCAGGGACAGAGAACAATGGCAGTCACATGGAAATAATATCCCTGTTCTCCTGGAAGGATGTTAACAGTTATTATATTGCACTACAAGTATGTGTCATCTCTAACCCAGCAATTCATTTAGTCTTCTCCCAAAAATGAATGTACTGTAGCAGGAAATTTATAATGAGAATTTGAGGGGAAAGTAAATCAATCTTATCTTCAGCCAGCAAGCAATAATACACACTAACAGGGGCAGACAGGAGTTGTCCAACACTGCGGCTTGCTAAAGAGGAATGTATTGATTTGTGTTTGCCTTTTTCTATTAATGGTAAAGTGTCTACAGCACTCTCACACATCATAGGATAAGGCTTAAGGGTGTCAAAAAGCAATATACAAAGTTCAAAATGTTTTTAGCTTTGATTTGTGAAAGCTATGATCATTTTGAATGCTTATTTAAAGGGTTTTTATCTGCATCACCGTCTTCCTTCAAACTAAGAGAAATTTTCTTCAGTTGTTGACTTTCTAATAATCTGTTCTCAACAAATCAGTTTTCACTATATAACTATTCCCATTCATTCTTGCTGTTTTGTGATACCAGAATATATTGAAGATGTTACACGTACCTTTTACTTTATACAACCAATTTTATATTTGATGTCCGTAGGCTTTCAGGTATTGGCTTCCGTTTGTCAAACAAGATATAAAAAATACCGATAAGTTTGATTACAAAAGGGGTCTCATAGCGCATTTTAGTATACGTTTTTAGGATATCATAAAATAGCAGGTTTATTTAATGTGTTATATTTGTCAATTATACAGTCTCATTATTATAAGTCAAGATCGATGTAACATTAGGCTTCTGAAATGTGATTGGCCATGGACATCTACTGTCTTGCTAAATAAAAAATCCTTGCATTATTCCTAATAAACTTTTATATGTCATCATGAACATTTATTATGTACACCTCAAGTTTATAATCCAGATATTATTGGATTTAGTAGTTATTGCATGCTGAATTACATGCTATGGTCATGGAGTAAGAAAACCATTAAGCAGATTTCCAAAATTCACCAAGAAAATTTACATTGTGCAAGATGAAAGAAGGTGTCTCCAAAGAAATACTGCAACTCAAAGACTAATAGGCAAGGTGACATTTTGACTAATAAGTAAATAGAAAAATGCATCTTTTAGTAAGCAATTTTTGAACAAAAAGAAAGCTTTTGTTAAATAACAGACTAGCTATAGTTATAAGCGATAGTCACATCTGTGTTGATATAGTAACATCTCAAACTTTTTGAGAACTATATATTTTAGTATAATTGATATTCAAACATCTCTAATAATAGGAACAAATAGAATAAAGAAATACAGAGGGTAGTGGTTCATATCTTCAGCCACAGAATCAATTAGAAGGAGCTGTCTATGTATCTGAGAAATATTAAAATGCAAAAACATTTAAATTAACATTTTATTCTTTGGCTTAATAGATGCAAAAAAATCAGTTTTATTTTCTTTATTTCCCTAGCACCTGACAGACATTGATGGACATTTTAGATATTAAATTATTCTGTCTAGCTTTCTGGTGGCCAGGCTGCCTCATTTTCCTAGAAATTCAGAAGGTTGACACACATGTCAAGGGATTTAAAGAAAACCACTTGTGCAGCAAATGAATGCTGGATATCATACTGAAGTAAGGCACTGAAAATAACATTGAAAAATTATTTTTAAAAACTGAATCCTACCCTAAGTGATTAATTTAATGTGAGATTTATTATCCTTTGAGCCAGGGTAAAATTCAAATGCCGCATGGCCTCCTGGTGTTATTTTAGTAATGTGAAGGGTTTTACTTGGTCTCTAGCAGCCTCTCCAGAAAGTTAACGTGTCTCTTGTCTTGTGTCACAACTGGCAGACTGTGAAGAAGCCTGTCTTATCACCCTGGCCTGTTTCACCTGCGCCTAGTCACCTACATTAAGATAACTAAATCCTTACCTTGCTCTTCTGGGCTGGCAGCTAAGTCAGATATATTCTTCCAGGTGTGCCAAATCATAACAGACTCCTACCTCCAGTCAAGTGAATTAAACTCCTGTATATCTTCTGCTCATTCTTTCTTTTTACTCTCAGGAAACTGTAGCATTGTTCTCATGGGTTTCACAAGTTAATACCATACCTAACTACATCTCTGACATAGTAATGAAAGTCAAGGCTCAGTCTGTTTGTAAATTAAAAACTAATACATGGGGAGAGAGAGTGGGTTTTGTACTCCCATATGAACAGAAACAAAGCAGAAAATTGAAATTGTTGGTCATGTATCCCATTAGCACATGATTTACTCCAGTAAATGTTTATTCCACTGTCCCAAAGGGAATGTTTTTATTGATATCTGTAGAAAGCACAAGTGAGTTCCATACAGAGTATTTCAGGAATATTTTTCAGGCTCACATTGAAATCACACTCCAAATATTCAAAATCAAGAAGACTTCAGATATATATGAATAAAATTTGAAATTTTCAGGTAATGAGACTATTATAATTCAATTCAACTGACCTGATCTTTGCACCTGAATCTTGAAAACCCTACTAATGTATAAATGGTGTAGATCTCCGTGATATAAGGCACAGGAGTCAGAACTTGAGACTCCTGTTTTGACTGACTCACATTTTCTCCTAAGTGGGAAAGAGACTGAAAATGTATTATCTCTCATTATAATTGTAGCCTCTGACCCTGAGAACATCTAGGCAAATGTACGCATAGTCCTTTATGTTGTCTCATAGAAGACATAAAAATTAGACTAAAAACAAGTCTTTACTTGTTTATATAATTTCCAGCTATATATTCACCCTCTATAGAGTCTATTAACTTTTTGTGAGCTGTGAAGCATCTAGTGCATTCCACTGTATTCTCCAGGCTCAGAAGCTGTGTGTGCTTCAGATCAGGAATGCTTGTCTTTGATTTGTCTGCATTTCTGAAAAGGTGACTGGCAAGAGACATTTTGATCTTGAATTTCGATAAAGTGAGATGGTCTTATGTTTGACTGATACCTCACTTAGAAACTAGAGTAAGTCACAATTCTTTCAGCCTGAGCTGGTATTGCTACAGCTGCTGCTGCTGGAACTTCTTTATAGTGTTCCATTAATTCTATAAAAAACAGGTTTGCTGTAGAGTAACACCTACACACACACAAAACCAAAACAAAATAAAAAACCACCCCTCTGACTGATAGTGATGATGTAATTGGACTTTAACAGGGGAAATCCATCTTATATGATTAATGCTCATTTAAAATTTATGTGTTTGATGCTATTTTAGTATGTCTTGTACACGATCCATCTTATAAGGTTGTGATATTAGCTGTGTAAGCACTTTATAAAGCAGACAACTATTATTCCCCCCATTTTACTGATTTGTAGACTGCAGCAAAGATTGGTGCACTGACTTGCCTTGTGGGAGGTCAGTTCTCTCAATATTGCTGCAGTAATCCATTTTGAAGCATTGGTGAATTTCTGTGTTGGACTTGCCTGCGGCCATTAGATGTGAAAATGGTCCACTAATAGAGTTTTTATCAGCTTGAGACAGCCAAAGTGCTCCCTCTGCCAGTATTCTGGAAGCAATTTAGTAGGTAACTCTTCATGACTGTGACAGGCAAAGGTAAATCCCATGTGGGAGTTCTGTTTTCTTTACTTTCTGCAGCAGTACAAATACAAGTAATCAAAGGAAGGTTAGGAAAACTGAATGACGGTTCAGAAAATGTCTTGCAGTAGCCCTCATGATTTGATGTGTCACTAACAGGCCATGTACCCATTAAATTCCTGTTGTAAAACTCTCATTATGTCAGGGGAAATCTGTCATATTAAATCTGAAAAACACAGGTTTTCATGGCTGTTTAGTACTTTCTCTGAATGCCAACTTGGTATTTTAATGCTATCCCATGCCATTATAGTGCCAGAACTGAATCCAGAGCACTGCATCCCCTAGAACAATTATACCTATTCATAGAGGTCAGCAAAATTGTACAATGACTAATATATACCATGTTCTCTTGTGCTCTAAATTTGGGAATACAGAGTGACTGTACTGCTTTTGTAGCAATATTAAACTAAACAAACTAGTAATGTTTACCATGATGGGCAAAGATAAAACTTGGAATCCAAATGCCTTCAAAGAAATGCAGACAATCCAAAACTTAAGGCATAAGTCACATGGTACAACATTAGCTGAGATCTGGCTCCTTTTAAAGCTGACTAAAAATTGTGAAGTTAACTGTCCTCCTAAACTTTTGGACAAAAATGGGGAAAGGGTTTCTGAAGACAATTGTAATACAACCAGTAATCTATTTTGGCATTTCAGTTAAACAGAACTCAATTCCTCATTCTTTTTCAGCCCTGGACTACATAATTGGTCCCCAAAACACTGCACTGGACTAATCTAAATAAGGATTCCTTCAGGGTGCTTGAACAACTGTGAAATATTTAATTCATTAAGCACAAACCATGCTGTCTTAAATAATAGACTAGATAATTCTAGAATATCACTGAGAAAATATATTATTTCTGATATACAATGATTTGCATTTGTCTCCTGAACTTAGAATATCAACTTGTTTACAGTTTCCACCACTTCTGCACTTTGTCATTAAGAAATATAATAGAGAGTGCTAATTTCACTAATCAGAACACCAATGTCTGTCTGATTTCATCTAAAATGTTAATGAAGATATCTGTGCATCTGGTTATAATTTTAAATTAAGTTGGCCTTGATAAAGAAATTAGCACTTGTTATGGTAGTTTAAGGCAGGGCAAAATTTGCTCAAGAGAAATGAAAACCTCCTATTGCTTGAAAACAGTTGTTAATTGTTGGTATCTTCTCCCTGGGGTCCAGTAACAGGATCAATGAGAATGCCTCAAAATTCTGTCAGGGAAGGTTCAGACCAGACAGTAGAAAGCAATTCTTTACCATGAGGGTGATCAAATACTGGGAACAGGCGTCCAAATGAGATATTTTATGAACCTTGTTGGTTTCTTCAAAAATTTAAAATATTCTATTCTATTCTATTCTATTCTATTCTAGTCTAGTCTAGTCTAGTCTAGTCTAGTCCATTCCATTCCATTCCATTCCATTCCATTCCATTCCATTCCATTCCATTCCATTCCATTCCATTCCATTCCATTCCATTCCATTCCATTCCATTCCATTCTACTCAACATTTTTTCCTTTGTTGTTCAGTAGAATCCTATCAGTTTCTAGTTCCACCAAAAGTCCTTTCAAATAAACACATAACAAATTTTCAAAGCAATAATAATTACAAGTCAAGTCACAGGTGTCCTATTTCAATGTGGAAAAATAAATTGGAACGTGTAAACTGAAGACAAATTTTGCAAAACAAACTTTTGCACAAACATGTATTTGCTGTAGACATAACAATATTATAAATGTAATAGGTAACTTTGCTTTCAATAGGTAACTTTGATGTGCACAATTTATTCTCTTTTTCTATGTTATTATTTCCTTTTGCACATTACCAAGTAATAAAAAGTAAGTAATGAAAACACTGATTTTTTTAATCTGTACTTGATCTTCACCTATTTTAACTCAATGGAATTTGCAGCTGCAAGTGCTGAGTTGAATACAATGAGATTTTAAGCTTTTTCCAGAAACCAGATTTAACAAACATGTTGTATGGAGTTAGATTAAAAGTTGTGTTCTTATTTGACTTGTTAAAATTATATGAAAAAATAAAATGGGTCCATATTCTATTTTTCTTGATACTAATTTAAACATAGAATAACTTCGGAATATCAAGAATAAAGCTTGCCAGAGTAAGCCATACATTCCTCAGCTCCAGACCTTATTATTTCAACTGATTATGTCTGGAAATGAATCCAAGTGGTGTTGAAAAAGAAGTTTTGAAATTCATCAACCCATCTTTTTAGTGACACATAGGTCTCTGAATACATCACCCCACATTATAGTTTATCTTAATATTCAGAGTCTGCCATAGCAAAGGACCAAGCTTTTCTTTTCAGAAATCATGACCTCCCTTGACAGCTGTTATAATTGAAAGAAACCATAAAGTTTTCTGTCAAGAAGAAAAGACTTGCAAGCATAGGAGATAGAACTTTTGCCAGAGCTGCACAGAGATTTAGGAGCTCTCTTTTACATGTGATATGAGCTTGTGAAATGAGCTCAGATTTAACAGCTTTCAGATTTAAATGCAAAATCCATTTCTTTCACTTATTTTTCTCTAAATAGTTTTTTCCTATAGTGTTTTTTTCTGACCTAGCTTGGTTTTACTGTCATCAAAGTGAGAGGTTAGAGGACAAACAAGTACCCAGACAGATTCTTGGAACAGTCGTTCATCTTTTTCTCATCTCATCCACAGCCTTGGAGATTTTCTCAGCATAAGAACACAGTAAGGTTGTGACATTTTTCCACTTCTCTCCTGTCTTTTGTGTCCAGCCATCCTGAGTCCACTAGAATCCATGTGATTTATGGGTCTGTGACTAGCACAGACAGAGATAGAAAATTTAAAAACTCATCTTGACATCTCTATGAAATTTTGCACTAATCTACCCTGGACTGGAGTCAGTATGACTCTGTTCACATGAAATGGCTGATGAAGACTGTAGAGTAGGACCCATTCATTTTAGTGCAGAGCCATATATCTAACATTTCTGGATCTAACCTGGTTGTTTTATCTGCTGCTGTGCTGAGCCAAGTAGGTTAAGTGTTTGATAATTCGTTCTTTTTCCAAATGTGGTGTTGGAGACTAGTTCTGGGTGTCACATGCAACTTCTTTTTGATCTTGCTGAACAGTCTGTATATTTAACCACTGAAGAAAAATAAAAAAGGGGTACCACATCTCTTCACAATAATTTCATTCCAACCCTACATTCCTTTCAGTTTTATGGGCCTGTCCACTTGTATTTGTATTCTTTTCCATACAGCTCAAATCCAACTACATTCCTCTACCTTATGAAGAAATAAAATTAAATAATACAGCTAAGGTTTTTTCTGCTTTTGTTAATTAAAAAATTATTATTGTATAAGGTATTTACACGTCATTTTTCAGCTCCAGCATATTCACATATCTCCAGCATATTCATATTTCAGCTCCAGCATATTCACACATCTCTCTCTCACATAAGCTCTTCAAAACATCAAGCAGTCTGTGTTCATGCAATGCTTATCTCAGAGTAGCTCTTTTCTTGTTAGGCTTTGGGTAGTGCAACAACAAATATGATCAATAGTAATAATAGTAATAAATACAGATCATCACAGCTCACTTTCAACAGACATCAACACAAGATGAAATTTAATAGTCCCAAATATATCACAGGCTTGAAAAAATGATCTTATTAATCCTAAAGTCTTAACCTCCATGAATCTTTGAAGATAATTATCTATCTCTCCTAAATTTAGTTTCTTGAAACAGCTTCAAGACAACAGATAGGGAGATTAGATACAGAAAAACATTGACAACTGTGTGTAAAGAACATGGGCTTAAGAACTTGATATAAAATATCGATCAAAATCTGAAGGAAGAAAAAATAAACCCCAAAATTATGAAGACCAATATACTATGTCTACTTGTATTTTGAAATAATGTATGTACAAGAAGATATGTATAACACTCATTATGTTGTTGAATCCTTAAGTAAACAATTATTTCAGGATTACCTTTTAAAAGAGACCTCTATAACTCCTACTTATTGAAATGGAGAAAAACTCAAGTTAGTTGCTAGCTTTATTCCAGTAATAACCTTAAAATAATAGAACTAGATGTATACCAGTCAATGCATGTAGCAGAAGGTGAAATTAAGGTTTACTTTAATGCTGCTTAAATAGAAGTTGCCTGCCTATCTTTGTTCACAGTAGATGATGATGTTAATGGCATAATCCCACCAAAATCAAACAAATGGAGAAAAAATATTATGTTTATTTAATGGGATGGGAGAGTGATCAGTGCAACCACACAATTTGTAATCTGCTGTCAGTGGTTTGAAAATATTCAGCAAATGATTTTAAAGGCACAAATAGGATTAACAAATAGGTGTGAAATTTAGATTGTGATAGACTAATTTGATAATGGTTTTCAGAAGGAGGACTATTGATTTTCTAGGCAACAGGAATGTAAATTGCCTTAATCTAGCTGTACTTAACGAAGTATTTCATATGGTTCCATTGGAAAATCTATTATCCAAATGGGGCACAGGGGTATACAATAACTGACTTTTAAAGTGAGGAAGTGAACAGTGCTGAAAGAGAAAACGTAATTGTACAAGGAAGTTACTAGTGTAATTTTTCAGGGACAGGTTTTCAGTTTAGTCTTATTTTGTAATATTATTCATTTTTTTGATGTGAAAAATAGATTTTTAGAGTGAAATTTCATATTGATTCAAAGACAGGTTTCTGTTCTTTGGGGCCAAGAATAACTGCAAAGGAAACAGAACTTCTTTATTGTAAAATCCATTCCCCTGGATAAATTGAGAAAAAATTGTTTGTTCACAGAGTCTGAGATTTCTCTTTCTTTATATAGGTCACATGAGTTGAATAGAGTTCCAGGACAGAGCCAGTGTAGCAAGCTATTACTTTTGGAGGGGCATATGCAGCAAGGAATGGTAGATATGAACTCAGGCTTGCTGGAGAGCTGGGTTCTCAGGAACTCCAGATGGAAGTCAGATGAGGTGGATTATTTCAAATAAGAACTGATAACTTCATGTGGAGTAACCGAGTCTCATACTGCATTTCTTACTACTACAAATCCATAGCTCACCTAATTACTTGATAGACCCTTCCATTTAAACAAAATAGAGTTTGTCTGGAATATGAAAATGAATCCTTGTCTTTGGGCTTGTTTCAGCTGCCCACATACAGGCATCTAGAGTGATCAAGAAGCCTATGTCAAGATGTCACATCACAGTTTAGGTCACCTCTGCCAGTCCCATGTGATGCCCAAGATAACCAGTAGTATTTGACTCCATCTCTATTACATTATGTTCATATCCCAAGTAACATTAAAGAGGGATCTTCATGTACTTTAGCTTTAGATTAATAAAAAGGTGGAAACAACAAATAAATTATGGTGATGGAACATATTCTGTCTCCTATATACAAGCAGTATAAAAAAAATAAACTCATATAATGTTTCTTGTTTTTCTTGGCATTTGAGAATATTTTCTCCTGCAGCAACATGGCTTGTTCAAAAAGAAAAAAAGAAAAAAACAAACAAAGAAAAAGACCTTCTTGGAACATGTACCTTTCAGATGAAACTCCAGTTCAACAGATATAGATGATACCCATATAAAAAAATTTATCTCCATACAAAAGTAATGCCACTGCCAAAATTTTCCTCCTCAGTCTTGTATGAAGAATTCATTTAAATGCTGCCCATGCTAGAGAAATATAGAGTATATGTTCAGTTTTGGATGTTTTGTCTCAGAGTCACATTTTAAATTATTTCCTATTTTTTTAATAATATATCAATTATTGAAATGTCATCTCAGTAGTGGGCTTTTTTCATAGTGATGCATTTCTTTTTCTTTCTCCTTTAATTTCAACAAAAAAAAAAATCTCCACTTGGCGCTTCCATCAGAATAGTTATTATTCTTGCTGCTATTAATCTATTGCTTTGAGGCTGGAGATTTTGAGTTCCTTCCTATTTTTCACTGGTTTGGTTTTTCCTGCTGTATTATAAAGAATCACCATACTTTATTTCTTACATTCATTATCTCTCTGGGGTTAATACACAAAATCTATTTATCTCTAATAATATGAGATAAAAATTGATTATTTTCTATCATAAGCAGTATTTACTGCAAGCAGAAAATTATAAATCAACTCTGCACAGTTTAAACTTGGTCTGACAGAGAGTAAATAAAGCTATATTTTGTGTTCTGATTTGGCCAGGCTTAGTGTCAGGCTTATTTTTGTTTGTCTTTTAGAGATCAGGAAAGGAAAATTAGGGAACTCATCTTATAAAAATATTCCTGGCTTGGCCGACACCATTGCAATTGATTAGTATTGGCTTTGTCTACCTAAGAGAACTTCAACAATCATTTCACAGATAAGTCAAGATTCAGGTTAATTGCTATTCTTGGATAATTCATAGCTTAGCTTGAATTAGTTGACAAAACGGATGCTACCTAAAAACTATTCATCATCAAAGCAAGGCACAAATTTTGGTAAGAATGCAAGGATCTTTTCCCATGTTTTTGTCTACCCATCTCCAGAATAAAATCCACTGAAGCACATGGGAGGAAGTATTCATCAACAAGAGTGTAAAGCTCCTTATTTATCTTAACTGATGAAAATGTAGTATTAAAAAAAAACAGTTTGAGCTCATATAATTTGCAAGGGATGTAGAAAGGAATGAAACCAGAATCAAATAGGATTTTTATGGGTAGTAAATTTACAAAGGTCTTGTGGATTTGGAATTGGCCCCACAGCTAGTGGGCTAGGAAAAATTTCAGAGCTGCTGCAAATCCTCTTTTGTTCAGATCTAAACCCATTGTTCATTCAGTGGGTGGAGGGCAATTATATTTTTATTTATTTTTTTGCCACTAAAAGAGTTCTCTGCAGAGCTCCAGGAAATCTACAGGGAGACGTAGAAGGTTTTTTCCCAAATATTTCTCCTAAATTCTTTTTTACTTCAGGAAACACCAGCACAGCTTAGGAAGAGCAGAGTAACTGGAGGCAACAAGGGCCACACAAGCCCCAGGCTTTGCCTTAAAGTGAAGCAGAAGCTGTTCACATGAGAACATTCTTTTGCCCACCACTAGAATTGATGGACAAAATTGTTTTCTGCTGATAAAATCTTATAAGAGCTGCATAAACCAATGTATCTGCAAACCTCTCCATGGGTGGTCTCTGCACAGCATGATCTGAATTGCTAGGAGGTCCATCTGATGCTGGAGAACCTGGGGTTCCCTCACACCAGAAGAGGAATAAGATTATCTAAACTATCCTCTTTTTATTTCTCCTCATAGCTGCAATATATGGTGTTTTAAGCAATACCTTAAGAAATCTGAGTGCCCTTTTCACCAGGATTACAATAAGCACTAATACCAATTCATTAAATTGCCTTTTGAGATGACAGAAACTGGTGGCGTTCACAAAGTCTAGGGCAGAATTTAGAGATTTTACTGTATGACAATGGTGCAGATGACAAGAAGACCTCTTGTCTTAGTGACAACAAGCAGAGACAAGCAGACAATCCCCAAAAACAGCACCAAAAGCAGCTGGATAGCAAAGCTGATCTGAGCCAATGTGACCTCCTACAATCTTGAGTCTAGGATGAGCAGATTTATTATAGTTTACTGTGTAGCCACTGCATAACCCCACTGATTTTTCTGTAGAGCCACAGAAAACATGAGGGCAAAATGAAGCCCTTTAAATTGTGTTTGACAGATTTTGCCTCCCACCATAAAAACAGATATTAGATGTCCTTAAGTGAGTTCAATACTGACCTTTTCAATATTTCATTCAAGTTAATTAAAGTTCAAAGAGTTCAACTAAATTTGAATATTTTTCATAATAATAGGAAGCTGTTGGGGTTTTTTAGCCTCATTTTTATGAAAAAGGAAAGCTAGAATCTCAATTTTTAAAAAATTTTCTATGAAATCTTGCTTACAAAAACTCTTCACCTTGCCACAGCAAGAATTCTCACAAACACAGCAAAGCTCATTTATAATTTGGGTATTGAAATTTATGTCAGAAATTAGCAAAAAGAAATACAGAATAACAGCATGAATTGCCAGTATAGTAAGTGGTAAGACGTATATTATGTAAGCATAATTTGACGTTTTAAAATTTAAAGATAAGTTTGAGAAACACGGGTACACTCTAATTTTTTCATAGCAGCCCACATAGTGCTGTGTTTTGGATTTGTGCCTAAAGCCATTGGCAGGACATTGTTGAACAATGTTTGCACAGCATCAAGGCTTGCTTTTTTCCCACTCTGTCCCCTGAACAAATAGTCTGAGGGCAAGCAATAAGTTGGGACAGTTGACCCAAACTGGTAAAAGGGATATTCTATGCCCTACAATGTCATGCTCAGCAATTAAAGTTAAGGCTGGATGAAGAAAGTGTGGGTAAATGGGGAGGTCTGTTGTTTGTCTTCCAAGGTGGCTGCTGCTCAGAGATTGGCTGAGGACTTGCCTCACCTTGGGGCAGAGAGTATGTGGTGGCACACTTAGCTGCTTGCCTGGCAAAACCAGTATGGAGGCCTGAATTCTAAAATTTGGAAAATTGTATCTTGGGTTTAGTAAAACTGACAGTGGTCTGATTTTAACAGATTTTGGACAACTGGGAATGTGCCAATTGATGAGCCCATAGGTTTATTTTGAAAAAGTATTTTGACCACTGACTTGTATTTTCTGAGGTACTTTTGGCTATCACTAGCCATCTCATTTACAAGACATTATTTTCTTTTAAAGTCCAAGAGTGCTGCGTAGTAATATACTTGTGAAAAGCATAATTTGTGGGGCTTTGTTTTGTATTGATTTCAGAATGACAGAATATTCTGAACTGGAAAGGACCCACAAGGATCATCAACTCCAACTCTTAAAGTAAAAACAGCCTTTACAGGGATCAAACCCATGACCTTGGCATTATTAGCACGATTTAAACAACTGACACCTTGTTGTTGGATATCCCCAAAATAAAAAAGAAAAAAGAGCTGTTGAAAATGGACACATAATTCTCACCTTGAGAAGGATGGCAAAGAGGAGGAGGAGGAGCTCAGAACAACTGTAACTCATGCAAACAGTCAAAAGAACAATATGCAAAAGGTTAAAGAAATGCAATCCTAGCAAATGCTCACTACTTAATAAAAGCAAAGGTTATATATAACACAGTACAGTTGATTCAAATTAATCAAATCAAGCAAGTGCTTCCTAAAGAAAATTAATAGTATCTGTAATCTCTTAAAAAATTTAGCAGAGGTGGATGCACATACTGTGGTAAGTTTGCAAAGCATCAAACCTTCTGCCCATGTAATGCCTTGATGGGTTTTGATGATTTCTGTTGCAAAGTAGTAGAAGAAGCTGAAACTGTTTAATATTCCTTTCCGGGAAATTAGTATTTGTATTTCCATTTTGCACAATGTTTCATCTTCCTTGTTCCCTGTGTTTATCGGAACTGTAGTACTCAGGCATATGAGACTAGAAAAACATTACAAAAGAAAGGTAACTACTGAGTTATTTTAGGGATAGATGACTATCTGAAGAAGATAGAAGGCAGAAGAATACCAAATGCATTTGGAAGACATGGGTAAAGGAACTGAGGAAACGTAAGAAAAACTCACCCACAGGTCAGATTTTATGAAGGAGGAAGCAAATTTAAAAAGAAATAAAAGGTTTGGAGTTGACATTGAAAGATAATACAAGAAAAGGACATACTGTGGGAATGTCTTCCCTTATGAAAGGTCTTATGTTTACTAACATTAGTATAGTTAGGCATAACTTTCAACTGATGTACCTCAAAGTCTATAAAATATTACTTTCTATATTTCTGAGGTTTTTTAAAGCATGCTTGATAATTTTCAGCAGTAGTTAACAGTTCTTTCCGGAGCGAATTACATTATACTACTGATTAGCAGACAAAGCAGGAAACAACAAATAAACCATATCATGAAACTGTTTTTGAGAATCCTTACTGTCACTGTGTTGTTGACATATTAGGGTTTGCCCCAGTAAGGGAAGGAAATTTGAGGTTAGTTTTTTCCTTATAATGCAATGATCATGTAATGATTTTCCTACTGGTGATGGCAGACATTTTCTTCGGGTGCTAGCATTGATTTGTGGTGTTCTTTTTCTCCTTAATGAAACAAGAAAAAGTTAAAAAATTATTAAAAAATGAAAAAAAAAATGCAAAAACACCCTCCAAAACCGGGAACCAAATAGTAGAAACCTGCATATTAATAGGCATGACAGATGGAGTGATTTCTCCTAGGTAATAAGCTCTAATAGGCATGGATATACTGAGAAATGAAAGACCAGACAGTATGACTACCTCATGGGCATGGTAGCAGAAAAGTTGACTACAGCTCAACTATTAAATAAAGGATGCAGAAGGTAGGAAAGGTGCCAGGGTAGGGTGCAAAGAATCTGCAGCAACATGTCTGAAAAAAAGGATGCTGTATGTGAGAGGAAAAAAAAAAAAGTTTGTTCTATAATATCTTGAAATAATTTTCTGTGATTTCTCATGTGATTTATTATTCCTGCCCACATATGCCTTTGAAGTCTAGGTTTAACTTTTTAATGAGTGAGGGGGTTAAAGAATTGCCTGAGTGTTTTGGCTGTGTAGATAGAGTACCTCACTTTAAAGAACCCATGGGAAGGGAAGGAACACAATGGAGCAATCACATTTGTGTGTGGTTTTTTTTCATATTTAGTAAACAGGAAGTCCTAATGAAGAGGGGGAAGGAAATTAATGTCTTCATAACAAGTGGAGTAGAGAAATATTGGTGATTGAATGTCTGAAGGTCTGAATAGGTTAAACATAGAGCCTCTAAATATGGGATTTACTTATTTCAAATGTAGAGCCCTTATTGACATATGCCTAAAAAGTAGGATCCAGGTAAATACAACTATCAATATTAACATAACTGAAGTCACTTTTCTTATAAACTTTTTTTTACTCTGTACTGTAACAGAAGATTTTGATTCATAGCCTTCCCTACCTCCCCCTCTGACTCTTCTCAGGCTACAGGTGCCCTTTTCTGTTCTCTCTGCCACAGAAAGTATGCCTTTATTTATCCAGTGGGGGGTAAGAATAGCTTGTGAATCTTTGGTTGTTTACATCTAATCTCAGAAGGAGACAACCAGTATGGATATCCCTTAGTTCTATCCAGAGCTCCCATTTAAAAAAAGTGTAAGCCTTATGCAGGTTGCTAAATAAAGTGTGTGAAAATTCATTAGAGCTACTCCAAACAATGCAGGTGATAGTTGTGCAGCTAATTAGTCAACAGTTTGGAGTTTTTAGTCTTTTCACCTCTGAATAAAAGGTAAAGTTAGAGTTCACTTGTGTTCCCAGTTAGAAAAAGGATCGCATTAGCTGTTTGCTATCAACACCCCCGGTATGTCTGAGACACACTTGGCCACAAGGAACAAGAAAACTCTGAGGAAAAAAAACGCTCAGATATTTATATCAGTATCTACACTTTAATATATCTAACTGCTGACAGTAAATAAAGACTACAAAAATTATAAAGAATAATAGTCAAAGCACTGAGCTTCAGGGCAATCTGAAGCAGCTGCATGCTTTTAATATAACAAATCTTGCTCAGTATGGCTTTACTAGCACAGGTGGTACTGTACATTATTCTTCCTAGAAAAGAGTTATGATATTTCATTACACCCATTGTTCAGAGTTACAGCATTCTTCTTTCCAAAGGCGGCAGATGAGATGAGGTCTGTAACATGAACTGGGAGGGTGTTTGCTGGTACCTGGAAGATGATTAACAGTAATCCGATGCAACATGCAACTTTTGCAAAAGTGAGAATAATAAAATCAGTGAGCCAAACAAATGAGCCATATGTTGAGTTATCTATCACCCAGGAGGTGTACTAGGAAAAGGGTGCTGATCACCTCACTGGGCATTTTCTGCATAGACATCAATATAAGGTTAGAATCTTTATATGTGATGATAGCTGATGGTTAGTCCACACAATTGTTTTGAGAATTTTTTTATTATTATTTCTTATTGCTTATATGGAGGAACATGAACATTTCTCACAAATCTATATGCACTATTAGCAAAGTAAGGAAATACAGCTTGAAAGAAATAAGGTTTTACTTTAATGTTCAAGAGTTCATTTTGTATGAAGAGAAATACAGTTGTTTTATCATAGTTACAAATAGATACCTTGAATTGGAAAACAACAAAAATATGTAAATTAAATGGGAGAAATGACTTCCTATTTGATTTCTCATTGCTGACCCTTGAAACAAGCAGCAGCTAAACAAGTCATTGACAACTTTTGAATGTTTCATGTAATTCATAGCAAAATTGCTGTATGAATATATTATATATAGTATACATATATATTATTTATAGATATATAAATGTTTCTGTTTTTTTCAAATCTGAACAGTTTGAACTGCTGTAACTGTTCTGCTTAGATAAAGTGACAGCTTTTTTTTTTTTCCTGTGTCCATCTGTGATATTATTTTCTCTGAAAAAAAAAAGGTTCTTTTTCCTTCTTTTATTGCTGTACAAATGCAAATATTTTTAATGAATAAGAAAACTTCAAATAAACTCAAATATTTTCCTGCACACAGTCCACAGCTTCCCTGCTCACAATGATTTTGTAAAATAATCTATCAGAAATCTGTTCCCATTAGCTGAAAATGTATTATTCCTTGTGACATATCAAAGGTATTTGTCAGAATTTATAACTTTGAAGCTGGAAACACTAAAAACTGAAAACCCTCAAATTTCAAGCATCTTTGTTTCAATAGGTTATTCTGGATTCACAAATTTCTGCAGAAGAAAGATTTGCTTTCACTTTATAAAATGCATAATTAAACTGCTTATATCTTGATTGCCTGTTGATTTTCACTTAGACAAAAGTTACATATAAAGCTTACAAACCTTTTTCTTTCTAAATACTGCTCTAAACCCCATTTCCATTGTGCTCCGCAGCCAAGAGTTCAAGATTCAGCTATGATCTGGCCCAGCAGCATAAACTGGTATTTGACTTCTGAAAAATTTCTTAGTTTAGAGACGTGAAAAAAGAGGACAGAAAAATGAGAGAGATAAAATTACAGCCAGAGGTAGCTCTATTGAGACAAGATAATTAGTGGCTCAAACATCCAAGGAGAAAAGCACTAGCATGAAAAAATATAAAATACTAAAACACAACTTATACAGATAGTTGAGTAGTTAAGAATCACCGGGGCTTCGAACTGAGATTATCAGTGTCACCAGTGATGACAGAGCAGGTGACATCTGGCAACTCAGAGCTGCCTCACTGACAACCTTTTCAAGGAATGATTAGATGCTGCTTTGAGCCTTCTGACTGACAGCTATGAGGCCAGTAGAAAGTCTTACCATGCCTTAAGAGTACTGGTGACGAAACTAATGCTTAGCCTAACAGCTCATTAAATGATCAAATCTTAGCTCTGTTCCATGTATACTGAAGTGGTAAGTAATTGCTTCTTACTTTTCAAGCTGAGAATATATCTCATGCAGAGTTTCTTTGCACTGTACAAATGATTACTTAATAAACTGATCCTAGAGATAGGTAGCAGGATTCAGTGAAAAATAATCCCACACCATGTTTTACTCATTGAGAACGGCATAAGGAAATCAGCAAATCAAAATAAGTCTAAATATGGGTAGTAGCCAAAGTATCAGAGGTTTGGCCTACTGTGGAAAAATTTTGTACTTTCTAAAACCTGCTTCCTACATACAGTTTTGAGTCTTCTTTCTTAGTTGCTTTACAGAGGAAAGATAAAAATAGGAGAGGTTGATGCATGGTAAGCAAAAGACAATTTAAATCTCCTGCATGTTTTCTCCCCATCTATACCATTCCCTAGGGTTTCTAAAAGCTACTGTTTTAGCAGAAATGCTGGCAGCTAAAAGCAACATGAACATTAGCTTTCTTACTGCAACTAGCCAACTAGTAAAGAGAACAAAAATGGAACTGCTTCTTGAGATTCTAGACCAAATTTCAGCTCAGCCACATTCTTTACCTTTTCAAGTTTATTTTCCATTAATGTTTGAGTAGCTGAGATTAATTTTATCAGACAGGCAGAAAAGCAAAATTTCATAGGAAAGATTATCAATGAATTTTGATAGGATTGCAATATTTGTAATTCATTGGTTCATTGGTTCAACCAGTTCATTGGTTACTGTGTTGAAAACACAAGAAATTACCTACAAAGTGAGGTTTTGTGCTGTATTCTGAGACTCTAATACAAGACTCTTCTGTGTAAGGAGGAGGTAGATTTAACCCCAATTTTAGCTGAGTATGCTACACAATCAAAAAGTAAACAGTAATGAAGGAACAAAAAGCATCAGACCCCGGAAGTGAACATTTCTTCCTCCCTACACACTTATATTGGTTAAAATTTCTGTGGAATATAGGGGTACATTCTGAAGACTTGCAGATACCTCTCCTCTCACAATTCTTACTTTTTGTTCATTATTTAATTTAGAAAACACATAAATTATAAAAGCTGCAAGAGCTATAGGCAGAGTTATTTGCAGGCCATCAAACTCCTAAGAGAGAGAGGGTACATGGAGCACTTGTAGTTGTTGCCTCTGTTTACAGAGAATTTCTTGTAAGACAAGGCTCACTTCTGAGTCTTCCATGCTGATCACGAAATAAACACACAGAATAAAAAAGGAAGGGCAGTGATAAGAGTTTTTTCTCTGCTTAACATTTTTGTGCCCATTCATGTATGCGATAATTTCATTTATGGAGCTAATTCCATTAATTTTGTTTGGCAATAAAATTCAAGGCTATAACCACAATATGGCCTTTGCAATCCAATGTCACAGACTTTCAGATTCAATTTATAATTATGGTATTACCCAAAATGTAGTTTCTGTGACCTAAGTTTATTTTCAGAAGCTTGTCTTTGCCCCAAATTTCCACACTGTTAATGGAAAAAAGATTTCCCATGGAGGTACTCCCCGAAAACGTGGCTGCTCTCCATGCCAAAGACTTAGTCCGTGCTTCTTAGGAGGTACTTGCTGACATTAATCTCCCACTGGAGAAGTCAAGTGGCACAGCATTACAGAGAAGGACTGAAAGAGGATTTAGGGTTTTTGTTGTTTTGTTTGGCGTTTGGTTGTTTGTGTATTGGTGAAGTTATGGAAATTTGCATAATGGAGGAAAAATTCAGTAACATGATAGACTGCTAATCCACTGGGGACAAACAATTTTTCTGTTTTCTAGGTTCTAAATAAAGTTTGAAATGATTCTTTCAAATTTTCTCCCTTGAAGTATATTTGTAGCATTTTCTCAGGAGATGCAGTTTAGGATTGAGCAGGACAAGAATTTACCTTGGATCTCATTTCCCAAATGCATTATTCTCAGTAGCCAGCCATTCGGGTACAGCTGACAGCAGCATCAAAGCCTGCATTCTAATTCTTAGCTTAAAAAAAGAGTGATAACGACTAAGTTTGATGGCCTCAGGCTCTTATATATGGATATTACCTATCCATAAACCCATGCCAAGGCTTTAGACCTTTATTCCCTGTCCTCAGACAGATAAAAGTGCATAAAGAATCTTATTTTTGTCATTGTGCTTGGCTCAACTTATCTAAGTTTTTGTGTATATGTACTGTATATTGGTCCTTTAATTTCATCTCACAGGTTTCTCTGCTTTAGATCTAATAGCTCCTTCCCATTTGATATACAGTGCATAGAGAATACTTTTGAGAAGCCAAAATTAATAAATTAGCACAGTCTTCTGCTTAGAATAATCTCTTGGCTATTAGTTCCCTCACTGAGATGTGGAAACCATGAAAGTGTCTGACACTTTTAAATTTGTGAGCTAAGAAAAGAATAAACATACTTTTAGATAACTGAATTATTTTTGCAACAGGGCTTGATTTTTTCTTTTTTCCTTACCTAGGCCATTGTCATCCTCATATATTAGTAACCTAAGAAAACAATGTTTACTGAATGCCAGTCCCTGCCATGTTAGTCAACCAATACTCCCTTCATTTCAAATTTCTACTCAGACTAAAAAGTGCATCTTTCAACTTTCCAAGTAAAATCATTATGTGTTCATCTACATCAGTTCAATAGAGCAAATCAACTTGTTAAAGAATAATGCCAGGTGACAATTTGTCACAAAATCCCTGGAAGAGGTAATATTTTCTAAGCCTTACTACAGAAATAGCAAGAGGTATTGGGCAGTGCCATCCTATGACAAGCTCTCTTCTGATTTCACAAGTCACGGCCTTTTAGTCCACTCACTTTAGACCTTCAGTAAGCAGCAGCCAACATGGATTATTCAAGAGCAAATCATGCCAAATCAGTTTAATCCTTCCCAGGATAACATAACAGGCCTTACAGACAAAAAGGAAACAATATATTAATATTTTCTATTTGGTGTCAGTGATGTTTTTTACAATTTTTTTAGTGTCAACATCATATGCATACAAAAGAAAATTGTTTAAATGCACTTATGATAAGTGGATTGCAAAACTAGTTGGGAATATGCAGTCAGAGAATATTAATGGTTCACTGCCCAAGTGGAAGGATCCATCAAATTAAATTCTTACGGTGTTGTCCCAAGACAGCTGTTGTCACTATTTGACTTAATGACCTTAAGTCATGAATATGACTTAGTTTTTCATGTCGATATCACAGTAGGATAAACTTCAAGTATATTAGAAGACAGAAAGTATATATAGAAGACAGAAATAGCATTCAGGGGGATTTTTAGGTAATGAAAGAGTAAGGAAGAGGATGAAATTTTGCATGACTCTATAGGTTTCATGAAGTACACTTAGTTTAGGCAGAAAAAACTGCTGTCAACAGCAAACAACCTGCTAACTAGAAGTTCTGCAGAAGTAGAGGTGAGGGTACAGTAAATCATAAATAGACTTGAGTCTTCATTGTCACTGGTAAAATATTATGGCAAGATAATAAAGCTGTAGGTTTTAGTGTGTCTGGGAAGTGTTTAGGAATTGACCAACAGAGATATAGGTATTACTTCTTTGAAGCAGAAAGATGGGATAAGCACCTGTTTTAAGTCTTTTCCAGTTTTGAATCTCCATTAAAGTTAATTTTAATGCACTTTGGTTTGTCTGTGTAAGAGGGAGACAGAGACCCTGCTGCTGTGAATCTCTGTTCTGCTCTATTTCTGTGATATGTTTGACTTCATGGGTACAGCTAAATTACATCATTTCAGAATCTTGTCCCAAAGATGGGAAAATTGTTGATTGGAAAAAATATATCTATTTCTTAAAGTGAATCCAATTTCATACAGAGACAAATGCCACAAAGCCAAAGGAATGAAAACAAACCCAAAGCATAAGTTAAAATGGCATCTTATGCAACACCACATATATAACTCATCTTGTTCTTAATAATATAAAATTAACTTCATATGACCTGAATATGCATAAATGTTGAAACACATTTCATTGAAGGAAAATAAATCTGTGAATTTATCAGTTCATTTTAACTTTATAGATTTTTTTATTAATAGTTGGCTTTGCCAAATAAATTAAAAACTGTGATTAATACTCAGTCTTTGAGTAGCTGAAGATATGATTCTTTTCTTCAGAACAAATTCCACCTTTCCTCCACCTTTCCAATTGCTTGTTTTTAATTTCAGATGATTTACAAATATTTTCCATAAAAGTGAAAAAGCAAGAATTTTTAATGAGGATAATTTTTAGTCCCATTAAGTTGTATTTCAATGTACTTTCCTCTAAGAAGTTGTAGACCAAATCAGATTTTAGTATCCTAATTGCATTGCACTGCAACACAATTTCCCAGCCTACTGGTCCAGTTCTATAAATGTTATGAACACAGAGCCTTCAATTCACAAATACCATCAAGCAAAACAAAAAAGTGTCAAGTATTATTGATATTTTATAACCAGAAACATTATTCTGTAAATTAATACTGTATTCAGTTAGTGGGGGATTTGCATGTTTCCGTATCTGCTCAAATAATTGTAATATTTTACAGCATAGGCTTCATGTTTTTTTTTATTTTCAACATTTTATCAACTTTTAAATTAAATTTCTCAAAGAAAACCTGCTTAAAATATATAAAAAATAGAATTTGCTACAAGATTGAGGTTCCTGCAGTGTAAAACCACCACCTCTTGTATTTACATAACTAGACTTCTACAGCAGCCCTCTTGTTAAAGGGTAGAAATGAGCCGAGACACAGACGTCATGTTAAACAGAGCATAAAAAGGGTCCTGGATTATTCCTTTTTACAGCTTAACCATCCTGACTCCAACCATTCATTGACTCTGGCTATAGCAGGTTCCTAGTGTAGGTTTCCCTCACAGGCGCTGACTTCTGGTTATTTCCTGCTAAACTATGACTGCAGGTATTGGTTTGCAGACTCTGACTGCAGGCTTTTACCCAGCTAGACTGTGGCTGCAGGTTCCAACAACAGCTTCTAATTGCAGACCTAGACTGATTTAACAGCAGTGATTCTCTCTCCCCACAATCATTCTTCTTCAAATCCTCTTGTTCCCTCTTCCTCAAGGTTCTTCCTCCTCTTTCATGATTTCTACCCCTACCACCCACTCCCTTTTATCACACTTATCTTTATTGGATATAGATGTGACTCATCAGGGACGAGGCTCTCTTGAGTAATTAACATAGCTATTGCTTATCAGGGACAAGGTCACCCTAATTCCCTTGTCCTTCAAGGACTTGCTAAAAAGTTTTCTCCATCTTTCTTATAGGCCCTCTTCAAGTACTGAAAGGGCGCAACAGGATTGAGATAGCTCAGCCTTCTCATCCACTGTTACTCGTTTGCCAGTCCTGCTTATGGGAGGAAAGCTTTGTTTGACCTTCACAGAGGTAACTATTATAACAATGTAAACCCTTATTTCCTTTACATAATTTCATTGTGAACTCATAGTGCAATCTTCTAAAAAAAATTTACTGTAATGAGGTTCTGTCAAGAGGAGGGAAAAAAAATCTTGAGAAAAGATGTTTGCAGATAAATAAAAGTCTCTTTCTTTGGATACTGAGCATTCAGGATACACTAAATGATTGCACTCTCTCTTGATTAAGCAGGAGAGCAAAGTGGGAGTCTCTGGGCACATTGCAAGATGCACTTGTTCTGCTGGCTTCTCTTGGCAGCAGGAGGTTGATTTGAGAGCATAAAAAATGCTGACCATGAATATTCATTTACTTTATAAATCAATTTGCTTGACTATACTTATGTCTGAGTTCATGTCTCAGAAGTATTTTAATAAATAAGTTTAGTTAAAAGAAGTTTTTTGAAACTGTGAATTGTTCTTTACTATTTCAGGAATGATCTAGAAGCTGAGCTGCAGATCTGTAATATTAATCTTTGACCAGAACACTAATCAAGAAATCTACCATACATCTGATATATTGAAGGAAAATTACTCAATGCTAAATATTTGTCAACAAAACAGGGTCAAGAAAGTGATTCATCAAAATATATATTTTACAATAAATAGATCAAGATGTTTTAAAATTTGCTGCTACATAGAGATACAGTGGAGAAATCGCTGTGAGTTGCTAGAAAGCAAAGAAGCAAAAAATAACAAGACCAATATTAAGGTTCTGGATAATTTTATACCTACTCTTTAGAGTCATCTTATTGCAAACAGGAATAATTCAAGGTTGAATTGAAATTAATTGAATTAATTCAAGAGATACAGTAAATGGTGAATTCGGCTTGATTTTTTCAAATGAATACTGGAGATCTACAAACAAGATGGGGGAGCATTTAGATTTTGGGTAGCTCATTGAATGTAGGAAAATAGTTTTGCTCTTACTAAGTACAAAATCTTCTATAAAACCTGTATATCTTTTAAAATAATAATATGAACCAAAATTATTTGAAAAACCTAGTATCTAGAGATTCTTTTCCTGTTTTATAACTCTATAAGGTCTAAGGCAATTGAATAAACAGCTTCATGCAAGTCTTCAGCTTGTGTATCAGGACTCAGCTTATTTACTCTTGCAAAATATTGACAGCATAGAACAGACAGGAAGACACAATATTGACTATGCATCTGCGGTCGACGGTATTTTAATAACATTTCTGTACCTGTACTTCCATTGTAACTAAAATTATTGAAGCAGAAAGGGAAAAAAAAAAATGAAAAACCGAAGAAATAAAACTTCTCAAATACAGGAAATTAGATGAAACTGGGGTTTATTACATTGCTAAATTAAGCTTGAAGAGCTATTGTTTTAATTATTGCACAGAAAAAAATTAGCCCAGAAGATATGACAAAGATAATGTGTGTTACATCTCCTTTAGGCTCAAATATTCAGGAAAGAGGCAAAGGTTTCTACCTCTTAATAAAGACAGTAAAAAATGTATTAAATGAATCATTTACGTAGTTTGTGGGGTGTGATCTGGGATTTTCCAGGAAAATAGACATATTCTCAAAAACAAAGTTACCATGGAATCATAAAATCAAAGAAAAATAATTAGTACTTGGAGAAGTACCCAAATTTGTTTCTTTCACTGAAGCAAAACTCATATAAGAGTTTAATAGGCATTCTTCCTTCAAAAATCTTCATATTATCATTTTTAAAGTATCAGCGAGGAAGTAGATATCTAACAATTTTAATCTTCTTTATTCTTCTCATGAAAAAGAAATTTACTGGGAATAATAGGAACCAGATAATTTATATCAGTCTCTCTACTAAGGGTAGTTTCTCTATGAAAAGTCCTGGAATAGGGGTGTCTGCTGTTCTACCAGGAAAAAAAGAGAGCAGAGAGCTGATTTAATCTGCTTGGGGTCCAGTTTTCCTAAACACAAATTTTGTGTTGAGCTCCTGCAGAATTCCCTTGCCAGACCATATCACCCAGGTATTATAAACCAGAAAAAATACTGGCTCATTACTTGCTTCAGAAAATGCTCCGTTTATGTGAAAACTAATCACTCACTTAACAGAATTGAGAGAACTTCTGAGATTTGTAAAATACTTTATCAATTTTTTGTAAATACAGTATACTTTTGTTGCATTTGTCTTTGTGTGATCCTTCAGAAAGCAATCTTCCCCTCTCTAATAGCTCATGTTTAAATTCAAGCAAAATCACGCATATAATGTTCTACACTATGAAAAACAATCCAATTACCACAAAAGTGAGACGGGGATGACAGTGTTACTTACAGATAAATACCAGTAATTAATTATCTTGTAAGCATGGTTTCAGTAAGCCAACAGTAACTGAAGATGGGTTTTTCTGCTCTAGAGATATTGAGTTGCTGTTTTATCAAAAAGGTTAAATCTTTCTATATGTGTGCTCTTTTTCTGTCATTTTTCAACTTTTTTGAGAATCAATTACCGAAACTTTGTCATATCACTGTTATGTTATTTGCAGAACCTGTCAGCTACTGTCTCTTTCTTTGCAGATCTCTCCTTATCTTTAATCAGCATTTATTACACATGTGCCTAAATTCTGTACCTGTAAATATATAAAATAATATTTTAATTTTGGAAGCTTTTCATCCACTTCCATAACTGTCACCAATGGGATGTCAGCAGACCTGAAAGAATTTCAATGAGCTTATATTTTACCTTTCTATCACTTAACATCTGTACAAAATTGATGTGAGATTAATTGCCCATACTATCCAGATGAAATAAAGTTTTATACTACTTTTACATACACAAATATGAATTGAATTCTCTCAAGTTTTTTTCTTCTTTTTTTCCAGTGTGTAACTTAGAAAAGCATTTCAAGGAAAACTGTGGAATGAGGCAGAAGAAAGATAAATTTGAGTGATGCTAAAAGCTACTTATAGAGTAGAACCTTATTTATAACATTTTCTACTGTTTAAATTCTTCTAATGACTATCCAGATGCCTGAATCAAATTCCCTTGTTTGCAATCCCTTTTTTTAAAAAAAAATTTTCCTTCACATCCTGAGGTGCAGATCATCAGTAACTGCAATCTCAGGCATTCTTAGATCAAACCTCTTATTATGGTGTTAAAGTTCAAATTACAGAACGGGAAAGGAACTGAATTTTGCAAGTGATACCTATTTGATTCAGACCAGAAACCACAAGGTTATCCTTAATTAACCCAGTAACATTAAAACAGCACCTGTGAAATTTTCCGAGACCCTGTATGAAACAAATTGCAGGGATATAAGGAGCTTTAGAAGAGATTACTACTGTTTCAACAAATTAGAACCTTGTTTGACTGTTTAGTTTTCCCGAAAAGCTCTTCATAGCATGTCAACTTCATGGATGTCATGATACTGTTTTTGCTTATCTTTAGGTTACCCTAGAAGTAGCAGCATGTGGATAACCACATGTAAGTGAATTAAAGGCTTTTTCATATCTTCTGTTCATCATATTGCTTGCATCTGACACAATTTTGATAATGTTCCACAGAAGACATATCACTGAGATGATAAACAGAAGACACATCACTGAGATGATAAACATCAATTTTTCAAATTATTTATTCTATCTCATTTTCTTCTAATCCAATTTTTCTGAGAAGAGAAAATTGGATTTTTTCTTCTATAATCTCATGTACTGATTGCTAGACCCACAAGAAAGAAGTACAGATAAAAGCATGACCTTTCCAGCTCCTCTTCTACTTGCCAAAAACATTCTGAAGTCCTTAAGATCAAAAGCTTCTCTTTGAAAATACAGTTTTAGCTATCCTTTTAGCTATTATCACCATTTGTATAAGCATGAGATATTAGTTTTTGTCAAAGAATGACAATCTCTTTTATTATTGTTATTATGCTAAAAGAGACTCAACTCTGAACCAGTTTCCTGTGAGTCAGCTTGCACTGGCTCCCTTCCTAATATGTGCCATAAAGGTGTCATTACAATTCACTGATTTTATGAAAAAAATCAAAAGCTTCTTCTGTGTTATATCCTAATTCTACCAGCTATGGATTACATCTGTAGACAAAATTATCTCAAAGATTTGTTATGAAGAACCAAGGTGATATTCAGACTCACAAAATCAATGATCAAATTGTTACAGCTGCAGGATTTGACCCTGCTCTGCCTGCCACACCAGATTCTGTTTTCAAGCTCAAGTGAAGTTAACATTACTGCAAAAGTCTCTTTGGGCTAAAATGTCTTTTAGTCTGATAGAAGTGGGTTCAAGCCGTACACAAAATTTTGTTTCATGATGGCATCAAGAAAAAAACCACTAAGAATACAGCAGAAACAAAATCCTTGCATGAAAATCTGATTTATTCAAACTCACTATGGAAGTGAGTTCCTATAAAAAGTCTGAATATCTGAATTTTAACTTGACAGTTGCTTGCATGCAAATTGGCTCTTTTTGATCATCCGTTCTATTCCCTGTGTGTTAAGAGAGGTATCTTCTATTTTAAACAAAAAAAGAGCTAAAGAAAGAAAAGTAGAAGGTGAGTTCCCTTTTTTTGTTAATTTTCTTTCCTATGTACAATGACCAAAGTGTGCAACATTGCTCCAAAGAGTGAATAGTTGCAGAACTGTTACTAAAGATGCCTTTTAAAGAAATATATGTCAACTGAGTGTGAGGGATTAATTTGATGTGAAAATGTACATTACTGATTGTTATTTTATGTAAATAAGGAAGGACATTTCGGTGATTAAGGCTCTGTGTAACTGAGGATAAGAGGCTTCATTTCTTCTTTATTAAAATCAATTTATTTTGTGATCTTCAGCTCCTCAGAGAAATGTGTGAGGCTTGGTTTTAAAAAACCTCCTCAGTCATTCATCTGAATTTTTTGTATGATTAAGTATCTTTAAGACCCTGATGCATGATTTTCAGGGTGTATATAGATTTTGCAGCTAGGCATCTAGATCCTTCCATAGCTGGGAATATACAGCCTTATGAGCATAAAAGTCACTTGGATGGGTGCAGTTGGTAACAAGGTACCACAGCTGGTTTACCAGCTGGTATTTTCACATCATGCTGTGTGACTCCGATCATACATGTTTCCTTGGAGAGAGAGTTGACGTTTTGATTAAAATAGAATGTAGTAATAGATACTCCAAATATGTTTGCCACGTGAAATGGCAACAGTAAAACTTGCAAATTCAAAAGGTTGTTTCAGTGATGAGCACCATAAAGACTTTTGAGGATAAGTTATATTTAATGTAAAAGAAACTATATAAATATTTGAATATATGTATAGGAAAGGAAGCCAGTAAAAGGTGAATACAACTAGTTTGTGTCATACATAGCCTCACAGACATGATTCTGTTAGTGCCTGAACTTCGTCCATAGGAGAGACTGACTGTCATCAAACATGCAAAATGTGATAGCATTCCTTGTGTGTTTTCTGTTTGGTGAAGAAATTCACGATATAAGCACAATGAAGAATTTATATCAGTAAATTATATTTATACCAATCTGCTAGCATTAAAATCAAGAAATTACTAATTTTCTAACAACTAGACATTCTAATAATTCTAGAATTCTAATTAATAAAATTCTTAGTACTCTAGTAATTGCTAGCATTTATAAATGAAATTACTGCTGCAGCTAATTCTCATTAATAAAAAAACAAGAGGTATTTGGGTAAATCATTAGTCCAAATCATTTTCCAGGAGGAGTATAATGTGGTTTTGGGGACCTGTGGGGTGTCTTCCTCCTTACTCTTGGGGTTTTGGGGATATTTTCATGTGTTTTCTAACAGCACTTCCTAAATCGGTCTTTGATTCCACCTGCCATCAGAACTACTCTATGTGGTATATTTTCCTTTCGTTGAGTACTTATTCTTTGTTTCCTATTTTCATCTGTAAAACCATCTGTACAGGTTACACTCCAGAGGTGGCCACTGATTGACCACTGCTGTAGCATCTTTAGCCCTGGGCCTCTGATATCATCCTGTGCTTCTGATCTCAAGCCCTCTGCCACCCTCTCATGCCCACACTCTTCTATGCTGCATTTGTATTTCAGGTTCATAGACAGTTCACACTGCACAAAATGGCACAGTCAGTCCAGACAAAAATGCGGGAAGTCCTAATTCTGAGGTTTAGTTGTGTTAAAACAGACCTGTGTCACTAAGTGTAAAGACCACTCAAAGTCACCAGACTAAATTTACATCATGGTACTCTAAAAGACATAATTCAGCAACAAAATATTGATGTCTTAGGTACGGACATCATCCTAAAACTATAGATAACTCATATTGGCATGTGTACAATTATTTAAAGTCTAAGTTCTCTGCTGAGATCAGTGGCAAAATGATACTGAAGTCAGTGGGATCTGTGCCACCATACACCCCACTTGGAGTAAAATACCTCTTTGGTATTCAGGATGAGCACTAGTATGCTGCACTCATGAAGTGCCACACCAGAGCCTGAACATGCTACTACAGCTTGCACCTTAGAATGCAAGAATTCTGGTAGTCTTCTCTATGTCTCCTACTGCCTCTCTGTAGATGGATGGATGGATTTCAGCAATAACAATGACTTTAATTCTTGTGAAAATCCTTGGGGATTCTTTTTCAGGCTATTCATGCTTTTACGGCTGTCTCTGCTGATTTCAAATGGAAATAATTAATTTGAATGTTTATACTAATATGTTAATTTTCAATTTGATTCAATTTCACCACACAGCATTAGTCTCTGTGGCCACGTCTACATATATGAACTTAAACTCCACAGAACATTTCTTATTATTGTTTTGAATGCTGAATGTAGCATGCCATAGTACCTTTTATTTTTCATTTAAATTGAACTAAGGAAAATAAGTCTAGATACCATTAGCTGATGAGTTTTTAGAGTAGATGGCATAAATTACACCTCAAATAAATTTTACTAGTAATTTGTTATTCTACAGACAGAATTAAGGATGTTCACTCCTTTTATGTCATAATATGCATTTCTGTTTGACCCATAGTGAGAAAATACCTTTTTGAAAATGGCAAAATGAAAAGATAGGAAGACACCTTTTATTAACACAGTGTTTTTCTCTTACAAGTCTGAATAAATTTTCATAACCAAAACAGTTTGCATTTTTTTCATGGCAATTATCTTCTGTCATTTTGTGAATAACTTGAGAGAGGTTAATTTCTATGCAACAAAGCTAACATTTTTAATGCAGAAGAAGATTTTATCAAAGAATCCTGTGCTCAGTTCCTAGCACAGATACCCATTAAAATAGGTTTTATATTTTAGGAAAATAATCAGTGTGGCAGCATGATGATAGATTTTTTTCTCAGCAGAAAAAATTATGCTTTACCTACGTGCAGTTACTGAAATCATTGTTATACTATTGTTATACTCATTGTTATACTAATGTTTTCCAAAAAACTTTTTATTTTTTGTTGAATGCCATAAAAGATTATTTTTACATGTGTGCCTATGCTGGCTTTCATTTTCCGAGCCTTAGTTATTTTATAGCAATTGTCAGCTACTGAAGTATGTGTTTCACATAGTGTTAACTGTTCTTAGCGTACGGAGTAACCTGCACAGCTGTGACACAAAGCAGCCGAGGATGTGTGTCTCCCTAACTATGAGTCCTCTTGTTTTTTCTATTAGTTCTTGAAAACTGCAGTCTAAGGTTGATACAGAAAATGTATTTCTGATAAACATTCTATTCCAGAATATCCTTAAAAAGAAAAATCTGAGAAATCTCAGTGCAAAATCCAGCTGCATGACTAAGTAGTGACTTTACCTGTCACCTCTAGAAGTTGTTACACTTTTTGACACAGTTTTACCACTGCATTTACAAGTTAGTTTGAAATCAGATGCCAAGTTGATTAGGGAAAAAAAAAGTAAGGTAGGAGGTACATAATCTTCAAAATAATTTCACAGAAGGATAATTGTTTTATTCATATCCATAAGCATTTATGGCAATAATAGTCATCTTCCTTTAGGGCTGGAAGCTGCAGTAAGGGCCAGTTCTCTCTTTTTCTTGTCCCCTTTAAGTTTGATCTACTTTTCCATTTGTATACCTAATTAATTTTGGTTGATATTTATTTTATCAACACGGAATACGTAATACCAGTTCTTATACTTAGGTTCCTATCTTGGATTATATTAGTCTCATTGCTTTTGTAGTCTGTTCTAGTTAAGAGACTGGTCTAAGCAACAGAGAAATATCTGTGAATAAATATCTTTTTCCTGAGCTGAGGCATTTGAATCTTTTCCATCTGCAGTTGTAGATATGCTTCTGTCACCAGCCTAAATGCCTGAGGATAACAGAGGAGAAAAGATTTAGTTAAAGAAAGCTTTATATGTTAAAGTCAGTCCTCATGATACTTTTATCACTTCTGTGCTGACTTGGAAGTCAGGAGATAAGGGCCATATGGGTAAGAAATACATACCAATAGAAAGGTGAGTGTGCAGAGGTGTTAAATACGTTCAGAGCTCTTCAGAAGTATCTCTAATGAAGACACAGTATGGATTAAAATCACTCACAGGGCAAATCTTCTGACTATACTAGAACTCCACCAAGTATGAAATTTTCTCCTTGCCTTGCCACTGCAAAATATTCCCTCACACAGCAAATAGACTTATCAAATCTGTGTCAAATGCTGCGAATCCCTCAAGTGTTGCACAACCTTACTGAGACAAAAACATTATCTTCTGTGTTTCTCTGTGTAAAAAATCCATATGGACTTTGACACTGGAGCCATTGTTACTAATACTGGTATTATAGGATTTCTGAGCAAGTTTTATGAAGGGCAAAAGGAAGAGATATCAAAATGTGTTTCTTCAGATTACAGGGGATTAGGACAATTTGTGTTAGAAAGTGACAAGCAATATATAAATCTCTTTTGCAAGAATTTAATAACTCATATAAATGTGTAATGCTGAAAGTGATGGCCCCATTTTATTAACTTATTTTGTGTTTTTAACCCCAGCTGGAGATGAAGCACCTCAGAACTGCTCACTCAACCCCTCTTCTTCTCTGCCACCTAAGTGGACAGCAGAAAATTGAAGTAGAATTTGTATGTTAAGAAGTTTAATAATTGAAAATGAAGCAAAATATTATAATAATGGTAAAGGATAATAATAATGATAATAAAAGAAAAAAAAACAAGTGATGCATAATGCAATTGCTCATCAAAACACAGCACTGTAACAGCCACTGAGAAGGAATTAACCATACCCTAGCTAGAACCAGGACAGCTTAGTACATGACCTTTCATATGTACTTTTCGTATATCCAGCAAAGGATCGCATTGCTCTTTGCTTCAGTGCATTGACTAGGTCAATAAAATAACTCAAAGGAAGCTATGTTCCCTGTTCAATTGAAATAAATATGCATGTTATGAGACTATAAAAAAAGAACTTCTTTTTTACCTTTCAGCTTTTGATATGAAGAATTGGCTTGGCACAAGTAAGGTAGAAGGGAGGGCAAAAAAAATCATTAATGAAATCATTGCAGAATGACACCATCTTATTTACAATTTGTACACTTATGCTTTCCTGTAAGTGGTGCAGGTTGGCCACTCAACTTGGTTTAAAATGACACAATAACTAATGGGTAAAGCGACTAGTAAGTAGGCATTTACAGTTACTACTAAAGACTATTTGATTATTCACAACTGAAAGAGTGCAATGTTACCTAAATCTTATCTTATAAAATATTCCTATTTGAAACACCTTAAATAAATAATGCATATGACAGTCTCCATAAGGAGTCTTAAATATCCTAATTTCTCCCAACTTCCCATAATTTCATTTTACTATGCACATGGTTTTAATTTTTTTGATCTTCCTGAAGCCAGGTAAAGTTTGACATACTTTCCCAGTGACTTATGAAGATTAAAGTATTAGCAATGATTCATTTGGATATTAAGCCATCAGAGAATATATTTTATTTTGTCTAATTGGCTCATCATAATGACATAATTATGTGCATAATAACCTAATTCAATAATGAACAAGAGAAAGATATTTATTACTAACTCAATTTCTGATCCTTCTGAGTGGTCCTGTAGATGTAATGTTGAATTGAAATTTGCCTTTTAATAATATTGTTATTTAAAGGAAAATGAATGTTGAAATTCCTTTTACATTCTTAATCATTCCTGATCCATAGCAACTAAGACCTGCATTTTTTTTAATTAATTTCATATAGTTAAATGATTTACGTACAGAATATTTCATGGTTGTTTTGTACAGAAACAATCAAAAGAGTTGGATAACTTTTATTTCAAATTGCTAATTAGACTGAAAAGAAGAAAATAATTTTCTGACTCTCAAGAACAAAATTTGCTCTGAGAGATAAAAACCTATTAATCACTTGTATGATCAGGTCTTCTTTTTCAAACTTGAAGAATAAATGCTACTAGTGTAGCATTTAGTGTAGTGCTCTTCAGTATTTTAATAACCAAAACCAAACTCCCCTGTCTCAGTAATTTAAAAATATTCAAATGGATTAGGCAAAGTATGTTACAAGCATTCTTTTTCAGCCACAGAGCCTAAGGGAATCCGCCGACTGGTGTATGAGAAGCATACAAGATCAGCCACAGCTGAGATGCCTTAAGCTCAGCTTTAAGATCCTTTCCAGTTAACAGATACAAGAATTTCAACAACAACATCCTGTAAAATTTACCAACACTTTATTCCCAGCCTTTTTTCAAGAACAATGCTCTGGTTTCTCTAGCTATTTATGCCAAAGTCTATTTAGAGGGCATTTTTTAGGGTAATACATACAAAAAAAAGAAAAATAGATGTGACAGATAAAACTGAATTTGACATAAGGAAGTCTAAATTATGTTTTCTGACAACTGCAGATTATATTCCTAGATATAGTTAGATCACAGGATCCAAATATGTGCTTCTGTTCCTATTCAGAAATTTTAGAAGCAGTTTAATCTCACAAGTGGAATGTGAATGGAAAATAGATGGTTTTCACAGAAATGTAATCTTCATGTATTTCAGAAAATTATTATGCAAATTAGTTTTTTGTGGTCTTGCTTTATCAGGAACACTGTAATTATGTTTTCATTACTAAATATCTTTCCCCTTGCTACTCCCTTTCAAGACTTTAATTTTGTTGGGTTTGACATCTACTAGCAGGAGAAGTTGCTGAATCTGTTCAATTCTTTCTTTGAGGAGAACACATATTCTAGAAAATTTGCCCTAAGGATGGGTACTGTCTAAACGTGCAAAATGTCTTGTGTTACTGGGTCTTGAGAAGGATATGGGAAGTCAGTCAGTTTTCATTTTAATGCTAGAGAAGCTATTTACAACATTTGGCTCATAACACATTTGTATTCTTGTCCTTTCCAACTTCATCCTCCTGCATCTTTTTGTCTGTCCTCTCCTTTTAAGTTTTGCTTAATTAATGAGGGAATTTGGGAAGCAGTGGAGCTTATTTTAACTTCCTTATATAGAAGGAATTCTGTGGAGTATTAATATGTCTTCCTATATCTCGTGCCTTCCACAAACACAGCAAAATAGTAGTTCCCAGAGTGCTAAAGCAACAGGATTTGAAAGTGACAAGATACCTGTGTTCCACTTTTTCAGAACTATTTGACTGGATCATGCTGGAGGAAGATATAAACCTAAGCTTCTTACATCATGGAGACTTAGCAAAGTGTATGTTTGGCAATAAGGCTTTGAGGCAGCAAGGTTGGATATGACCAGTAAAGAGGGAAGCAAATCCATTGAGAGAAGCTGAATGAAAGTAGATTGATTGGAATAACTCCAGCATATTCTGGTGGCCTGTATGGAAATACAGTGGGACTGATGGAGAAGAGGTTACTCATCTGCTAAGAGCTCATGCCTTGTGTCTCATATGCTGTCATCAGAAAGGTTGGTTATTCCTATATCACTCTTCTTGTGGTTTCATTTTACACCACAGGTAAGCTATGTCTTTTAAATCAAATCTTTTAAATTTAAACTGTTTCCTGTAGAATTGGTTCAGTTTTTACAGAAGAGCTATTTGTTCAATACATATTTTAAAATATTTATTTTTATTACTGCCTAAGTCTCACAGGATCCCTAACAAAAACACTTCAAAAACCTGTAGTAAGAAACTAGCCCCAGTGCCACAAGCCTTACAATCATAATGTCTTATGTGCCCTATCAGTGACATAGGGAAATATGGTCTGGAGAAAATTTTATTTTTTGTTGGTTGACTGGCAAAAATTTCTATATAGACTGCTTATTTTATTCAGAAAAAAAAATTAGAAGATTGCTATACAGAAATAGCCAGACATTCTGAAATCCTCCTATTTCTACATATATTGAGTATTAAAGCTACATAAAAGGTCAATTATCTCCTCTAGCTCTACCTATTTGCTGCAAGATTTATAATGCATATATAAAATGAAGACCAGGTTTACTAATATTTTTTCCCCATCTTTGTGAGATAATGTCATGTCAAATGTTACATGTGGTAGCATTTTAATTTTTTTTCAAATTTTTTTCAAATTTTTTTCCTATTTCAGATTTAAGAATGTATTTAAATAGTTTTAATTTTTCCAGTTCCCACTTAATTTTAGTCTTAATATAAGTTATAAGACAAGTCTGTGGTGTTTGAATAGTATACTAAGTAGGAGAGAGAGTTTGAGCATATACATGTTTCCTAAAAAAATAGCTGCATTAAGCAAAACAAATACAACTTGAAAAAAGTCTAGTGGTCTGCATACTCCTTTTTTCAACACAAAGGAAAGAACACTCAGTTCACTAATTAAATCAGTTCATTAATTAGATCAGTTACTAATTAGAACTGAAATCAGCTCTTCAAATCAAAATTTGTTAGTAAAAGTTTTTTTTCTGATTTTTTTTCTTTTTGGTACATACAGAGTGATACATGTGGGGTAATTTTAGCCGTTGGTTGTATGATCTTCCCATGGGCAATTAGAATCTACACATAAGTTTCTTTTATACCTGTCACAAAGGTATGTACCAAACAAGACAAGAAAATGAGTGGGTAGAGGATTTAAGTGGAAAGGGAAATGTGAGTGAGTCAGTGAGGACTTCAAAAAACAAAAAAGTCAAATATTTTTTCTGGACAAGAAAAGAGCAGAAAAATAGAAAAAGGCACTTAGATAACCATTTTGGTTTATGATCTGTGTTTATGATAGGTTAGCAATCTCAGTTTGCCTTCATCTGTGAAAATTTCTGAATCCTGAAATTTCTACAGAATTTCTGATTGTGAACAGCATTGATGCAGAGCCTGAGGAAACAGTTTGCCACCACTGCACAGAAATTTCCCAGAGTGTCAAAGGAACTATGGGACTAAGTTATCTTCCACCCTGTGTTAGAGGGCCCTGTTAAGTAGAGTGTTGTAAGCAACTGACTCAGGAAAGAAATCACATTATCGATCATATATCTAGATAATGACTTGTGATGTTTTCCTCTCTTAAAAGGAAGTGGAGTTATTTAAATTATTAACTTCCTATATTTGGGATAAACCAAAGGAAAGAAAAAGATAATGAAAAAATACCCTACTTATTTTCTTTCTTAGTGAAATTTGTACACAGTCATTTCAGATCAAAAGCATTGTGTACTTTTGATATTCTCATCCTGCCTGACAAGAACAAATGACAGGAATGATGAGAATGTTCATGACAATGAACAAATACCAATTTGGAATGCCTTCTTTTTTCTTATTATCCAAAGGAAAAAAACTACAAAAATTTCCTGTAGTAGGCAGTATATTTGTATAAATGTTTTTCTCTGTGTTCTTTTGAATAGGAAAACATATGCAGAAGCTAAAACCACAGGATATTGAATGTTTAGGGACCCAGACGACCAAACTGAAAAGTGTAAAGAAATATCTGTGTTTGGATTGAAGTGTCCACTAATCCAATAAGAAATTTCCAAAGCTTTGTTCATATTAGCTAGAAATATGTTTCTGTCTACCAGTCTACAATTATTTCAACAAACATTATATATTTTTACAATTTTCATTTCTTACTCCCTGATCTTTTTTTTAATATACATTTAAAGAATATACTTTTTTCTACAATTACGGATTTATTTTTCTTCTGATTTTCTTGCCTGTCTGAACAATGGTTTTTGCAGGTTTGAAGTCTGACTTAGTTTTTCTTAAACAGATAGGATCATATTTTGACTCTAGTGGCTAGCATGACATGAACAATTTCTTGTTTCTACTGGAAATATGTGTTCTCATGCATTCATGAATATTTGTTTTTCCATTGTCATACCCTGTTAGTGAATCAAAATCACCCTGTGTTCAGACAATACTTTTTGTCCTAAAAAAGATGACGTCTTGAGATGATGATTTCCAGGCCAATACCAGAAATTATACTAACTGTTTCTGAATTGTATAACCAGCTATTTTACACTATTTTACTCACTCTATTCCTAATATTTCAGTTCTTCTTAAGGTAATCTAAAAGGCCACATAGAATTCTTAGCATGTCCTCCTAATTTATTTGATTACCTATTTCCATTAGCAAATATTTAATGGTCATTACTACGATTCTCCAGTAAATTTAGTTCAGGATGCCTTTTTTTGTGAAGTAAATCCATTGATTTCTCTTTCCTTTCACAGTTTTATATAAAGCAGATCATCGTTCCCCTAAAAGAAAAATGGAGGCCTAATTAATACAGGTAGTGGAGCTTAAGGGTAGAGTCCATACACGTTAAAGCAGGCAAGAAGGATGAGATTTGGTTATTAAATGCCTAACAATACTTTGAGGCTTTACCATATCCAACACATCTTCAGCTGCCACTCCAAGGAAGCATAGATCTCCCATAGGTTTGGTGCTATTGCAACCAGTTCCACGCAAATATCTTGGATGGATGCCCTATGGGTTCCAGAAGAGAATGAGGAACTTGAGTTCCACTCCTACACAAGTACACCTGCACCTGGAATGGATTATTTCAGCTTTAAAACACCTGCCACCCTCTATGTGATGTTTCACTGATTACATTTCCAATATACAAATCAATGAGGTTTCCTTCATTTAATTAACCTAGGAAAGCATCCAACTTGTTAGATAAAGATATCAAGTTGTACTGGAATAGTCAATTTTGCATGAGCCCATGCTGTATTTTAATTCATTTTACTTAAGAATACTGTGTTCAAATATGACTGATATGAAAACTACTGCTAAAGCTTACATGTTATTAAGGGCAGCTTGAGGGGATTTTAGCTGCTCAGAGTCTCTAAACCTGAAGTACAGCCTCTTATTTGCCTTCTGTAACCAGAATTCCTGCTGCCAGAAAGTGTTTTCCAGATGGAAGATGTGATCTGGACTTAATTAGAGATCATAAAGTAGGATGGCCAAAGAGGCCTAAAGGCCATCTGTCACAGTCTTGTCATTAGAAGTTTATAGGAAAGAGAGTGGCAAATCAAGGATTTTTTTAAAATTTATTTCTATGGTTTTCATTTTTTATTTAAATCAATCTTTGAAATAATGAAGAAGATAATTTGTTCCCATATTCAAAAGAATATCTGATTATTATGCTCTATCTCATTATATTTTTTTACAGGTATGATTATATGTGACCCATCTATTATGCGTAGTGTAATTTGAAGTCAATTTAAACCCATATATTTAACTGCAAATCCTTTGAAATCATCCAATGAACTTACAAATATACCAAAAGGCGCAAAATTCTCTTTCTACATTCTGCTTTTCTACCATAAAATTGCTTCTATTTCATTCTTATCTCTTTCTCAATTCATATTCTTCAAGATTAGAACACCCTTCTTGTGACATTGAAGGTAATATCTCCTTCTGTATTTTCTCATGAAGGACATTTCTTTCAAATCTCTAAATAAATTAATGAGAGCATTTGTTCCAGTACTTCATATACTGTATGCCTAGATCACAGATAGCAATTAAGATTTCAATTTGTTCCATTAATTTAAGGTAGTTTCTCATATAACGATTCTTAAATCAGGCTTAACATTATAACATGATGGAAACTTTTGCTGCATTTCATGGCAGAAATGAATTAAGTGCTTTCAGTCAAGGATACTCTGATGTAAAGCAGGTTAGAGAAGAGAAAACATTAAGGCAAAGGTTTTGTATCTTTGAAACATGCTGCAAAAATCTTGTTCTATACTATTCTCATTTTCATTAAAGTCAATGGACATTGCCAGAGTGTATAATAGTAACACAGGAATTTTTACACCAACATGTACATAAAACTTCCTTGTTTGGTGTCCTATCTGTGATATGTGTGACACCACACATGCTATAGAAAAATGGAAATTATTAATAGCCTGAATAATTAAGTTACAGAACCAGAAAATATATAGCAAGAAAATAACCAGAAAAATATAGCAATCAGTCAAAATGTAAACATTTATCCCTCTGAATATTATGTAGCATTTTACTGGAACATTTCCTAGGGTCTGGCTTCAAATTCTGACTGGTTTTCCATCCACTCATTCCAGTGAATGCTTGACAATGAAACTGAGTAATGTGTGACAACACACTGAAGTGTTGCAGATACAAAAATTTCAACATTTCCTAGCATTGTTACAGAAGACTGAGAAATTCTTGGACTTTACTCCTAACTAACTGAAAGGGGGGCAGGGGGGGAAAGCACTATAAAACTTAATTTCTTTTTGCAAGCAACTCTGTCCAAAAGTATGAGGGTTTATCTATTTATTTTCTAATATAACAGGGTAAGCTTTGTGATTATCTATATAAATGTTCAATTAGCCTTAATGATGTTTTATGGTGATCAGATTCACAGGGTGAAAATTATTATTGTTAGTGATACTCATGGGGAAAAATAACGGGAAAATCAATTCTAACTTTGTATGCACAGTGAAGGACTTTGCACTAGCTCATATTACAGAGGAAAGATATTTCAGACTTATAATACATTATTCTATGAAAATAGAGTAATCATCTTAATGTTCAGAAGCAGTCAAACAAGCAAATTGAGTATTACAATTTATTAGGTAAGGAATAGAGAACTAATCAGAAAGCAATATTGTGGCACTGTAGAATACACAATGTTCTTGGAAAAGGAATATTTGGTTAAAATAAACCAAATCACTTTGTAAAAATAAAAACCCCAACAAAACAAAGCAAAACAAGAACTTGGAAAAAATAGAGGGAAAGGTAACTTGATGACCAAAAAAAGAAGAGTGATAATTAGTGATTAAAAGAATGTTATTTTTGTCATCCTAAGAAAAACTTAGGTATTTTTTAACACAATAAAGATTTATCAAACCACAAACGTCCAAGGAAGTTGAAACAGGTTTGTTGTGGTTTTTTTGTTTGGTTGGTTGTTTTTTGGGTTTTATCATTTATTCTTTTTCGGTGTCTCAGAAAATGAAAAACAAGAGGCAGCATATGAAATTGTTAGATTTCAGTCTGAAAAACACTCTTCCACATAAAACACACTTAAATGATGGGACACACTTCAATGAGAGCTTGTACATGAAAAATTGCACGAAATATAAGATCAAGAGCAATTAAAAAAATTTGTGGAAGAGCTACCAAGAGTTAATAAACACAGTTCAGCTACTCACATCAGTCTCAGATGAACACTCAGTAGAGTCCGGAAAAGTACAACACAAGAACATTGCAGAGTACTTGTTCTGATATTTTTTATAAAATGTTCTTTTAGAAATTCTTGATGGTAGTCTGATCAGCATATGTGAGGATGATATATTATTGCAGGAGAAAGAGGATGAGGAGGAAATAATTTTACAAGTATTATGCAATAATTGTATGCAATGTTATTTCTTTTACTTAAAGTAGTTATGTAATAATTGTGACAATACTATTGATGATTATACTAAACTGGGAGGTGCTGTTGATTTTCTCAGGGAACAAGAGGCTCTGCAGCATGTTCTGGTACATTGGCGCACCAGGCAACTATCAGTGGTATGACATGACAGTGACCAAATGCTGGACTCTACACCTGGAGAAACATCAGGAGCAAATATAAAATCGGAGAGTGGCTGGAGAATAGACCTCCAGAAAGTGATATGGAGGTGCTCAGTAGGAGCCAACTGTGTGACCTGGCAGCCAAGAGGACAAATCCCATCCTTGGGTGCATCAAACACATCATAACTAGCTGGATAAATGAGTTGATTCCCTCGCTGTATTCAGCATTGATGTGGTCTCACCTGGAGTACTGCATGGGTCCCACAGTTCAAGAAGGACATGAAGGTCCATGCATCCAGAATAAGCAACAGACCTAGTGCAAGACCCTGAAGGACGGTCTTATGAAGAGTAGCTGAGGACTTCAGACTTGTCTACTTTGAAGAAAAGGAGACTTAGGGGTGACATTGTTGCTCCTTACAGCTTCCTGGGGAGGGCAAGTGGAGTGGGAGGTGCTGAGCTCTTCTACCTGGGATCCAGAGACAGGATGCATGGATAGGGTTCAAAGCACATCAGGGGATGTTTAGATTGGACTTTTGGAAGCATTTCTTTACCACTGTAAAACACTGAAACACGTTTCCTAGAGAGGCAGGCAATGTCCCAAGCCAGTCAAATGTTTAGGAGGAATTTGGACAATACACGTAACATTCTCTAACATTTGGTCAGCTCTGAAGTGGTCAGGCAGTTGGTCTAGATGATCACTGGACGTTCCTTCCAACTGGAATTATTGTGCTCTATTCTATTCTATTCTATTCTATTCTATTCTATTCTATTCTATTCCATTCACCTTTGATCACATAGCTGCTAAAGTTGCGGTCGTACTTAAACTATGCATTCTCCTACATACATTTTCATAAAATTATTATAGGTTAGAAAAGTATATTTATCTTCTTAAATGCCACAGAGGCAACTTAATAATTTTAAATTTTTTCCAGGTCTTGTCTTTCTCTGAATAATGTGCATATCTTTAGAGACTTGCATTGAAAGTCTGGGGAATTATTTATTGATTTATAGAAAACAATAATGAAGTAACTTGCAAAAATTGTCTTCAAATGGGAATATGGTGCACAATTACAGCTTTTAAAAAGACTGTTTTCCCTCACTTCTGAGGGGTTTTTTTTCCTATCCCCTCAAAATTGTCAATATACGCCAGCAGATGTTGTCCATACTTCTTTTTACATATTCACATCTGTTAAATATTGTTTAATTTTGAATTAAAAACAGAGAAGTCAAATAACAACAACTGTACAAATCAAGTGAAAAGTCTCTGTTTCTAAAGGAGTGAAATAAAAAGAACCAGCCATGAGTAAGACAGGTGAATGACGATGTGTCTAGACAGGTGAATCATGGAGATGTATGTTCAGTGTTGGAGGTTAGGAGCAGGAAATGTGACTGATTACCAGCCAAAGCATTCACAAGCGTACCCAGGCACTGCAAGGAAACTCATGTGCCCATCTTCTGCCTTCTGCTACTGACTAATATTATTAATCCCTCAGAGATGAGTAGCTGCAGAGATAAAAGCCCAGTCCCAAAACAAGTCTATGCCATTTAATCCCACAAGACAAACCTGAAGCTGACCTTGCCTACTCATGTCAAAGTTTGTCCCTAGAGCCTTGATATTCACTGTGTGCTTCAGACAACGTTTGCTTTCAGAACTAACTCTATGAGACAGACGGATTGAGGGTAAAACTGACTCAAAATTTTAGCCTCCAGGTATACTGTCTCAGGTCACTGAAAAAAGACTTTTTAATCACTCTAAAACTGCAAAGCCAAAAACAGAACGTGAAATCTCTGGGATGAAAACAGAGAAAAATGGCAGATTGGACACTATGATTAAAAACCAGAAAAGAAACAGGAAATAACAATAATCTGAAGTATTTATGGTACCTGCAGCAATCTGTCTATGACTGATGCAATTTAACTGAGGAGGGTTCTCCAAAAATAGAAGTTGATTTGCCTCTGATTTTTTAAACTCTCATGTCCATAAAATAATTGACATGCAATAGCATGTGTTTTTTTCAAGTGATTGCTTAAATATATAAGCTTCATTTTTCACTGATTTCTTCAAAAGTTTTAGTTATTTTGTGCTATAGAGAAAATACGTGAAGAACAGAAAGTGCAAATATTACAGGACACAAGCTAATGCAATTTTTAACAGTTGTAATAAATGTGCTTACAAACCACTTGGCAATGTAAAACTTGCAGTGAATTGTTTATCATAAATACCTGTGATGCTATTACAATAAACCCTCTTTTCAATGCCTTGTAGCATTTCCGTGATAAATCAGCTAGGGTGAGTGAATTAAGCAACACCAGAAGGAGCTTCTCTCAAAGCCAATGATAGAACTCATGAACTTACTGCTCTGTCCTGAGGCTGTTAGGCTATAAATTTAAATTATGCTCCATGTTATCTCTTTAGACACTTTTCAAGTGAAATTTGAAAATAATTCTATTTCATAATTTTACCTCAATTTTACTCTTTTGTATTCCAAATGTATGTCACTTTTGCAATCAGAAAAGGGATTAGCAACCAAGCTGTCTCAAATCCTGATAGCAACACAGCTGTTCTGATTCAAGGAAATGTGCATGTATGATGTCCAGAGGTACACACATTTTTTCAGTTCTTCAGCTGGCAATAAAAGGCAACTTTAATATTCTTACATGTGTCAAAACTACCTCCTCTGAGAGGAGATTAATATGGTCAGGTACAGTTCATGAGGGAATAGTTTATTAAATAGGGAAAACATGCTAGAATAACTTGTAAATCAGGCATAATGGAACATCCCTCAACAAAAGCATGGTGTGTCTAGTGTTCACTTGCCAAACTGTCTTCCCTTCCAAATAGCTAACTTGTTATTCCTGTGTGTCTTAGTTTGGGGCAAATTTGGGAGGAAACCTCCGAAGGGTGTTTCCTCTGGAAAGCCAACTCAAACCACCCCTTCCCCCTGCCAGTCCGGGAAAATAACTTCCTCAGAGAAAAAGTGGAAAGAACTATTTATTTAATAAACAAAATATCTAGAAGCACAGGGAATGAATAATAAGACAAATAAAATGAACAATAAAACCTCTTGCCGCTCCGAGTAGGAAAAAACTGATAAAGTCTTTGCTCACTCAGTCTTCACCAATCCCAGTCCGTCTGGAGGTCCAGGCCCAGGGTGGGGGGGGGAAGGGGCCGCAGGTGCGAGGCCTCGGTGCTCCTCTGGGTTTTTTTCTTCAGTCCAGGACAGATTTAAACAATCCCAAGAAAAAGGAAAAAAACAGTCCAAAAAACTTCTCTGCCTCAGCTAGCTAAAACTAACTAAAAGCACAGGAGCTCTCTGTCCCGCCACTGTCCGTGTCTTCACGAACCGGAGTCAGGAGAGGAATGCGTGGGAGTCCAGCAGTATTTTCAAAACAAAAACTTCACGTATCTTTTCTTCTCCTGGTTCACGGTCAGACTGTTTTAAAGGTACAGAACTCAATATACATCACAAGCAGGACAGACGATTGGGGATACAGGCATCATAAAGTCACCCTAGGACACTGTGTCATCCCTCCACCAGGCTTGGGCAATGTCTGGGAGAATATTTCCTTCACAAGCCAAACCTGCATCATGGAACTTGTGGGGAGTTGTGCTTGAGACAGTGCTTTAACCCACTGGAATTGTTTATTTAATTTGAACAGACATCATACAAGTGCTGGATGGCCAGATAGATTATCACCAGTTCCTCTGGTGGCGTTCTCCCAGCCCTAGTTAACCATGGCTTTTGGGTACACTCAGACCAATATCAGCACAATCAGGAGAAAGCAAGACACTCAGAACCAGGAGTACAGAGCAGATAAAGTTTGCTAGCAGGGCAGTGAGGAGATGGGTGAACTCACTTGCAAGAGCTTGGGCAGTATTGATGAAATAGAACTGAACTGCACTGAGATGTGCTACAAATCTGGTAAATCACTGTTATTTAATGGAAAAGTGGTTAGGCTTTTTCTCTGGACCAAATCTCATATCTTTCCCTCACCAACCCTCCCATCTTCTGCTGTTCTGCATCTCTGCAGCAGCAAAAATACAGAGAGCTGCCACTGCCCTTTGAGCACGCTGCGACCTTGTTCCAGTACCTAGTTGTCCTAGGGTGACTTTATGATGCCTGTATCCCCAATCGTCTGTCCTGCTTGTGATGTATATTGAGTTCTGTACCTTTAAAACAGTCTGACCGTGAACGAGAAGAAAAAAAATACGTGAAGTTTTTGTTTTGAAAATACTGCCGGACTCCCACGCATTCCTCTCCTGACTCCGGTTCGTGTCGGGCACGGACAGCGGCGGGACAGAGATCTCCTGTGCTTTTAGTTAGTTTAGCTAGCTGAGGCAGAGAAGTTCCCTGGACCGTTTTTTTCCTTTTTCTTGGGATTGTTTAAATCTGCCCTGGACTGAAGAAAACCCAGAGGAGCACCGAGGCCTCGCACCTGCGGCCCTTTCCCCCCCCCACCCTGGGCCTGGACCTCCGGACGGACTGGGATTGGTGAAGACTGAGTGAGCTGAACTACACCCACAGCAAAGACTTTCTCAGTTTTCCCTACTCAGAGCGGCAAGAGGTTTTATTGTTCATTTTATTTGTCTTATTATTCATTCCCTGTGCTTCTAGATATTTTGTTTATTAAATAAATAGTTCTTTCCACTTTTTCTCTGAGGAAGTTATTTTCCCGGACTGGCAGGGGGAAGGGGTGGTTTGAGTTGGCTTTCCAGAGGAAACCCCCCCCTTCGGAGGTTTCCTCCCAAATTTGCCCCAAACTATGACACTAGTCCATACTAAGTCAATGGCATTGAAGAAAGGAGAAAGCCACATTTGATCCATGACTTATGAAGCACTGTGGACATGCAGCACCTCCTGCTGCACCAGAAGGAAGTTAAAGCAGCACAGAAGCTCTCAGTACCTTCTGAGTTGGGGAGAACTGAGCCCTCCTGCCCAAGGTGTAAGCTGCTTCTTACAAAACTCAAGGAGGGCTAAGGGTGGTGATGTTGTGTCCTCAAGTTCTGTTGAACGTTTTTGAAAACATGTTTTAAGAACTTCCAAGTAGTAAATTCTAGAAACTCTCTATTTCATCATTGTTATTAAACATTAATTTTTATTTTTACTCTTACTGCTCTTACGTGAGCTTTGCTTAAATAGGTCAATGCTGCTATACCTAGGACATGATAAACAAATGTGTGCGTGTTTCTTACTCCTACATGATAAGTCCACAAATTATTTTCTGTTTTCTTTTGGAGAAGGTGCTTCCTGTTTGCTTTCTCACCTATGTCCTTGTTATATGTACATATATGCGATGTTCTCATTATAAATTACTTGGAATTACATATTCTCCAAAAGAATTTTTTTTATATCTTGAATGTTAAATCCATATATAATTGTAATTTAATGAAAAATATGAATTAAGTAATAGGAACTAACTGATTTTTGAGCTCATAAAGACTTGTGCAACACTGGTCTTCTCTATTACAATTAATACGCAATCACAATAATTTTCTTAACATATCAGCTGCAGTGGAAAATTTTTGTGTTAAGGAATACACGGATTAAAGCTGATGTTTTGATGTGTAAACAAGTGCTCTTTTACCAGGAATTTCAAATTAAAAAAGACAGAGTCTTTAGACGTCAAATCCACTCCTGAAAAATATGAAATCCACGGAAACACCTGGATATGCACATATGCTTTTAGGGATCAATAGATTTCATTTACAGTAAATGTTGGAATCATTTACAGTAAATGTGTAAGAGGATAGAAGTGCCCTAAAATGGTATAGAAATTACATTAACATCTGAAGAAAGGTAACCTTAACCCCTTATTTTTACATGCAAGCCAAGAAATATGGCTACATAGTAGCCTACTACAAAGTAAGACTAAGTGACATGATAATGGAATATTGGCTTCCTCAAATTTAGGCCACCTTTATGTCAGTGCTTTGGGAATGTAAGAATTTTGTTACATATTACCTGTATCCACACATTGGCTCATATACAGCACATGATTCAATAGAAAAAAGTGAGTAACTGCTACTAATATATATAGCCATAACAAAATGTTATGATTTTATTTTTAAATCACTAAGGAAAGTTCCTGCTTACAAAACTGCAAGAGCCTATCATAACTGAACTTACATAATAAACCAGAAATTTAAATAATAAAACAAAATATAAAAGGTTCCATATTCCAGAGGCAATTAACTGTAAAACTCCATGTAATAAAATAATTTAAAATTATAAAAATAACAAAAAAAAACCCAAAATAAAGTAAAACATTAAATGAAATATTGAAATATCCTTAGATTAAAACATTGAAATGAAAATAACAAAAAAAATATACACTAAAAATCAAGTATATTTCCGGTATACACATTTCAACAAAACTGAAAATTTTATTTTGGAAAATCCTAGTAAGACAAAGCTTTCTTGACATCCCTATTCTGCTTTGGGAAAATAAAAAGGCCTAGCTCTTGAAGATAACTGACTATCTTTTACCAAAGAAAGGAGATATTCACTTGTGGAAAATTCCTCCATGCACAGAGCTCTGGAACACACCCTACGTTTTTCTTTCCATTAGTTCAAGACAAAACTCCCAGACTCTGCTAAGGCATTGATTTAGTGTGCACAAAGGAGATTCCTCTTTCTCCTAGAGGAACTCTTTTTTTTTCATCTGTGCCATTTTTGGATTGCTAAATTCTTGCAGTAAATAGAATAATGACTACTGGGACCTTACAAAACTCCTAGAAATTCAGACCATGCACTTATAAAGGTATGTTTTAAAATTTGTTTTTCATTCCCTAATTTCTTTAATATATGTATGTTACATTCCCTAATTTCTTTAATGTGTGTTGAATATGTTACTGAACTAGAATATATAAAGCTAGCTAGTTTGGGAAAAACCTAAATTAAGAAAACTTTCAATGCCTGTCTTTTTGTGTGCTTTTCTGTTAAAAGTAATGATAATAATGAGAACAGTCTTTTGGAAGTAAAAAAAAAAAAAAAATCAGTTGTACTATATCTATCCCACTATAAGTGTTATTTTTTAATTTTTTTCTCCCTTTGCAGCAAATACAGATGTTAAAGGAAAATGGATAACTATTAAAAAAAAGATACCTGTGCAACAGAGGAAGAACAGTATATCATAGTGTATTTTATCTTGTATTTACTTTTCTTTACATTATTCACATTATTATTTCATTGCTTAAAATAATGACATTTCTGTTAGATATCAAAACATAGAGGTGATATAACCTGCATACAATGAGATATGAAAACAATTAAATAATATAATTTAGTAATAGCACTATATTCTTTAGAATTACTCTGCCACAGATTAAATTATTCTGACTACAATACAAACTAGAGTGAAAGTAAAGCGTGTAGATGAATAATAGTCTTCCATATCTTTTTACGACCTTTCTGGGAAAGAATGAATGTAATTTGGCTAGCAAAATTGCTTTGGCATTACAGAGAAAAATGAGGAGAAAATAAGACTTTATGTTCTACTTTACAAACAGTGACTAACAAGTAGATGAATACTAAGTGAAATTCTTATAAATACTAAAATTATTGCATGATAACTCTGAGAATGGGAATTACCCACAATGTAAGACACCTAGCTTTAAACATTATAACTAAGCTTTACCAAGGGCAAAACAAAATGACTGCAGACTGAAATTACAAAGAGTGATTCAGATTCACTTCAATATCAAGATTCTGAGTGAGATGTAGGATACCCCAACTTTAAGTAAAAGTAGGTAGCACATGTTTTTCATATCAATTAAATAGGCCAGTGAAGAGACAGTATAGTTTCTAAGTTGTAGAATTACAAAATAAAAACACAGAGCACAGATTAGGGAAATGGTGGTAAACAACAGAAATACTTATGTCAAGAAATACAGGTAAGACCCGATCTCTTTTGGATCACTTCACTGAGCAGAAACCCACTGGTCACACTCTTGATGATTTCTAACTCTGTAATGGGCTGGTCAGAATTCTCACATGCCAAGAAATAGGAAGATAGGGTGAAAGGTCTAACCCTTGGAAGCAACTTCACGAGCAAGGAGCATGAGAGGACTATTACTTAACAACCACAAAGTATACATTTTGGTATCTGGCTTCAGGAAGTCCCACTAGTTGTGTTACTGGGAATAGAAAAGCTGTTCCAGAGCACTCAATAACTGCTACCTCTTTATCAAGGGCTGTGAATCTCATCAAGGCTAAAATAGCACACAGAGCTCTTCCAAGAGACCCAAAGTGCTTCTCATCTCTGTCCCATCCTAAAACTGTGTCATGGCTTAGGACTGGTAGTCCTGGATTTAGTGCTGCCACCGAAAATCTTCCAAGCAAAATGCAAGAACAAGCAAAATGTTCTGTTTGCTTGTACCCCCTGCTCTTTGCCCTCCCCTGCGGCTTGAGAGGAAAATTGGAAGCACAAAACATAAAAATCAAAGATTGAGATGTGACCAATTCATTTGAAACAGTAATGAGACACCCTTACCCAGCTGACCCAGATGTGAGCCCCTCCCTCACCCCTGGAAAATGACATAACATGATACCAAATAACCTCTAGATCTTGGCCTTCCTGGCTCCTCACTACTGTAAAAATTAACCATCCTGGACAGAACCAGGACAACTTGTTTCTTTCAGTAGGAAGAAATCTCTTTGGGAATCACCCAGTCCCACTGAAGGAAATAGGTTTACAAGAGGGAAGCAGACTTTTTTCAACAGACTCATGAGAGGTCTAAAAGCAGCACAACTAAATAGAGCTATTAATCCTTCCTCTCTTCCCATCTCCCCCATGCCAGTAATGCACCACACACATATAAGATATTCTTTTAGCTTTAAGGGTGCTGGTTCATATCAGGTTTTCTGCGACCAATGATTGAAAGTTTAATAATTTAATTTGCTGTAATAAATGTGATAAGAGAAACAGTTTTAAATAGAAGGATGAATTCTATATATTATGTCTTTTTCCTAAAAAAGGAGCCTTAATTTACTATTTACAATTCTAATGTAACACAACTTCATTTCCTGGGCCTTTTCCTTTGCATTTCTTCGTCACTGTTTTCAAGCTGTTCCTTAACTAACTGTATAAGTTCACAGATATTTTCAAATTTATGTCCCTAGTTTTCATCAGCTCATATTCTGGTTCTTAAATTTGCTCTATCCTTATTTTATGTCTCAACTTGCAATAAATTATGGAAAGCATATAGGACATACCTTTTTCTATTGTTATGTTCTCTCACAAGCAAAGTGCCAACATCAATTTCATTAAAAAAATTCATTTGTTTTAATTAATATCAGGGGCACAAAATACACCCTTCAAATATTTTCATATCAGATAACAGAAAGACATTCATTTTCTTTTTAAAATTACATCACCATTAAGCTTAGAGTAATAGCACATTTCTTCCTAAGCCCTAATCAAAATAACTCTGCAGTATATGAAGCAAATAATGGCTGCTGAGCTCTTGTTAATGCCAAGGACTTCTCTCAGAATCTCTGATTTTATTCAGTAGTGACTTGACATTAATTGACACTGCAGGAACCAGAAGTAATAATTAATACTTTGTATTTATATTTTCATTTGTAGTTTGCTGTGAAATCTCGAAAAGAAAAAAAAAAAGAAAAAAAAAACTGGCATAAAATAATCTAACTATATATAGAAACTTTCATTAGCTGTGATTAAACTGTGCAGTGTGTGAGCTATATAATTTAATCTGAAAAGAGTTTGTTACCTCTAGGGAGAAAGTGTTCTGGTTCATTCCAAAACTGTATAGTTTGCTTTCCAAAATATTTCCTGTGGGGTCCAAAGCTACAGAGTTATGTACTTACAGAAGTTTTTTATTATTTATCTGTACTCTAAAGATATACTGACAATAAGTGTATCTTTATCAAATGAGTCTAAGAGGTTTGGCCACAAAATATGGCCATCTGAACTGAGAAATCCATCAAAATGCTACTAGAACTCCAAAGTAAATGGAGCTGATGTTGTGACAACTGCACCTCAGATCAGTCAGTTGAAATTAATGTATGTCAATAGGTTTTAAATGCTACACTTTTTAGTCTATGTATTTTATAAGAAATTATTTAAAGAAATGCCCTAAAACAAATGACCAAGTGTCTATTCAAATTCTTTCTTTTGTGTACGACACCACTGTGTAGAAGGGTGGACAACAATTATATTAGAGGCTATGTGAGGACATTTTGTAGGAAATTACATCTGTAATGGATATTCCTCCCAGCTGTCTGACCACAGCCATTCTGGAAAATACCAGTATGTAAGAAATCATGTAAGCAGTAGAGAACATGGGGGAGTCAGGAAATAAGATCTTACAGTGTCATCAAACACAACTAGGCTACAGTTTGGTAAAACCCAATGCTACATCACAGATGCTTGAAATATTCTCCATATTCTGTAATGTCTGTCAGAGAGTACTCAGAATATTTTCTCTAGTTGGCAACAAGGATCAATCTACCAGGAGCCAGTGATTGTTTTTTTAACTAAAATGAGGGGCCTGGAAGGGTGCCACTATGCATATATACTCAAGAGCTCACATTGCTTCTTGTACAAATTTATGCAAGCCACTGGCCTCTGAAGCCTTTTTCTTTCTTTTCCCTGAGACCAATATACATCCTCTCCTCACCCAGAGATTGAATGCAGACTGACAGATGCATTTCAAAAGCTTTGTACATATCAAGCAGAATTTAATTTTAATTTTCTGTTTTATAAACTCTAAGAGACAAGAAGTAGAAACAGAAAGAGTTTTCTGTAATAGTACAAAGTCATATCATGTTCTTACATTTATTGAACGAAATAATTCTCCAACAGTCTGACTATAAACTAAATGACTAGAATTTCATGACCTAATAGGACTGAATTGGGCACAGTGCCTTTTCTATATGCAAATATGTATAAACCATTACCATTTGCTTCTACAGAATGTAATAAGGGAAATAGATAGTGATGGAGAGCTTCCATAACCAGAAACAGTTATATAAACTTTATCTTGGAAGTTCCCACTCCAAGAGAGAACAGAGGAAAATAATTAGGGGAATAGGCTGAGTTTACACTTTCTAGTGATTAGGCCATTAGCTAGAAGAAACCTGGCTTCCAAGCAGATACTTCCAAAAGTACTTGTAAATTAAGTTTCAGTGCAAATACAGAAGCAATCCTGGGGTCAGTCTGGAAAGGTAGCACAGCCATATGAGGAGAAACAGAGATAACACAAGGTATCTAACAGCTGGACTACTAAAATAAATAAAAATCACAGAATCACAAAATGTGCTGAGTTGGAAGTGACCCACAGAGGTCATCAAGTCCAATTCCTGGCCCTGCACAGCATACCCCAAAAATTGCACCATATGTAAGAGAGTACAGTCCAAACACTTCTTGAACACTGTCAGGTTTGGTGCTGTGACCACTTCCCTGGGGACCCTCTTTCAGTGTCAAACCACTCCCTGGGCGAAAAAACTTTTTCTGATATGCAACCTAAACCTCCTCTGATACAGCTTCAGGCCATTTTCTTGGGTTACCTGTCATTGTATACCACAGAGATCAGGGCCTGCCCCTCCTCTTCCCCTGATAAGGAAGTTCTAACTGCAATGAGGTGTCCTGCAGGTCTCTTCTCCAGGCTGAACAGACCAAGTGACCTCAGCTGCTCTTCATACAGCTTTCCTTCAAGGCCCTTCACGATCACCATTGCTCTGCTTTGGACACTCTAATGTCCAAAATTAGACACTTTAATGTCTTACATTGTGGTGCCTAAAACTGTTCCCAGCACTCAAGGTGAGGCCACCCCAGCTCAGAGGAGAGCAGGACAATCCCCTCCCTTGCCTGGCTGGTGATGCTGTGCCTGATGCTCCTCAGGACAGGGTTGGCCCTCCTGGTTGCCAGGGCAGTGCTGACTCTGTTCAACTTGCCATTGACCAGGAGGTCCAGGTCTCTTTTGCAGCACTGCTCTCCAGCCTCTCATTCCCTGGTCTTACGCCTATGTTGGTTGTGAACACTTGATGGATAATTCAGTCTAGCTTGTCTCTTACACCAGCACTCACCCTACATACCTAATGCTACCAGTTCATTTAGGTTGCATCTTCCAGTAAGATATGGGGGCTTATACAGAAGAGCTCCCATTTCCTCAGTGCAGGTCAGGCACAGCAGGGAGAGAGATTGAGAGATACTTGCCTTGAGTATTGCCCTGTGCTTGCTTAAGAACACAATGCTCCTAGAGATTCTTAATGTCAAAGCATTTTTTATTATGTATTTATTTATTTGTTTTCATTTGCAAGCTTTGTTATCTTAGTTTTGCCTGAATTTGGGTTTCTGATTCTTATTGCCTCTAGTCATATGTATTTTACTGGATCATGACATAGCTTTTACACAAATTAAATGGATTTATACTATTTGAATTAATGACAAACTGCAGGCTTTAAAAGCTTCAGAAGCTAATTTTCATTCACTATAACTGACTACTGAAATTTGATTTTTGTAACCATTTTAGAAAATTTCCTGAAACTGGGCCAGTGGTGGGGGAAAAAGGTGAAAAAGAGTTTCAGTTCTGTTTGGATAATAGTAATTTAAAAAAAGCTTGTGTCTTCTTTGACAGAATTAAAATAGTTTATTAAAATAAATGCACTAAAATGGTACGTTCTATCCCTGAATATCTTAAAGACAAACACCTACATTTCCTATGTAAATGGAGTCTTAATTGGTGAATGTACTTCACCACACAAGAAATTCCTGGGCATGCAAATTCTAGATAGTGAGAGATAGTAAAGGGAATTTTTTTTTTTTTTTTTTTAACAAAGCAGGTGGGGCAGGAGAGAGTGATAAAAAAAGAAAAATTCCCAAACATTTTTTTGAGCCAAAATTTGTGCAGGTATGATTTTACAAAAAGGGCTGCAACTGAAGAAAGGGCTTCTTTGTCAGCTGTGGATTGTGTCCTTAATGGAGACTCTCCTACCTATTTGCAAATGTCTTTTAGCATAGAAATGTACTGTATTGCTGCATTTCTCCTCCTTAAACTTCACTAAAGGACAGTGCCGTATCAAAAAAATGTCTGTGTAGGAAATGACCCCTGGAGAGCTACCCTCTACTGAAAGCAGACTTAGCTCAGGATGTTCAGGGCCCTGTGACTATGACCTATTGCTCTTAATATGGGTGCAACTAAGTGAGGTGTATGTGAGTTGTATTAAAGAGCAAGGAAAGCACTGCTTTGTAGATGTACCATTGCTAGCATATGTATCCTAGCAAGCTATTAAAGAACAACTGCTATTAGAGAGACCAAAAACTTCTTCACAGTTTGTCCTCTGCCGTTGTTTTCAGCCACAGTTGGACATAACTTGAATTTAAAGCTTTGATTTTCTGAAAAAAAAATTATCCTAATGAGATATAGTTGAGCATAAATGTTAGTATGTATGCAAATTGTATGCACTATCCCTGAGAGAAAATCCTTGCATTTTTTCATGTGCATAAAAAGTGGGATTAATTTTTGACATGCTTTTTCTAGGCATATTTAGATTTTTTTTTTCTTTCACTTTACAAGTAATATAGGAAAATAAAATTATCTGAAAAAAAAGAAGAAAAGTAATAATTTTTATAGGTTGGAGTTTATGATGAGTATTTTACAGGAAAGTTATAGGAAAAGTTTGAAAATATAGCTGTGCTTGCAAAACACAAATGTTTGCTATTTGACTGTTGAGGAAAAAGTTAATGTATGTTGCACAATAGTAAAATTCAAGCTGCTTGTTCCTGGAGGGAAGAAAACCAATGGAATAATCTTCATTTTAGTGCAACTCTTATCAGAAGAGCAGTATGCGCCTTTAAAGTCACAAAACTTAAAGACTTACAAAAAGTCTTGTTGTTTTCATCTCAGTAGGTTAATAAAGTCTTTTAAAACCAGTATTAGTTAAAACAGACTACAATATATTAAGGACATAACCTTTTTTAAGATCCAGTTCTCAGGTGAAATGATGTGACATCAAAATCCTGAAACATGGCATGGCCTTATCCTAAAATGTCTGTCTATTACATTGGTAAAAACATTGAAATAGAACAAGCTAATGCATTACGTTCTGAATTCAGTTGGAAAATGGTCATGATAATGCAGAAGTAGAAACTATATTTCTGTTACAACAAAAGTTAACATAAAATTAAGAAATTGTTGATTTGGTATGTGTATAGAAATGAATATACAGAACTAATGCAGTCATCTGATTTTCAAAACAGCTTTAACAATCCTTTCGTTCATATGCAAAAAAACATGGAGTGTGTTCTGATGGATTTTTCAACTCTGACTTGTCAGCAATAGCAGAGTAATTCCTGAAAATAATCACATTTTCTTCTGTGACTTTTTCAGTCAAAAAGGTAATATGTAGTGCTAGAAAATTAAATTTCAGAAAAGTGTCCATTTCAGCTCATAAAATATCTTCCATCCTCTCTAGAAAACTGTTAAAGCCATGCAGCTGATGAGGCTCTATAATCAAATGTGGAAGCACTTTCTATAAGGTTTCACAGATTGGGGCAGGGGAAGTTAGGAAAAAAGAAAAGGAACAAATATTAAGCATTAATGCCTTTGAGTTTAGCCAGTCAAGACAGAAACTCTTCAGGACTTCAACCCACTTTTGAAACTTCCACCTTCTCTGTTATTCCCAAACTTTTCCCAGCAAATTGATTTGAGAGTCAGGAATGAATTTTAATAATTCTAACTCCTCAATGTGAGAGTGAAATTACTCAGCTGGTTTTGAATTTTTCTAGTAAACCACTACAAACCCTTCTTAATGATTTGAGTAAGTTTATGTTTGCCGTCATAGAAGCCGCACTGAATAGCAAAAAATATTTCTGACCTCTAGAGTTTTTGAGCAAGAATCTTTCTTTAAGCAACTGGAAGTTTAAACAACTAGTGGTAATTTAATCATTTCCTTCATTATCAGACTCTCAATATGTGATGAGAAGCATGTTTCCTTATTCATCTATTTGCAAAAAGCATATCTAAGCATACAGCTAAAATGTAGATTTCAACTGGTTTAAAGAATCCTTGAAAACAAAAACAACAACATAAAAAAAAAACCAAACCAACCAAACCAAAAAAAAAATCAAAAAACCATACTCAAGCCTCTAAAAAAATGTGATCTTTTGTAAGATGGCAGTGAAACACAAATAAAAATGAGTCCTTGATGTGCTCCACAGACATGACCAGTATTACAGTGTTAGAATTAATGTTAGAGAACAGCTGTCAAACAAATTACAGTTTATGGCAGCTAGGAAGCTCTGAAAGCTGCTATGAGCAAGACTGAAGAAAAGGGCACAGGGAACACATGGTGGGCTTCGTGTTCAGTGTCCTTTAGTTTTACCCTGTCTGCCTAGCAAAATTCATGACTTAGAAGATCACTGTCCTAAACTGTGTCCTAATAAAACTGAATATTTCATTTCAGGAGTTCTTTTTGTCCAGAAGATGCATTCTTAGACGAAAATACACCATCAGATCCAACTCACTGCACTGGCCACGGTGGAGGATCCTGTAACTCATGTCTATACAAAACTGGGATTATAGGGTCACATTCAGGTTACCTTTCATAGCCATATGCCCTGAAGATTCCCTTCAGCTTCCTTTACAGTCATCAATTTCAAATATAAAAAATTTCTTAGATGATTTCTCTACTTTTAGTAGAGAAACCTTCCTTGAACATGCTGAAATGTTAAGACATTTAGGGTTGGACTTTTGGTTGCTTTTTGGTTTTGTTTGCCTGTTTTTGTTACTTATAAACTGTAATTTCAGAAGCACATTGCCTTCATTTTAGTCTCCAGACCACTCTTACTTTTAGTAGTATGATTTCTGCAAAATAGTTGCTTAGTTTTCACAGCTTTTCACACTGAAAATTATTTGACCACTCACCAATTCCTCTTATATACTCTCATACTCTCTGTAAAACACCTCTATTGAAAATCGCTAGAAAGCTACTTAGCCTCAAATGACTTTCCTGTTTCATTTCAACTTTGTGTCTCCTTGCCTCCAACTCTCTCCACTTGGAGGACTCTTCTTGTTCACTCTTTTCAAAGCCAGACTATGAGTAGTTCTGGGTACATTTTTTATTGCATGTCTGACAATGAGGCATTTTATCTTGATTTGATCTTCCGTTGCAGTATAATGGTGAGGTGCGATGACAGAAGAATTCTGCAGCTGGTCTCCTATTCAAAAGAAGCCAAAATAATGTCTTCAGGGCTCTATGACAATTTAAAGAACAATGCTCATCATAACTAGATATTACAGCCTGCAGATGTCCAATCTTAACAGATGGAATCCAGCAGTGCATTATATTGACGCACAAGTTTAGCATTAAAAAAAAAAAAAAAAAATCATTGTTATGGTGGCCTTTGTCAGTTGTTCTTTCACATGTGTAGAGTTAAAATAGGTTGTAAGGAATAATCTTTAATTAACAGCCATGCCAATATAAGATATTCAATAAATGTGAAATAAAAGTACCAATAAGGAACTACTTGAAATTTGGCACAAAGCATAGCTAGAGTTTTGCATTTTTTGCTTCAGTAAATCCATTCTGCATCCAGAATCTATTTCCACCTTTCTTTCTACATTTGCATTCAGTAATTTTAACTCTTTTAGGAGATACTATGGAAACTTTTCCTTCAAATTTATTGCAAATACAAAATAAATTAAGCACTGTAAAATCATAAGAACACTACTGGGTAGGCTAAGCAGTAATGTGTTTCAAGCTGAGCAAGCAGATGGCACTATTTTCAATCTTACTCATTTATTTTAAAGTATTTTTTTCAATATTTATGAGGGAAAAAATGTTTTCTGAATTACTGAGGATAAAACTATAACAGTCAAACATTTTAGGAAGAGGTTTATAATTTTTCATCAGCATTTTAATACATATACAAAAAAATCTGGTTTAAAGCCAACAGAATTCCCTTATAATTTGAAAAATATCCTTATGTAAAAGAAAAAAATTTAGTCTCAAATTAAAACTTTGCTGATAAATGAATTAAAATTCAGAATTCCACTCTCACATAGGTGAAACTCAAACAAAATTCAGTGTGAAAATCAAGGCTTCTGTACTAGGCGTTAATATTGCATCACAGAAGAAGTCTTCATCTATTCAGTCTCTCATACCTTTATTGACATTTACTGTTTACTATGTGTAACTTCTTTTGGTCACACTTCTCCAAGGTTAATGACTTTAGTAACAAACCTTGAATATGTAGAATGTCTCAAATCTTCATGTCTTGTATGTGACACATCCCACAGACAGATTTCATTCATCAGCCCTATATAACCTGTCCCAAGAAAAATAAACAGAAAAATGTGTCTACTTGGATTACTGTTTTTCAGCTTCATTTCAACAAAATCATAGAATTCCCTGTTCAAGATGATTTGAAAAAGTACTAACTACTAAGAAGTAACTATTTTTCACATATCAGTATGTTAAGGTTATGTTTTGTAGGTAACAGGTAACTTAGCAATATCCTTTTAAAACTATGGAATGCACTTGTCATGACTCTAAATGAGAGATCATCTGATCCTGCTGGTGTCCCAGTTTAATAGTGTACCTAGAAACACTAACTTAGAGAGGTTCAGTACTACTTCCAAGAAAATTATAGATACCAATACATTTTACAGTAATTATATAGCCACTGCAGATAATTATAAAGGTGGAAGAAAATGTATATTTCCACAATTAATTTCTGGGGCTGCTGAGGAGAATGGGGGACTGGATGAGATTTAATTCTGTTGTTAATGTGGAAGGGATGGTTCTGCTAGAGATCAGTATCACCTGCATGTCTGGTCATGCTTGGCTGTATCAAGAAGATGATAAAGCTCTTCTGGTTTTTACTTTTAAGAAATAAATTTTATATATTCATCTTAGTGCATAATGAGGTTTTTTTAAAATTATTATTATTTAATCTATAAGCAAAACATTTTAAATTGGTTTATAATTTATGTAAAGTCAAATTTTCCTATGTACACACACGTATATATAAATTTATTCATAATCTTGATTTCTTGCAGGTATATTTTAAATTAAAATTAATGACATATTAATGTTCCTGTAGTCATTTGCTGTTTTCTACAGTGATAGTCTTTAATTGTTTAAAAATCTCCTGCATATTTTCTACTCATACTCACTTCAGAGATTTTGATATGCAAAATCTCATTTGGGTGTCAATTCCACTGCAGCTGGTATCCTTATTTCCAAAGAACATCCATTTTAACTTTTTACTTTATTAAGTCAAAATAGCATTAGACCCCAAACTGCATTATGAGCTGATGTTAAAACTGAAACCAGATTTTTTTTTTCTACTGCAGATTATTATGCATCAATACATTCCAGTTAAGAAACTTATTTTTCCTTTGCTCCTTTGATGTTTTTTTCTCAGTGAAGCCTGCCTTTCAAGCAACCGAAAGACATTCTGTATCTTGATAGGTACTTTGACTAATCTTGTTAGCTATCAGAAAAACCAGGGCCTGCTGCTCTTTGAAATTTTCTGCACAACTCCAATTATACAATTCCCTGAAATCACTATATGTCCAGCATATCCTCTGGGCTCCTAGAGGTCAAAATATTACAGTTTTGCAATATTATCCAGTATTTTTACATGATCTATATGCAAGAAAGTTTCCTTGTTATATTTGCACTTCATATTGTCTTCCTTCCATAATTCATTAGAGAATTCTCTACATAATCATCTAGAAGTAACTTTTTCTACCTTCAAGCATTTACTTTCAGCACTCTGTGTATACAACAGGCTAAGAATTAGTCTTTCCAACCTGTGGTTCATTAAGAAAACCACATCTGTGCACATGTATAGGTGTGTATATGGATATATGCAGTTTTTTAATATGTTTGCTCACAGGTCATGGAATAGTTCTGAATCAAAAACTTCCAGTTCACTAGTATTGAAAAGGAAGTAGTTAATTTTTGACTATCATAAATTACTAATACTGTCAAAACATATATAGAGTTATTTATAGGAAGCATACATTATCTATTTTTCTTTCACATATGCCATTGATTTTCCTAGTGCTCTAAAGCCAATAAAAATAATAATTTACTTCTATGTGTTAATAAAATATAATTATTTAGTGCAAAAGATTAAACTCACTTTCATCTTCAGACATATGGCAGAAGTATCACTCTATATGTTGAATTATTCTGGAATAAGGTTCAGTCATATATTCTCTAACTCCCTTCCTAGTCAGCAAAGAGGAACAAACACCTTTAAAGGACTACTCACATTATATCATAGCAGGTACATATGACCCACTTAGTGGATGAGGGAAAGTCTGTGAAAGTTGTCTACCCTCACTTTAGTAAAGCCTTTGACACTCCTTCCCACAGCATTCTCCTGGAGTAACTGGCTGCTCATGGCTTGGATGGGTGCACTGTTCACTGATGGTTGGGCCCAAAGAGTGGTGATGAATGGAAATGAATCCTGGGGGCAGCCAGTCACAAGCTTAGCACCCCTGGCCTCAGTACTGGGGCCATTTCTGTTTGATACCTTTATCAATGGTCTGGGTGAGAGGAGTGAGAGCACCCTCAGTAAGTTCACTGACAACACTGAGTTGAGCTGGAGCATTGATCTGCTGGAAGGGAGGAAGGCTCTGCAGAGGGGTCTGGATGGGCCTCATTGACAACTCGGTCCCTTTGGACAAGATCAGGTGCTGGGTCCTGCCCTTGGGTCACAACAACCCCCATGCAGTGCTACAGACTGAATGGAGAGCCTCTAGAAAAATATGAGTTCATTGGAGATTTGGATTGTTATTAGATACTGGATTATTGAATAAGTGGGAAAAGTATTATTGGGGTGGAAAAAGAGGGAGGGGAAGGTTTGTGATTTTGCTGTGGCACAAACTGTCTCAAAGAATCAAGGAGATTTTCCTGCCCTGCTCCACAGGATATTGATGAAATAAAGTAATTTTCTACTGTCCTACACTCTGTTAGCACTTCTCTGAGGAACGTCACTAGAAACCTTGCAATTGACAGAAGGAGTATTTGCCAGTTTCTCTCATTTTTTGAATCACAAGGGAGATCATTATTCTAAATAATACAAATAATTATTTTTGCTAGGTGTTTAAAGTATTTTGGAAATCTGTATTTCCTGAGGTTCCCTGTGAGGAGGGGATGGTGTGACAGTTCATTGTAGTTTTCAGGGGGGGGCGGCGTGTTTCCCTTTGGTTGTATTTTTTTGTGGCCCTTAATGTTCAAACAGAATGGCACAACAGGGTGTGCTCTGTGGTATTCTAGTGACGTATTCTGGTGATTATTAAATAGAAAGAAGAGGATAAAATGCTGGCAACCTCACAGACATTTCATTATTACTTCATAATCATAATTCACTCCCTGGAGTATGTCATCACGTTCATGAGCTCTTTTAAAAAGACAAAGAATTAGTAGAAAAATACCTGTTAAATTGACAGTATTTTTTTTTCAGTTGGTCAAAATATAGTTCCATAAAAAATAATCACTGATACTTTTCAAATGTTCATGACAATATTTTATGATTGCAGCAAATTTTTCATGTTGTACATAATTGTTGAATGTAAGATCTGTCATTTTTTAAAATGTGTAAATGAGACAATATGTATTCACAGGAGATACAAGCCAACAAAAGTCTCAACTTCTAGAAATAATTACTACTGAAATAAAGACCTGTCTTATTGCAAAAAGGGAATAGGATCTGTCTTCCTCAGGTTACTACAATTTCTTCCAGCAACTTCTGTCAGGAGCTGATGTTCGATATTGGGACATCACATATGCCAAAGTGAACAGTGTGCTCATTCCCAGAAAAGAAAAGCCTTTTTGTTCCTGGGCAACCAGCATGACTGAACCAACATTGGCTGCCTCTACACTGTTGAATGTACTGCTCCAAGAAGCCATTCCTGGCTCTAGGCTTAATGAAGTAATTCCTCTCACTCTTCAGTGTATGGTACCCTGTTATACACACTTTAGCTGGGCAGGCACCTCTTGATTTTATAGCACTTGGTGTTAGGCTTTCTTTGGTATCTGAATCCTCAGACATTTTCCTATAATTTTCATTGCTGTGGTTTTTTGAGCTCTCAGTGGTTGAAAAAATGTGGTGACTGAGCCACAGCTCAGCTGTTGTTACTTTTTTTAGAATGTGAAATGGCATTACATATTTCTTTCCAGTCAACAAAAATCAGGGTAAAGCTGACCCAAACAGGCTTGCTCCTTTGAAAAGACTACAACAGCCATAATTATAAGAAATATTTTAATTAACACAATGCAATTATACCGTCCCTCATGCATATGTCTGTTACTGTGTCTGCCTGTGTACAGAAGTTAAATGGGCCTCTTATTTTGCAGTTATAAGTATGTACAAAATGAAAAAGAAGAAATATCCCTTGAAGATTTCCTTTTTCCTGTGAATTTTCTTTTTCCTTTTTACTTTGAATGTTTACCCCAGGGTTTCTGAACCTCTGTTGACCATACACATAATTTGGCTGTTCTCAAAATATATATAATAAACAGTTAAAATATATTATCTGAGTCACAGTGTTTATTCTGTTCTCTATAGACAGAATATGTTCAAGTAACATGATAAAAGTATGGATTTTGTGGTAGCAAGAAATATTCAGTTTCCAACCTATCACTTGCATTTTTCATCTACTCAGAGGTAGAGGTGAAGGATTTTGAAAACAGATATCACCTAGGGATTTTTGTCTCCTATTTTTAAAGCATCATAGGTTACTCATATAACCACAATGCTGGTTGTCTGTTTACAAAAGAATTTTTGACAAAATGACTTTTGTTATAACTAGTATTTTCAATGGATTGTTCTGTTTTTCTCAAGCCCAAGGTTTTTTCTCTCTAAACTTTCTATTGGGATGTCTCCAGCACTACTAGATGTATTTGTCCCACTTAAAGAGCAGCACATGTCTGACCCCTTAAGTCATAACTTCAGTCTTGATAACACCGAAACCTTGCAACTCTTTTTCCCATCTCCATTCACAATGTTTTCATTTATGAATAAGGTAGATGAAGATTTCTTAAGCCACATTTTTAACAGAATTACAGAATCACAGAATATGCTGAGTTGTATGGGACCCACAAGGATCCTCGAACTCCAGCTCCTGGCCCTGCACAGCACCATCCCCAAGAGTCGTATCATGTGCCTGAGAGCATTGTCCAAACACTTCTTGAACTCTGTCAGGTTTGGTGCATTTCCCTGGAGAGGCTGTTCTAGAGCCCAACCACCTTCTGGGTGAAGAACTTTTTTCTGATATCCAACCTAAACTTCCCTTGACACAGCTTCAGGCCATTCCCTGGGGTCCTGTCACTGTAACCACAGAGAAGAGATCAGTTGCCTGCACCTCCTCTTCCCCTCATGACGTAGTTGTAACTGCAATGAGGGCTCCCCTCAGCCTCCTCTTTTGATGGATGTAGTAGCAGCTTTTGGATGCCTATCTGCATAACTTAAGCATCTACAGAAACTGAGTTGCTGAAAAGTGAACGTAGGTTTTCAAAATTATTTGAAAAAGCTAGAATATCTATTACTTGAAGTCTTGAAATAATTTTGACTTTTAAGCACAACAAGTCTTCATATCACTTGTTTTTGATGCTGGAGTATTCCACAAATTTGTAACTAGGAATGTTGAAACATAAAGTTTTGGCAGGTATGATCAAAGAGAGCTTGGACTTACTGAAATGACTGTTTCCATTGTAAATTCCTCAAAATTCAGAACTCTTGATTTGAAAACTCAAATTGTGTCTGTTTGCTTAGATTTTTTTTTTTTTTTTTTTTTAAGTGCAGAAAGCTTTAGCAAACCCTAGTTCTCACTTTAGAGGAAATCAGGGCTTCCACAAAGGTCAGTAAAATGTTCCTTATGAGGAAATATGGTGATAATAAGTCATGAAGTTGTCACAACCTGCTTGCGCTGGGAAAAATGAGTAACATAGCCAGATGCTAACACCTAACCCCACAACAGTCAATCCTTTCCTCTGTCATCCCCTTTCTTTGCATAAACAAGCACAGGAACCCCCAGGGACCTGTACTTTCAGGAGTACATTATCCCATGGGTAGTGGGATAATGAAATAAATGGGTAGTGGTGGCTTCTGGGGGCCCTTACACACTTCTCATTCTATAAACTCATGACAAGCAGAGGACTGAGCATAAGAACACACCTTATGCATTACAACTTTTTCTTTTCTTAAGTTAGCAGAGAAAAAAACAAATAGGAGTGTGGGGAGAGGAAGAAAAAAGATGATTTTCATCTCCACAAGGAAATAATTTAGCAATGTAGACATTGCAATACTTAAAGGTCCCCAGTACCTGTTGAACGGATGGGCATGTATGTACAGACTTGTTTTCTCTATTTGTTCATTTTTGTCTTTCTTTTCAAAGGAATGGAATGTTTCAAGAAACCTTTTTTAATAGTATTTAGATTATAAAGTAGATTACCAGTTTTAAATATCTACCTGTGATTAAACAAATTGATTTAGCTCATAATACTAGTTTTCCTCCTAAGCCTTGAAATCCAAACATCTTTTGAATTACCAGTATTTATAGCATGTTGTTCTCCTGCATAACATAAAATAAAAAACACCTGAATAAAAACACTGTTTCAGTGGATCCCACACCAAATAATCTTTATGCCCTATGAAAGTGATATGACATTAACTTGGGACACACATTCTATTTTAAAGCATATATAGGAAAATATTTGGTTTTAAATGTGTCTCGTATTTTCTGTCTCTTTTTGAAAGTCACCTTGAATCTCATTCTTTGATAGGACACTGGTAAATATAGATGATTCCAGCAAAAAAAGAAAAAAAAAAAAAGTAGTTAAACAAAAGAAAATCAACACTGCCCAGACATGTCCTTCATTATGAAACTGGTAGATGCAGACAGTTCCAATAAACAAGAAATTTTGTATATATTCATGTACATAGTCCTATTTCACAGAAAGAATATTTAACAACTGGATTCTCAAAAAGTTTGAGATAAAGAACAAGCTGATTAAAGAGCCTGTGGGCAGCATCCCAGCTGTAATTGTATGTTCAGCTGCTTCACAAGTTGCCATTGAATTTATTAGCCCTTTGATGAAGTCAAAAATGAGCTCTCTATGAGCTCTCTCTCATAGATCTCTGACTGTTCTCTGACATCCTCTTACTGTCTACTCATCTCTTCATTGATTATATGGGGAATCTATGACAACTGACTTAAAGCATCTCAGTTTAGAGTGCCAAAGTAGGTAGAGTTAATGAATATTCTAATGACAGCAGCTCATCATGTACTTCCTTGGAAAGTTTAGCTGTTCTATAGAAAAGCTTTTTTTCCATTGTTGCTGTTCTTTGCTTTAGGACACTAACCAGTCATCACATGAATATATCATTCTTGTTCTTGTAAGAAAGAACACCATTACATGAAGCTGCCTGCAAACTTTCAAAAGCTGTTAAAATGATAAAATATTAGACCAATCCCTGGTTTAAAGAAAGTATTCAGCAGCTAAATGACATATGATTTTCTATAATATCATCCCTAATGACTGTGACTACAGATTGCAGGGGTAAAAGAGAAACTCCAATACAGCAATAAAAGCAATTACATTATTCAGCTTTAAAAGGTACTCAGAGCATAGAGAAATAATGCAACAGAGTGCAGGTCAAAATCTGCAGAGACATTTTGGCATCAAATTTCTACAGCTTTAAGCAGACACCCAAATATCTGTTAATACTCAATTAATATATGTAATAGCACAGTTCTTTCTCACAGTAATAATTATTAAGATCCCTTGCAGCCTTTACTTTAAGAAATTCCAATGATAATAAATAGGAAATTTATTTCAATAAATTAAGTAGAGACCTCATCAATCTGTAGAGGATAAGAGAAGTCAATCTTTAGTAAAACCAGCTAATTCACCTGAAGGGAAAAAAGTAAACCCACAAACCAACACAAAGAAATTCAAACAGCCGAGCAGTTATTCAATAAAATATGAAAGATTTAAAAAGCAGTGGTGTCCACAGATCTTTGAGAATATTGAAGAACGAATACAGCATCAATGCACTGAGGCAGCCCAGATAAGGACATATGATCCATATGCCATTGGAGAAACTGCATGTATGTCATTCTGCAGATATCTAAGTACTCTTATTCCCTAACTACTTAGAAAAAAAAAGTCTTTTCTAGATCTTAACAAAAGAATAGTAAGAATTATTAGGATCAGGAAAAGAAAAAGGATGTGAAAAGGCTAAAATATAGACAAGGTATACTACTAGCTCTTTTCTATATAAATATTGGTAAGTTTTATCTTCATATGTAAGGGGTTTTTATGGATTTAATACTTTATTTTAGACAAAAGACAGATCTGCTTTGAGGATGACAAAGTAGTATGGACTGAATATATATCTATGAAACAGAAAAGAGTGAAAAGATTGCATAGGACAATCTGAGAGAATAAAATCAAATTATAAGAGATCAAACAAAGAATTTTTAATATGTTTATAGAAGAAATCATCAAAAGGTATGATATGGAAATTCTCCATTAATTTTAATAGTACTTGTAATGTCAAGTTTATTCTGAATTTTCCCATGCAGATTACAAGAACATCTACTGAGGCTGAACAGAGTCTTAAGGTGAAACTCCAAATAATTTCATCAACAAAATAATATTCATCTGGTTTTATCTGGTTATTTAAACACCCTCTATTGAAAAATAATCATAAATTAATTCAGCTGTTCTTCACTATGCATCTTAGGATGGGATCTCTGCACTGTTTATAAAAGATGTAGAGACAATGCAATAGTTTACATTAATTGACTTGAAATGCAAAATAATATCATAATGACAGGCAGGGATATGAGCACCAAAAAAAAATGTATCAGAGTTTCTGCACAGTTTATGAGTTTCCTAGCTATTATTTCAGGAAAGAGACCCCATTTTCTCAATACTTCTTATCCACTTTCACTGTGAATATACTTTTCAAGCTCAGCATTGACTGTGGATTGTTTTCAATATTTGCAGTCATACAACTTTATATGTTTTGTCATACTTGTTTTATAATTCTCTGTCAGGAACATGAGATAAAACACCATTTTCTGTATTATAGGTTGTGGAGGTTCTGAGTCACACAGAGAGAGATAGCAATGACTGGAGAACTAAATCATCAACTTCTTTCCATTTCACAAGGATGGTGATTATGCAGTAGTGAGAAAAGTATAATCCATGGATAGAAATCTATGGATAGAAAGACTCAACACGTGGAAATAATACATCTCAGTTATTTTATATACAATTTTTCCTTCTTACAATCACACATTAAATTGACTTAGTATTCATGTGTGCAATATGTGAGGGACATGCTAATGTTTTTTACTTCATGAGATTTACATTTCTATTAATTAAGAATAATATTAATTTTTTTATTTTATTTTCAGAAAATTAGAAGCCACTTAACATTTTATTTAGGCTGAAGTTTTCCCAAACCTTGATTCTCAGTTCTTGAATAATTTTCTAATTGACATACTTTTTATAACCTTGATTATTTTTTCCCATTTAATTCCTTTTGCAGTACTCTGAGTAAATAACATCCTAACTAGTTTACATTTTCCTTTTTGAAGAGTCCGAGTTTCTATGCAGAAAATGCTGTTTGTTGCAGATAATGAAACCATTAAAAACATTCTGTTGTACCCAATCCACAACTGCTTTATGTGCAAGATGAATACTAAAAGCACCATTAACAGCAGAGACAGTTACCAATCATTTACTGACAATTACACAATTAATTAAGTAGCTGCTTCACATTTACATTTTCAATCTGAGCGTACATTTTCTGTTATGTACCTAAAACAAATATTTGTTGAACTAGAGGACAGGACCAACCTTAGTTGCTTTCTAACCAGAGATCTGCGGCAAACAAGAAGCAAGCATTATGCAGCACATGGCTTCGGTCTGCATTCATGACTCACAATCATGCTTGTACAGCAAAGGAACAGCACGTACTTAGCCATGCACAAGAGACTACTGTCTTCGTCCTCGTGCCAATGCTTCCTTCTACTGCTATGGATAAAATGGCACTCAAATGATCTTAAGAGTAAAAGATGTAAGAACAGAAATAAACACCTATATCAATCAGCTACACTTCTCTCAAGGGAAGACCCAAATTCTTTTATATATGTGTTTATTTCTGTTTCTTGAGACTCTACAAAATTAACTGCCTATTTAACTAAGCCTCCAATCTTCTGGAAAATATGGGTAGCAATGGCATCCTAAAAGTTTTCAAAGGAGAAATACCATATATAAAATCTTGTGCCAGTAGGATAAGCACCATATACTTCCCTCAAATTTCCTTCCTATTGATCTTACAAACAGATAACAGAAATGAACAGTTGACTCTCTTGTTTATGAAGTGTTGATATGTCACTGTTCTGCAGCTTTAGAAAAACAATGGTTTGGGGGATGGTGCGTGTGCTATGATTACAGTGTAACAATATTTCATAGACTGGTATTTGCAAACTACTGTGAAGTGTAATGAACTTATTTTAAATTTGTTGTACAGAAAGGCTCTGTAATATTAATTAAAAGAAAAATAAAGCTTCATTATAACACATTTTTTCCATAACCAACCCTAAAATACCTCTCAACAAAGGAATACAACCAGCTACATCAATGACTGTCTAATTCTGTATTTTCGGTGCTGACTTGACATCAAGAAAAAACTCCCTCTGTAATAAACTGAAATGTTTCTCTTTGGCATTTACAAGCTCCTGGAAAAATTGCCTAAAGGCTCAAAGATTTAAAGTTTTACATTTAATAAACATTTTAAATAATTCTATTAATTTAATAAATCAATACAAAATAAACAGTGAAGACTTCTTTACATAAATTTAGATGGAAACCTACCCTTTATGCTTCTTTAAGCTAATACTTTAATGTATTCGCTCTGTCAGGTAATTATGAATATATCTATCACTAAAAATCCCTGCTGGCAAATGGAAGACTAAAAGAAGGCAATGGATCTAACTATTCATGATGGAGGACTTATCAGGGTAACTACACAGAGACGGAAGAAGGAAAGCTGATGTATTAAAAATGCTTCTACTATTGCAACTCATGGAAGAAGGTCTTTTAATCCAAGAGCAAGTTTTTAAAGTAAATAAAACCATTTTTGTTCAGATCAGTGGTCATGTTGTCAGTAAACATCTCTCATGAGGGCCTACTTACCTCTAACTGCCCATCTCTTCCAGCCAGCTCTCATTTCTTCCTCACATTTCCATGCAATACATTGCTGTGTCTGCAACATTCCCCTTCTTCATGCCTCTTACTACACACATTGTTCTCCGTAAGCTAAATAGCTAAATTCCTGGGCACATGATGATATTAATAGGTGATAGACTGGATAGCTTTTATCTCTTTTTTTTACCTGCTTCAGTCAATGCATGACAAATCGGGTTGTTTTTTTTTTTTTTTGGTCTTTACCCTAGAAGTATTCTCCAGGTTATAATGTCAGAAAATGAAAAGGATAAAATGGCAAAAATGCAAAAATGTTACCTTCTCTATATCACACATCCTTCATAGTTTTCTATTCTCACATAGCCTTCAGAAGGTACTCAGCAGGGTGCAGGTCCCACAAGCACCCTGTGCTCTGTGTACCATGCCATGTGCACAGCCTGGGTACCAGAGTGTGTGAAATGGAAATGGGAGCTTTTGTTTTGTAAACTAAACTTATATTCTGAGATGTTTAGAGAAGTTTTCAGATGATCACCATAGGTGTCTCACTTGCAAGGGAGTATAGGGATACGGAGGCCCAGAAACTTTTGGCTGTATTGACTCAAAATTGAGTGACTGACCAAAATTCAATTTATGCTTCTAATGTAAAGCTGCAATTAAGAGGAAGTTCTAGCTTTCCCCTTTCCAAGATAGCTTGGGTATGCAAAAAGAATATTCTCTGGTACACAAGCCTCTGCTATGGCTTTGGAGAGGTGTACAAGAGTAGTGCCTTTGATGATCTTTATTGGCTCCTCAGACTGGAATGCCTTATGTAAGGGCTGTATAAAGCCATAACTGAGATCTCAATAATCTAAAAAAAAAACAGGTAAATCTTTTTGTAGATTTTTTTTTCTTCGGATAATCCGCTTTTTATATTGGGCACTGGTACCAGGGTGTAAGCATGTGCCGCAAGCATCTTTACTATGTCTGTGCACTCTCATACCCTGTAAAAATATTTAGATTCAGTTCTTGACAGGGACCATAATGGAACTAACTGTGATACTCTGTTTTGATACAGAGATTTATTCTTGTTCTGAGGAACTAATGCAGAGGAACTAGCAGAGGAACTAATGTGGTGTGCAACAGTAGAAACAAAGAAAACAGGAAAACTGCAGACAGCTTTACCACACAACAAATCTGGAACAAGTCCTGGGAATCTAAAAATGCTACAGCAGTGTTGCATTGCTGTATGAGCAACAATTCTGAATTAGTATTTTTCTATGGAAAGGGCTTATAGGTAAAGGAACTGAAGACAGAAAATACTGATGTCAAGGACCAGGTTTATGCCATTTAAAATTGTTTACCTTATTCCTTTCAAGCCATTTCAGAGAAGACATGAGAACATACTCCCTGTGTACAATTTAGTCCTTCCAAAAAGCTGAAGTCAAAATGTTTCACACCCTGCTGTTAAAACCATGACTGTTACGCAGCTTTTATTTCTACTAGCTCATTTATTCTAAAAGCATCACAAAAATATTAAAATACCAACATCACAGGATGCACTGATAATGAAGGAATCATAAGTACTTTCATGAAAAGACTTGAGGAGTCCAAGTTCCTTTTTTTATTTGTCACCATATCAGTCGAAACATTTCTGTTAATCACTACTTCTCCGCCTGCATGAGTGCTTCTCTCCCATTTCCCTGGAAAGTTAAACTGCATTGCTAAATCTCAGGCGAGCCAAGCCAACCTCTGCCTTTGCAGCAAACCAGAAAGGAGTAATATTTTCTGAATCAAACAGCTGTTTTATCTGAAAGGCAACAGCTTACACTATCCTCAAACAGTGGAGTTGCTGGCTGAGTCAAGACTTCAGACAAATCTAGGAACAGAACAAGCAACCTCCCAGGCTGAAAACTGAGGTGCAAGGTGGCATTAAATCCTGCAAATGAAAGATATGTTCTGGCTGAGCAGATTCTGGGACTCTGGTGTTATCACACTTTGTAAAGGAATAATCTGAGAGATTATATTCCTGATATGCTTCATATGATAGCAGATGATAAAGCAGGATGTAGGCCTGTGGAGAATCAACGTCTTGAATCTGCTTCATTTAGGCAATAACCAAATTAAAATTAAATGCTTTTGAAACTTCTTTTATTTTAATGCAATAAAATGCAATAAAGTAATTCAAAAGATGCTCTAGCCTTAAGAGGTTTAAAAGCATCCAAGATAGCATGTTGCTACCATTTAAAATATATCAACATTCATTATAAATGAGGTTTTCACAGGTGTGTAACATTTAAAAACTTACTCAAGGCTTGTACTATACATTCAGTACATGAACATGTTTGGGGGAAAAAGAAAATAGAAATCTTTTTCCCACTCCTGGGATATATATATGAAGAAAAAAAACCAAAAAAACACAAAAAAACCCACCAACATTTTATCACTGAGAATAAAAGAAAACCATTATACCAATTAGAGTATGTCTTCTGAGGAGTCCATGATTTTCACATGCATATTTGCATATTCGGCCAGGGCAGGTGGTGGAGGCGCCATCCCTGGATGTGTTTAAAAAAAGACTGGATGTGGCATTCAGTGCCATGTTTTAGTTGAGGTGTTAGGGCATGGGTTGGAATCGATGATATTAAATATCTCTTCCAACCTTGTGATTCTGTGATTCTGTGATACCTTATTAAAGACTTCTTCCTTTAGCTGAATTTTTCAAGCCTGTACAATAACAGATGACTTTGGACACTGCACTTTGGGCAGGGGATGAAATTAATGAGACATAAGCTTTATTGTTTACAGATATGCTTTCTATGTAAATACAGCTTCCTCTTTTTTTCCCCAGAAAAATTCAACAACTTTACTTTGTGGACTAACATTGACTGCATGGTAACTTCACCAGTATGTATAAAACCTAACAGCCCTGAATATGAAAAAAAATCACCAAACAAATTTAATTCAAAGTCCGGATCCTTAAGGTCCTAATTAATCCAGTTTTCTTGGCAGGCTACAGATTTTCAGTGGCATTTATTACATCTGTTCTTTTGGTGATCATCTGAGGAAAACAAGTGGTGGAAATATTGGGCGCAATTCTCTCATAACCCATAAATAAAATGTTATTAAATATCACCTGATTCCAGTTATTAGCCATGTGCATTTGTGTCTATTATGATTATATTTCTTTGTCAGACCAAATTCTTGATTTAGTATATGTTTTGATAGAGTCTACAGTGAAATTATTTTAATATCCAGATTTATATTAAACCAGAGGAGAAAATGTGCAAAATAAATGCTCTGAAAATGTAACAAAAAGTCCTCTATTTGTATTGTTGATTTAAATGAAAGTAAAATAAAATGAAAAAATTTGCATGTATGCCCAATTACCGGTAAGCTAAGGCTTGCCCTTCTAATCAGTTCTGTGTAGATGGGTCTTGGCTTATTTTTGGGATTTCTATTGATTTTGAGAATGCTCAAATGAATGATCAAACATGCAGTGCACTGAATAAGATATAAATGCAAAACTGTAAAAAAAATCCTTAGTAAGAATATTAGAAAAATAATCACAACCATTTAACCTACAACTGGTTTATTTTCCATAAAAATTGCTTATCTTTTTATAGAGTAGTAGTTAAATATAATTATTATATACTGCTTAAATTGAAATTATTATTATTATTATTAAAGATTAGCAACTTATGAAGAAATTACACTGTTTTATGTTTATTATTCTTAGTTTAATTTCCAGCTTTCTGTAGTCTCAAAAGTAAATTTATCTACCTGCTGATAAAAGCTAGTTTTTACAAATTTTCATTTAATTGCTTCCTACAATTTTTTTCCTTCCTTTGTTTGTGTTTTCCCACCTTCAAAGAGTCTGTACTAATAGAATCAGTCCTATTTGACAATGTTTAAAGCAAAATAACTAACAGGATGTTTATCCCATAGATTTTACTGAACATTATAGAAAAAATGCAATGTTTAGAAGACAATTTAAATAATATCCATTACATCCTCTTATGGCTTCACACTTTACTGAGCATGTCATAATTTCTTCTAATTTGTATAAGAACATAGCTGAGAAAGGTGCCATTTAGAAGTTCAGTCCAGCCAAAAGTTTCGAAGACACTCAGTGTCTGAAAAGCAAACTCAGATCTCTTTTATTCTGTGTTTGTATTTTCTGTTTACATCCTTCAGTACTCCTTTGCTATTTTGAACAAAGCTGGCAAATTTTCATCATCCATTATTTTGATGGCATGACATTTAGTGTCTTTCCAGATCACCCATAAAGGCCTTAAATGCTAAATATACCAGGGTGATTAATGACTCCTTTTGTACCATTGTACCTATCTAAAAGCATTACCCTTCAGCACAGTCTTCATTTATTCACAGCTTGTTGTGTATACACATTAAATTCTAAGTTAACATTTTCTTTATATGCATGAAACTCTGAGTTAATGTTTTCAGAAATAGAAGTTGTCCTTATCTACAGCTCTCTCCTTTCATGAATGTTTTAAATGTTCTTTATTTTTGTAATTAATACATTGAGTGAATTTCTTAGTGATTGGATCTTAGTCATACACCACAGTCATCATTTCTTGAAGTAACCTTGAAGATATAAATCAGCAGAATGTATCAAGATTTTGTGTATTGTAACAAGCATTTTTAATAAAGTCAGGGTACCCTTTAGTTAGAAAACTGATGTAATATTGAAGGGCATTTTAATTTTCTAGCAGAGTCTAGCTATCAGTATTTCCATGGGATAAATAAAAATCCAAATCAATCACAATGTTCTGAATACCACGATGAGTACTGACTGCAATTTCAGGTGAAATCTGGTCTAAAACATTAAGATTTTATTTACCCTAAAAACTGCTTATTTGCTTATAGAGTTGTAGTTAAACAAAATGTTGGCTTTCTGTGAAAAATAACTGGAAGCATACCTTGTTATTATACTATAATATTTTTTCCTGGGCATTACATTTTAAAAAACATTAGTTGTGATATAAGAAGTTGAAATCTCCAATAATATATCAAATTATGTGATCAATTATCAACACAAACTTATAACAGATAAATGTCAAGCCAACAGAACCTTAGGGCAACAAGGTGATCATGTTTACAGTGTTATTTCAGGATTCAGGTATTGAACTGACAAAACTAAAAGGATAAATCCCTATTTATGGTTCAACCCCAAAATATACTTAACCAATCTCCAAGGAAAATATGCAAGAGATGGGCTTGCAGCCCTTCCCTGAGCTTTACTGCATTTAGTCCTTGAATTCCCTTCTGGCCATTTTTTATTTAACTGCAGAAATATCTATTTTACAAGAGAGAGAAGGCAAGTGTTTATTATGCACCTTAAACTCAGCTTGGAAGTGTAAGCACAGCACTGTGCCAGAAAATAATTCTGATCTTGTGCTTGAGTTTGATAAAGCTACTGGCAAAAGTTCCCTCAAGGATATGAAGTACTGATACTGCACATCTTTGGAAGCACTGTCAGTTTATCTGAGCTGAGTGTTAAGCACATTCTTATCAAAGCCGTTTTGGAATCCAGGGGGAAATGAAAGGGTATCCTTATGCCTAGACATCATAAAGGACTCAACTGACTAGATATATGCAGAGTGTCCCTACCAGCTTACAACATAGCTGGGGTGTCCATCTTCTACAGAATAATGCTCTAATTAGGTCATTTGCTCTGAATTTTGGGTATGATTGAACCTAAGAAGATTTGCCTCTACAACACTGTCTTCCAAGAGCTCTGTTCTAGCCACCAAAACACCCGGAGCCCCAAAACACCAAAAACTTAGCCTATGTCACAATGCTCTGTTCTCTTGAAATTATATTACACTTCTGTTAAGACTGAAAATGTGTGAATACGGAATAAGTGAACCTGCCTTGGTATCTTAATGGATGCACAGTCACTTGAAATACTCCCTTACTGTATTGTATTCTATTATTTTATTTCCATGAAAATGCAATACTCTATTAAAAAAACCCCATGAAATTAGAAAACACAGGTCATCCCAATGCTCTGTTTTAAATTGTTTTCTGGGGATGTGAACAAAAACTGATGAAAAATCACATCTCAGTCTTGAAGATAGTTCATTTTTTTGAGGTGAATGCAAATGCATACTTTCCCAGATCCCAGCCTGGGAAAGTGTAAGGAAAAGCAGTCTGTTTTCTAGTATTTAATATTTGAATGTTCCATGGGCCATTGAATAGGTTACACACAAAAAGTGCTCAAATAAACTCTGTTTAACAAGTTTTAAAAAGTGTTTGCAATTTGGAGGAAAAAGCTTTATCTTAGAAAAATACCAAGAAAAAGCTTTAAGAAAAAAGTTTAAGAAAGATCCACAAGTTTGTCATAACACTGCTAATGCAGCTCTGCAGAGGTGGAAGTTTAGGTCACCCTTGCATTCTGATTATCTTTAGGTCTGGTTTGTCTTCTGATGAAAAATAGAGCTGCTTTAGAGTTATTTTAGTCATTAATTACTAAACTAAGTAATTAACAATTAAGTCCTGTACCTGCCAATTCTTCCCTTTTTATGGAACTTGTCAGATTATAGAAGTATACCTCCATGTGTACCTCCAATGCCTCATATAAAATTCCTGACAAGAGGAAGCTAGGTGTTCCACAGGAAAAACCATTTTGATTTCCCATTTTCACAAAGGGAAATTCAGCAAAAAGTAGGCAAAGAACTACTGCAGTTGTGCAAAGGCATAGAAGAACACAACAGGTCCTGGATGTTTATTCTTCAGGGAAATCTTTTTGGACATATTTGATGCATGCATGTTTATTAATTTCAAATAGTTTGGGGTTTTGCCCAAAGACAGGAATGAAATAAGCACTGTGATTTTTCTCTGTCTCATAATCAGAGTCAAATTAAAACATTTACAAGTGTGTTAGAAAAAGATCAAGCAAAATTGACTACACTTTGCTTTTGAACCAAGAAAAAAAAGTTTTCTACTTTTAATCTCTGTCTTCTGTTAAATCTTTCATAGAGAACAAGTACTAATAGTCTGAACTCTTCAACCTCCCAGTGATGGGCATGTAGAGTTGAAAAGTAAATTACTCAGCTCCAGTGTGAAAATGTTTACTTCTCTTCTAGGACAGGTACTTTAGAGAAAAGAATCCTGATCTCAGTAATGTCTGTTTGGGGTTGCACAACAATATGGCTTGATAGCTACAAATAGGTTTTGCTTTAATTTAGAGAAAATAGTTTATTCTTGTTCAGACAAATTGACCTAGATGACAGATGACATGCAATGATATGCATTTGCTTCTGAATAGACATCTTTTGAAAAGTTGGAGCTAAATCCATCTTACAATGACCAGTGATTTTAATGAAGTCTTTTAATATGATCAAGAGAAATCTAAAATTGATTTGAGGAATGTTCTCATCAGACACACAAAGAATGCAAAAATTCAAAGACTGATTCTATAATTAGAGAAACACCCCAAAAGAAAAATAAAAAGGTTGACTAAAAAATGAGCTATTGAACTAAACCAAATAAGAGACCTTTGAACAGAACTTAGTAACAAACACAGCCTGCACTGAGCAGTGGTGAAAACATATACTAAAAGAGATGATTGAATATTAAAATATGAATCTTCTGGCTTTTTCTCTAGGGTTTGGGTACCTTAGATCCAATCTTTAATAAATATTCTTTCTGTATTGAGTTTCATAAATGTCCACCAACTTAACCAACACTTGTCTTCAAAGAAGATTTCAGTTCTTTGCTTGAGGGTTACCTTTGTTGTATTAATTAAAGGAGAGCCAGAAATTGATGCAAGTGCAATTGAATGACTCCAGGCGCTCCAGCCAGTGACTCAGCTCCATCAGGAGCCCAACATAAATGCCTCTATGCAGACACATATAGTGTGGGAAATAAAGAAGAGGAGTTACAGAAGTATGCACTACCCTGGCTTTGTGAGAGCAGACTTTGGCATCTTCAGGGACCTGCTTATTAGAGTACCACGGAATAAAGCCCTGGAAGGAAGAGTGACACCAGAAAGCTGGTTAATATTCAGGGATCATCTCCTCCAAGCTCAGCAGTGATGCATTCCAGTGAAGAGAAAATCAGGCAAAAATATCAAGAGGGCTGTGTGAATCAGCAAGGAAATCCTGGACAAACTCAAACACAAAAGGGAAGAGTGACAGGCAGCCTTGGAGGAATATAGAGTTTTACAGAGGCATGTAGTGGTAGGACAAGAAGGAAAGGCTTTAAACTGAGAGTGGGTTTAGATGAGCTATTAGGAAGAAATTCTTTACTCTGAGAGGCACTGGAACAGGTTGCCAAGATAAGTGGTGGATGCCCCATCCCTGGAAGTGTTCAAGGCCAGGCTGAATGGGGCTCTGAGCAACCTGGTCAAATTGAAGGTGTCCCTGCCTGTGGCAAGGGGATTGGAAAAATATGATCTTTAGGGTTCATTCCAAACCAAGCCATTCTATGATTCAATGATCTTTGGAAGAATCCCAAGTACTGGGTAAAAGCATACTTTAGTATATTTGAGTGCTTAAGGTCACTTAGTTTCAAACAAGTAGGGAATTCATTTAAGAAATACCTTGTCAGAAAGTTTGACTTTGATGAAGCACATTGAAAAGAAAAAGCACTAGCTTTTTGAGGGTAAAGGCATGAGATGTAACCCAGAAAACTCCAGTTTAATTTTTGTCCCTGGAGACTCATTTGAACTCGGAGAAAGTCTATTCTCCTCAAGTCGGATTGCACATGCAACCACCAAGTTTTAAAAACTCCATTCTTTCTATTTCTTCCTGGCTCAATGGTTATTTAATTATATAAACAATGCTGAGGAGCTTTCCTGGAAGAAATGAGCAGATTTCTGTTCTGAATAGTGTATGCCCAAAGGTTTTAGATTCCTTCTCTAGATTAGTCACAGTAAGAATCTGAAATCAGATTGTATCTGTCCATGACAAGTGCCTGACCACCTGGCCCAGCTGGCCACATCCAATTAATGGACACTGGTGGATATTTTTTCACAGACATTTTTCAGACATATACCATTTGTGTAGCAATATGGAATAAATCCTAGCTTGTTTTTTCTTCTCCCACAAAATCGTAAGTTTGTTGTTAGGCCAGGACTAATTGTGGTAGCCATGACCTGTTTGTGACACTTTCCTAGTGGACAATTATTTACCATCAGTGAGGTTTATCTCATATTAACCTTCAGGCTATATAGACAAATTAAGTAGGTTTTTCCTAACTTCACGTAAGGATGCTCCAGATGATGAGCAGCTCAAAAGTTGTTTTTATTTGGTTTTTAGAGTGAATCTCTAAAAATCTGAATCTCTATCTGAACACAGATAGATAAATAGCCCTAAAATCCTTCATGAATTCACACAAAAAGTATACCATGAATAGTACATGCCTGTCTTTATACTGGAGCAAGCAAACCTCTTTTCCAGTGTACGAAAAGAAGTTAATTTCCTGAACCCTGTCTAAAATAACCTTGACAATAGCAGTAGTATTTGCACTGAAAAAAAATTATCAGATGTGAATATCTGCATTGTGAAACTCTAATAGTTCTCATCTGGGGCTCTGCCTCTTGCTACTTCATTATGACAAAGCAGCCCAAAATTAGAGAAAATTTGGCTCTACTCATAAGTGCCCATTTCACAGCTTTCAGTGTCTAGGACAGAGTGCTCTTCCAGGGACAAACAACAGGACAGGATTTATCTGACAGACTTAAGGTTAATTTAATTCATGATAGGTCATAGCTGGCTGGGGTATTTACAAGCTCAGAAAAGCATGAAAGGATTTCAAAGTCTCATTAGTCCATACTGTTCTTTCCATGCTTCTCTGTAACTCGGCATAGCTGGAACAGATGATCAAGGTTGTCTTAATTTTCGGGGTGGTGGGAACAAAAACACGAAGCAATGCCTGTGCAAAGCTGCTATGGTTTTTTTTCATATGACTGAGAAGCTACACATCTATTAGCTGTATTCAGATATTAAAAACCTGCTCATGAGAATGTCTTAAAAGGCTTATTAGTTTGGGTGGTTGACTCAGATGAAAACACAGTGATTCACATCCTTGTAATTATCTTTTGCAGACAAAACTAAGCAAGCAGAACTACGTACTTCTGAATGAATTGAAGACCAATATTAAATGAGGGCTTATTTAAAATAGTGCTTCATTTGGAACACAAGATAATAAGTGAGATTTATTGCAGCTAATATTAAGTATCTACAGTGCAAAAGATATGAAGGTTACTTCTGATAAGAATTCCCAGTAAATATTTCTGTTGTATTCCTGAAAATCTGCAATTCACTTTTCTCTTTAAAAGGGATATACTTTCTGAATTTATGAATGGGCCCTAGGTCTTGAGAATTTTTTAGTTAATTTCCCTCCTCACTCTCACACTTTTGCTCATAGATGCCTATATAACTCAATCAGTTCCTCCCTTCATTAACTTTAAGATTTTCTCAGCATGACCCAGCACTCTGCACTTGCAGCCAAGAAACCCATCCATGTCATGGGCTGTATTCAAAAGCACTGTGGCCAAAAGGGCCTCTGTGCTCTGCAGGGACCCCACTTGAGTATTCCATTCAGCTCTGGGGCTCCCAGCCTAACAAGAACATGGTCCTGTTGAAGTGAGCCTAGAGGAGGGCCATGAAGACAATTCTATAGAGAGATGGAGGGAGCACCTCTGCTTACAAAGACAGACTGAGACAGTTGGAGCTGTTCAGCCTGGGGAAGAGAAGGCTTCAGGGAGACCTTATAGCACCTTGCAGTGCCTAAAAGGGACTGCTACAAGAGAGATGGAAAGGGACATTTTACAAGTGCATGTCGTGAAAGAACAAGGGGGAATGGCTTTAATCTGAGAGAATAGGTTTAGATCAGTTACTAGGAAGAGACTTACTGGCACAGGAAGTCCAGAGAAGCTGTGGATGCTTCATCTATGAAAGTGTTCAATACCAGCTTGGATGGTGCTTTGAACAGCCTGGTCTGCTGGAAAGTGTCTCTGCCCATGGCAGGGGTCTTGGAACTAGATTAGATAATCTAGGGTCCCCTTCAATCCATAGCATTCTGCAATTCTATGATTTTACAAATTATACTTAACTTTTTTCAAATAAGAACATGAGTAATGCTACAGTAGCAAAAGACAATTGGGCACCGTCCATAAAAGTTGCCAGTCTGACAGAAAAATTTTACAAAATAAAATGAAATAAAATCCAAGGGGAAAAAATCTTGTTTAGATTTCTCCCATCCTAAATACTCTTCAATGCAAACAAGATAAAGAGCCAATATTCACCTACTCTTGAAAAGAAGCTTTTACACTGAAAGAAGAAACAAAATAGGATTTAACTCAAGAAACCTAGGAAAACTAGATATATTCCTAAGTGCATGCTTATAAGTCCTTAGCAGACTTTTTCACATCTGGAAATGTGTCATGTCACCCTATGGTCCTGTATGGCCGTACAGGAGAGAAGAGATACATTTATACTGAACCCACTTACCTGCAGTTAAAAATCTGCTGTAGGATGAGATTAACTCCGGTCTGTGTCAATGTTTTTATAAAAGTCTGGGCACTAATCCTAAGTGACATGAAGCAATCCTTTTCTGAAGGCATATATAATGATGCATGTGTATATGGATATATATTATTTATGTGCACAAATATATATGCATGTTATTTGCACCTGTCTTCCCAACTGAACAATTTTGGTTGTTTAGGAAATTAGAAAAAAAAAATAATCCTATCCATTATCTAAGTTATTGAGGAAAAAAATACAATTTCTACCCAGGACAAGAGAATCTTTTTCATTCAGAATTGAATACCTGTATGTAGAGATGATATGAATATGCTGTGCACATCTCAAATCTCTTAGAGGTTTATAAATATCATTAGCAAAGATAAATTGTGATATTTTGATTCAGAAAATGAGAGGCAGTGTGGAAAAGACTTTTGAAAAGCATCAATAACATAGTCAGTAAATCAGAGATCAAATGCTGGGAGTGCTTAGAACCGATGGCACATGAAAATAAGCATTGATGAAAAAGGTCTACAACTAAAGCACTTTCTCCCACAGTAGTTTGTAGATTGTTGGTCTTTTCTATTGATTTTTCTGCTTCTTTGCTGCTAAACAGGAACTGAAAGTTTCATTTGTACATCCCATTAGATACTATCTCCAGACGCCTTTCAAATCAGAGTGTTTTCAGAAACATATTATTCCAAGTTTTCAAGTGTACTAGGATTTTACAACATGAACAAAACTCACTTGAAAGAGACATAAGAATACTAAACTTGTAAATTTGTGATTCTGACAATTGCTGATTATAATTCAGGAGAATTATAATGTTCAGATCTCTTCTGTAAAGGTAGACTGTCTCAATAGCTAGTATTGAGCTTTTCAATACAGCATAGATTGGGAATGGTGATCAGAGAAAACACATTTATACATAAGTTTTTCTTATCTATCTATCTATCTATCTATCTATCTATCTATCTATCTATCTATCTATCTCCTGGTTTTTTTACTTTGACTTCAGCTAATAGAAATAATAAACTCTGACTTATCTGAAAGTTTTACCGAGAAAATTCTATCTTAAATAATCATTCCGGTGCTCCCATGATGTGAGTCTCATCATCAGGCTGGAAATTTAATTCCATGAATCATGTCGAACTGTTCAAGGAAGAGGAATATAATGTATAACATTTCCAGGTATTCAAAGTAGCTGTTCTTCTTCACATGAGACAGCTATAAATGATTGCTTATGAGCAAAAACCAGGCCAGCTGTTATCCATGCTAATTGCTAACATCATTTCAAACAATAAATATATCTGAGTAAATCATAATGGTTTTCTGGAAAAATCATTTATGTAAGAACAGGTGAAGATTCCCTTGTGATAATATTTCAGTCCAGTTTCTCAAGGCTGTACAGAAGAGTACTAAGGTGGTTTTTTTTGTCCTGATATCTTGAATGTCAGTAACAGACTAATCCTCACAAAAAAAAACCCAAAAAATAAACCAAAAAAACAACAACATTAGTTGCCAACATATCAAATAATATACACTTTAGGCATATTGTTTTCATATATATATAAAATAAAGTTAAAACTAATAAAAATATCACCAAACCCACCCTGTAAATACCAAAGCATTTTTACTATAACGTTGAGGTAATTTTATCCTTCATCTGGAAAATATTTCCCTTTCTTACAATTTGTTTATTCAGAGTTTGTCTTAGGGTACAGTGCATGGAATCAATGTGCTGTGCAATAACTAGCTGACTGCATGATCTAATTAACACTAACTTGCTATTTCCTTCCTTCTATTTTTGTCATGGTCATTCCTAGTATTTCCACTTACTGCAGATGAACTCCTCAGAGCAGGATCTGTGGCTTCAGTGTTCATGATTCATCTATTAAATACAGCTGTCAAACCTTTTTTTCTTTATGTCGCATTATTTAAAAAACACCATTTAATTAGCTGCCATTGATGTCACCATTTAATCAGCTGTCTTTTTTTCAGTAAAAAAATCCATCTAAGTATGAAATCAAAATAATCAGACAGAAAAAAAAGGAAAAAAAAGGAAAAAAAAGGATAAAAAAGGAAAAAAAAGGAAAAAAAAAGGAAAAAAAAAAGAGACATGCATTCATTCATTTATACCTTGAAGGCACAAAATATTCTTATAAACAGATGGAACTGATGCTATAGATATAGTATAAAGCTTTGTTGCTTTTTATCTTTTTCTGGAAAATGATGTATTTTTTTCCTACTATGTTTAGTCCATCAGATTACCTGTATCAGAAGAAACCAAAGTGCTTCAGTGGTGAAAGTTTTTTGTTAATTCATTGATAACCAAATGTGGAAGACAGAAGGCATTAAGTATTATAATTTAAAATGTTCTAATGTGCCTTTTTATAGAAAAAGTAATTGCATGGATGTTAAATATTCACACTGCAAAGTAGTTTTGAAAAATTGCCCATCCTAAATTTGTCCCCTACCAAATTTCTATTTTCTAACATTACAACATGGTCCAAGAAATACTTAAGTTTGACTTGTTCTTTTGATATTAATGCAGGCTATAAAGAAAACCATCTCAAACAATCATCAAGTTTATTTTTCAGTCTTGCTACAAGATGTTCACTCTATTGGGACTGTGGTGACTTCACTGTGACTGTTCAATGAGTCTGTAATGCTTCACAGTGAAGCTTTTTACTTTATGTTAATCAGCATTCTTTATTTGCAATTAAAAACATGTGCTTTTATCATTTCACAAACATTTGATTGTGACAGCTAATTCAATGCTGGTTTTGTCTTCAGTTTAAAAGTGTAGACCAATTGAATCAGAGATATTGTGATAACATAAAATTACTATTGCAGCTATAGACGATTATCCTGTTGCAGTGTTAAGGGATCCATGTAGGTCACACATTTAAGAGGGTTTAGATCTTGGCACAGTAATGTCATGTAGCTCTGTTAATCTACAAACTCTGGTATCTTTTATCTAAGCCATCTCTGTAGTGATCTGTCATGCCGATGTTAAACTTTTTATAGTTTTTCAAAGAAAAGGATTTATTCATCTAACAAATTACATCATTATGCTTTGAGAACATGAAAAAGCTTTATTAAATAATTTCTATATTTTATTTAAAGAAATCATTAAGAGTTAAAAATATTAGACATATTTAAAATATTTCTTTGCTGGGACAATTCGTACATGAGATTCTATTTTCTTTGTAGACATTTATAATTTCTTTTCTGTATTTCTATTTCATTTATAAAACTAAGTCTTGGGCAGAAAATGTCATTTTCTGGTGTCCTTATCTGATGCAGTTGGACACAAAATGATCACACAGAGACCTGGAATCTTTTGAGATGCAGCGCTGAGGCCAAAAGAGAGCCTTTGTTTATTAATTTCCAAAGATATATTTTATCAAGGTGACAATGGATTGGAAGGTGAAATTCCCACCTCTCAACCACATTGGTCAATCAGACTATCAATCACATTCTCCTCCCATCTGAAGGAATGCAAACATTGGCCATATTTACAAAAGACAATTATTTGTTTGTGTTAAAAGGCATGGGAAAGTGAGAAACTCTGACTCCAATATGAAACATCAGAAGGCTAAGAAAATTCTGGGTGACACTTATCTTCTTCACTTTCAGTGGGTGATGACAGAAACTTTCTAAAATGTTCAACATCGACACAAGCTCTATGATATTCTTCTTCATCTCTTGGTATTCATGTGAATGTAATAATGCCTACAAGGTATTTTAAATTTCAAGTTTGTCTGTCAGCTAGTTCAAGTAATCAGTTAGTTTTTCAAAGATTATCTTCTGCTTCATTGGATTTGAAGTCTACAATCTCCCTTATTTCTAGTGCTTTGCAAAGATATTAGCATGGCTGAAAATCAGTGAAATAAGCAATAGAGCTTATTCCAGCCACTGGAAGAGGCTGCAGGTGAGCATATTTTACAGACCAAGGCAATTCCCTGTTTCTACATGCAGTGCTCATGTAGTCAACATCACACCAATCTGTACTTACCTGAATAAAAATCAGCACAAATACACACATTTGCTATTATTTATGGATAATTCTAATGTTGAAACTGGTATACATAATTTGAAACAGAATGCCTATCATTTTGAAAAGGAGGATGTTTATACACATCTTTTTTTTTCAGATATGCCAGAAAAACAATGAGTTTTTGCTAATGAGTTTTTCAGTTTTGTTTTAAAGGCCCACAAAGAACTGGTGGGACAATCCTCTGTGAGCTATAACAAGCTGTTAGGTGAATACCTGATTGACACCAAAATTCCAGAATCTTAGTAAAAATACTCTGCTGTAGCAGCACTGAAAGACGTATTCTCAATCAAAAAAAAAATTCAGAATCTTCTTTGTTCTTCTTTTACTCTAATGTAACAAACTGTTTATTGTCCTAAGGCAAATTAATTAACAATTAAAGTCACCTAGTAATACTCTGCAAGTGGTTGCTTTGAGGTAGACGTAAACTGCTACCCACAAGTCTTTCCTAAACTTCAGCCAATATTTGAGAATAAGCGCCATCTGGTAATTATCCAGTTTCATCAGTCCAAATGTTCTTTCCATTAGTTTGTTAAATTCTACTTATATTGGCTTCATGCAATCTGATATAGTTTCAATGATTCTCTGAAAATAGTGTGTCCAAAAACTGTGTCCTAATAGCAGTGGAAAATTTGACCATCTTTTTTCATTGACATATACATATTTCATAAGTGGTGTTACAAGATCTTTAATAATATTTCATTTGTACATAGAACTTACACTAATAATTTTTGTTATTTTTTTTTCTTAAGAAGAAAACACAGGGAAAGAATAATGTAAGAATATAGAAAATCATTGGGAAGGGTTAATATATTGGTGTAGGAATATATGAGCCACACTATGGTTGCCCAGACCAAATCATTAAATGAAAGAATTTGAGAAAAGCACAGTTTAGGAAAAACACAGATTTACTTACTAAGTTCTATTGATTACAAAAAGCATTTTCTGACAAAAAAAGATTTCATAAATATTATTTAATTAATCAAAAATATTTGCGTATCTTCCATCTTTCCCAAATTTCTCTCAGCTAGTAGCTAATCAAATGCAAAAATTACACCGGTGGTTGTCCAGAAGATTTTGGTCCATCATTTCAGCTGATGATTCATGATTTAATGACCCCCACACTGGATGAATGGGCTTCTGAACTAGCATAGGTCTCTCATCATAATAGAGTGAAATGGCTTTCTTCATCAGCCATGGCAAATAATCACAGGAGCCTCCTATTCAGTTCTCTTCATTTCCACAGAACCCTGAGTCAAATTCAAAGTCTTACTATCATTTTCTAAGGAAGTTCATGTAACTTATAAGGTATTTTTCATCACACTGATCTTTCTTTAGATTCCAAAAAAAAAAGTCTAAATACTGTGCTTACTCAATTTAATTTTCTATAGGCACAACAAATACTATTGCCATAAGGAAGAAAGAAGAAGATAGAAAAGAGGAATCAAATAATCCACTCAGTATTTCAGAGTAAAGAAAAATCAACCTATACCATAAGGAAAAATTTGAAACTTAGAGGACAATAAGGAGCTAGTGTGAAAAAAATCTGAGGATCCTGTCAAAGGAAGAAATAGATAGTAGCTTTTCTATAGAGACAGTGCAATCATAGTGGCACTGCAGATGACTGCTGATTGGAGACTTCTTCAAGCTTGAAAAATGTCACTGGCAGCAGATTTTCTAACTGCATTCTGTGGACATGATTGATTCTATTTTATTTTGCTAATAGTTGATCTGGAAGGAAGGGCTTTGATTGTAAAAGGGTAAATTTTAATAAATAAAGGATATTGGTTAGGATATAGTGATGACATTTATGATGGGTATTTGGGCCTTGTACCCTCTCTCTTGAGCTGTTTCCGAGTAGAGTGGAGTGGACAGTGTAAGGATCAACATACATGAACTGTACCCCATAATCAAGGGAGCTGGCTTTTTTTAATCTTTTTTATACCACGTCAGAAAGTATTTTCACTTACTGGGCATACCTGCATACCTGTGACACTCTCAGAGCACAAAGTTCACAATTCAGTGTGACTACTGAGTCTTCAGGAGTCTATGAAGCAAGAAGCAGCCTTCCTATGAAGCTATGATTAGTGGTTTGGAAGGTTCTTAACAAAAGGTATCCTTTCTGGCCTGATTTTCCAAGAAAAATTAATGACCGCCAGATGCTCTCTGCAGTGCCTGATGTTGAACGTATTACTTTTTGCCTTAAAATATATGTGGGAAAGGGGACTCTACTCAACTACAGGCAGGAATGAACAGAACATTGTGCACAGGAAAGGTAAAGGAGATGGGAAGGAGTGAACAGCAGGAATGAAATGAGAGCATTTTATCAGCCCACAGCTATCCACCCAGCCTAGGCAAGTTAAAAGGCAACACTCAGGCAGACCATCAACTCATCCAAACAGAGTCCCTCAAGCGTAAAGAATAACTTTACATTTGGCCTGTGGGAAGTGAGCTGTTGCAAAGAGGCATGCAATTCTCTTGAAAATCTAAGTAAATGCACTTTAGGTAACTAACTTAGGAAAGAGGAGTCTGGGTCTGAAAATTATCTGCTGGCCTCTATAGAAGGTGGTGTCTCCAAGGTAAAAAACCCTATTTCTAATGTTTTCCTGTGAACTTAGATGCTGTTTTAAAAGGACAGACATATATATAGCCACCTCCTTGTCACTAAAGAAACAATAATGATTTAATGGGTTGTTTTTTTAACTAAATGATGGCAGAATGGAGAAAGTGTTATCAGTCCAATGTCATCTGTCCATTTCAACTGTATTTTATAATAGAAAACATCTTTTGCTCCCAGTGAAATTCCTTCCATACCACTTTCTTTTCATAGATGATAAGCTGATAGTTGCAAAAATCATTATCTTGAAATCATTTTGGGGGAAAAAATGAAAAAGCCTAATGCGAGGGGAATAGCTGTTTACAGTCTGTAAAATACAGTTGCTTTTGGTTCCTAGGAATTGGAGTCAAGAGTCCCTTAGGTCTCTCCTAAACCTTTCTTTTTGAGGAATCACTTTGCTAGCACACAAATATCCCAAACCTAAATAGGACCTGGTATGTTCCCTTTCCCTAACCATACCTTGGTTTCTCTCGTCTTGTGTGTTCTTTCCAGGTAAGCCAGAAGCACACCTGCTGTTCAGATTAGAGTTTTATATTATATACCTCTAATAAATACATGTTGTCTTGCTTGCTATTTTCACCTGTGGAAACAATGTCTCATATAAAATTCACAAGACTATCCTATATATTCTCTGTTCTCAAGGGGAAAAAAATATTGGAGCTAATACAACCAACAATATACTTGGAAAAGGAGCATATTTGACATTAAATAAATTCAGACACAAGCATTTCATTTTTCTTATTTTTCCCTCTCACAAATAAATTCTAAATTTGGTTTACTGGATGAATGAAAAACAGATGGGATATTTATTGTCACCACTAAAAAATGTCTCTTCCACTGACTTTTGTTTTCATTGCTGTTAGCAAGATCAGGGAATTTTGTAGGCTTTTTGAAATTGCTTTAATCACATCTGTGAAACCAATAGAAATATTTTCTTTTGGGTCTCATTTGTTAGTTATTCTTTCTTTACTTTCTGGGAGTCAAGTACTACATATCTTTCTTCTTTCTATTTAATATAATTTTTAAAAAATTATCTCTTAATCAATTATCTCTTTTTTAAGTCCTAATCAAAGCTGCATGAATTCTCCTGCCTGGAAGAATTAAATCTCAGGTTACAAAGAATAATTAGCTCAATTTTGTCACACATACGTTAGATCCCAAAGCATCAATTATCTTCTGTCTCCTGAAATATGTTGAAACATCACACGTAGAAGTTGCCATTAACACCTCCTGCTGTTGCTGTGAATTGCTTCAACCTCACCATATGCAGTATGTAAAAGTTTTGAATTAAGATCTACAAGCTTACTACCACAAAATTTATTAATAAGAATAAACACTATACCAACAAGCCAGGAGCAGGTAACCACCAAAATCCTGATTACATGGATATGAAAATATACATATACATATGCATATACCTGCACACTATCTATCATTCCAGAGATGCTGCAGTACTGGAAGCTCAGTTCAGATTTTCCTGCAAAACACAAAGCAGTTATTCACTGATACTGCTTGTATCAGCCACACTGTTTACAGGAGTGTATTTTTTTTACTTCAACAACAATCACACAATATATAATAGATATGTATATAAGATTGCATGTGTGAGAAGGACATGTCTGCTTCTGCTGCATTATGTACCATGTGAAGTGATCTAAGTACAACAGTAATACATCTCTTTATTTACAGAAAAGGAAAAATTTTCTTTCTTTGCACTGGTGCATGGAATGATGATGTTGAACGTTGTGTAGAATTAGCTATCTTTGCACAAAGTGTTGATGCTGAAAGTCATGCAGTTCTAAACTTCCAAGACAAATCCCATATGTTTTCTGATCCTTTCCTTGTCATATTTTCCTCTTCCAAACATTGCTGCAAACTGTATTAGCACTTGACTGTCTCAAAACATCTGATGTAAATACAAAAATAGGACTCTCTTCCTGTGTCTGATACTATATTAATAGTTGCTTCAGGAAAGTGAACAGGGAAAGAGAGATGCCTACTAGATGATTCACAAGAAGACTCAGCTCTGTCCTGAAGAAACAGATGGTTCCAATTAACTCTTTGCATGTGTGATTAAATACACAAGGGCTCTCAGTCTTATATTTTTCAAAATCTGAAAGACATAATAGAGTTTTCCACACAATAAAGAAGCCTGAAGCAGGTCTAGATATTTTTAGAATCGAGAAAAAATGATGGTGTAGGATATACCTTTCACTTTTCTACTTGAAAATATTTCATGGATATATTTTGATGTGGAGTACATTTTCACACAATGCAGCCAATAAAGAATAAAATATCTCTGTAAGGCTCATGCATTACAAAACTGTCTCCAACTTAGACACAAGTATGTCCAAGGTGACATTGTCAAAAATACTGAACATCAGAGTCTGAAAGGTATCTGGGCTCTTAGCTGACACTTCAGAGGGATTTAAAAGCCTTTATAATTGTAAGCATCTGGGCATTAATGAATTAGAGATTCAATTTTCAAAAGTAACTTAGGTAATTAAAAGCCCAGGTTGAACTGAATTGTAATTAGTCTGAGGTTCCAAAGGGCCATATTTTTGAAGCTATTAAAATATTTTGAATTGTGGGTTATTGGTTAGTAAGATTTCTAAGTGAATAGAGGTGTAAGCGCATATGAATCTACTGTAATACTAATCTAATTCTCACTTCTGAAAGTGGACCTGTGTCCTATATTAATAGAACACTTTTGAAAGTACTGTTACCAAGCTAGTCAAAAGTTGTGTTGTTCAGCAATAAATACTTATTATCCTCTGCAGCTTTAGAATACCGATTCTTTAACCTTTATATTCAAATATTCTGTTTAGGTTTTTCTTAAATTCTAAAAGTAAAGATCACAACTTTAAAAGAAAAATGTGTGGGACTGGTAAAGTGCACACTGCTATATAGGGAGCTGGTGAAGTGTAATTGCAATTACTTGTAAAATTCTTTGTGATCTCAGTTAAAAGGGGCTACAGAATTGCACATCATGATGGTGTTGTTGACAATGATCATTGTAGATTCTGAGAGCTACCTGTGTTTTCATATAAATTACACTGTTTACAAGGTCTGTGAAGTGGGCCTCCCAATAAATTTCTTCTCTTGTATTCAGGCAAATTTTTTGATGAAATCTACATGTGACATAGTGTTCCAAAGTCACTCAGCTGCTGTCTACAATAAAAAGCATGCAGTCCCTGGAGAAGTCAGAAACAAAACTAAATGTGTTGTTTTATTTAAGATAAAGACCAGAAAACATTCTTTTCGTTGCCCACAGTATTTATGCCATTTTCATTACAAGACAACATCTGCTTTTTCATCCTACAAATGACTGAATCATTTAAATGTTCATTAGTTGATAAACCATTGAGGGGTGTATTGATATCACTTCATCAAGAATCACAGAATCACAAAACAGGTAAGGTTGGAAGGGACTACTGGGGGTCAACTGGTCCAGCTTCCCTTGTCAAGCAGGGTCATCCCAGAGCATTTGGATTGTGTCCAGACAGTTCTTGAATATCTCCAGTGAGGGAGACTCCACTGCCTTTCGGGACACTCTCTTCCAGTGCATGGTCACCTGCACAGTAAAGAAGTTCTTATGTTCAGGTAGAACTTTCTGTGCTTCAGTTTCTGCCCATTGACTCTTGTCCTATTGTTCTGCACCACCGAGCACAGACTGGCTCCATCCTCTGGACACCCTCCCTGCAGATACTGATAGACATTGATGAGATCCCCTCTCAGTTGCCTCTTCTTGAGGCTGAACAGGTCCAGCTCCCTCAGGCTTTCCTCATAGGAGACATATGCTCCAGTCCCTTAATCATCTCTGTAGCCCTCCAATGGACCTGCTCCAGGAGCTCCATGTACTGAGGAGCCCAGAACTGGATGCAGCACTCAAGATGTGTCCTCACCAGGGCTGAGTAGAGAGGCACGCTCAACCTGCTGGCAATGCTTTTCAAAATGCAGCCCAGAACACCACCAGTCTTGGACCAAAGACAAAGATAGTTTTAACATATTTTTACACTGCTTTCCACAGGAATTATCTGTCATCTTATTCTAAGGTTTGAAAAACACTATGTTGCAACAGCAAAAGTAGTTGTGCATTAAAGAATCAAAGCTTCTTTATAGTTCACAAGTACTTTAGATTTTTATCATTATTTGCATTTATGTAATTACATACATTGCTTCAGGTATGATACAATTTTCTGGAAAACCAGAAGCCAGGCTTGTATATCACAAAAAATACCCAAAACACATGCGATTCAAACTTGATAGATAAATGTTATGTGAAGATACTTTCAGTTGACTGTGGTCTACAGCTTCAAGGAAAATGTGAAAAGTGTCTATAGACAGCTGGAGTAACTTCTAAACCAGAAAAAAAAAAATAGAGAAGGGGCTAATTATGCAAAGAGTTTCAGCACCCTTCTCTTTTATTCAATTTCCTGCAACACATACTAATTTTTTGAAGCAGACCAAGGCATATTTTTCACAACCACAAAGTTTCCAAGCACCAGGAAAAGCAAAGCAAGGGCAATGCCTTCCCTGACTGAAATCTCACATCTAAGTCTTGTAAGCTAAGAGTGCCTCATTCTGTGTTGCTAGTCCACCTGGTATGGTACTCTGCAAAATTAGTACCTACAGATGAAAAACAGATAAAAGGAAAACATCCTTATATCAAAGAATCAATTGTTTGACTACTTGCCTGAAAAAGAGGATATATATGTGGATTCTGACAGCCTGGTCAAAGAAAAATTTTTAGGCATCAGGCAGCAGCAGAGCCTGTGGGAAAGCAAGCTAAATAGACTTTTCCAGGCATTGCTCTGGAGGAGCTGGGAGAAGACATTCCAAATAAATTTTAATCTTTGCACCTGCTGCTTTTCCAACTTGTTTACTTGCAGAGATGTTTACAAAGAGGGAGGTGTTGGTTCAAATGACCAATCATGTTCAGTGTATCGGAAGAGTGTATAAAGGATGTGCCTTTTCATAAATATTGCTATATGCCCTCCAGGAAGATTGGAGTCATATTGTTATTTCAGCCATCCCAAATACAATAATGATATGTAAACATTAAATTTCTTCTCCTGCTTCTAGGAATTTGTGAACTACTGTAAGCAGAAGGCAATAGGTATGTAGTATAAGGCTGAACTTTTTATGATCTAACCAAACAGTCATCAAATGAGACAGAAAATTATGTACAATCTCATGGCTTGGGCATTGAGTTGAGCAAACATTTTTATAATATTTTATAATATATTATAAATTATAAATTATATATATATAATATAAACTTTTTATAAGTTTATCATTATCTATTCTATCCCATAGTTTGAGTTTCAGAATAATTTTTCTCATTTTTTCCCCTGCTTTTCATTTTTCTCCTTCATTATGCTGTCCAGTGAGCATAAGCTTACAGAGGAGAAACAGAAAATATCTTATTTCAAATAACATTTTAAGTCACTATCTCAATTGCATAAAGCAGGAAACCAGTGAAAAGGAGTAATGGGACCAATTGTTCTCAAATTTTTCTTCTGTCTCAATACTAGATTTCAAACTAGGTGGAAACGTAGAAAACAGATTTAGAAATAAATATCTTACTCCCTTGCAATGTTCTGAAAGAAAAGGGCAGAACAGATGCCAAGGAAGAATGAAAAAATTTCTTGTGATTGTGTAAAAAGCTAGGTACTTTTTAAATAGACATAGAATTGTCTGATTATTCTAGGGATAATGTAAGTATTTTCCTAGCACTTCTCACTGCATAATGCAACTGGAACCCCTAAAAGTTTTTTGTACTCTTTTTATGCTTAGACAGCTCAGAGGTCAGGCTGTAAAACCCACCTGGTCACAAAATGCATAAAACGCATCTTTTAAAGCCTACTATAACACTCAGCACTGATCCAGTCCTATATTGCCAATGTAGCATTTTTCTTTGAGGAGGAAAGCAGACATGAAAATCATAGAATAAAGATAATGTATTATGCATTTAAAGTAAATGGAAATAATGTAGATGACTGAAATTTAGCTTTTGACTGAGAGAAGAGTCCTCAGCCTATAAACCATGGGTTCTCCAGGGCAAAATGAAGAAGCTGCTTTTGATTGCCTGTGATCAAGGGCTATTTAATGTGAACTGAAGGAAACAGTCTACATTGCATCACATTGGAATGGGAGAGATACATAAAGACAAGTCCCTTGTCACTGAAAGACAAAAGAACAAATTATTGTTAAATTATTGTGATACAATGATAAAGATTGAGTTCCGCAAACAAGAAAGAGATTGGAAAATGTAAAACACAGGACAACACAGAGCTCTCAACAAATTACCTGATGTTGGGCAATGAATCAAGAGAAAAAATTTTGTAAAACAAAATGTATAAATGTAATAAAATTTTGTCCACAAATACACCCAGCATTCACTTTTTTTTCTAATTCATGGATCAAACTGGATCATTACAACCCATATGATATTCATAGCTATTAATGTGACCTGTAATGGGAAATGAGAACAAACCAAAGTATTCAATGTACTGGAATTTTCTATTCAGTGATCCAGTTAAAAGTACCTTGAATCCTGAGTGATTCAGTAAATTATATATTATACTATTCACTCTTGAACATAGCTTTGCAAATAGCATCTACCATGGAAGGCATAATTTTCAGTGTTATCTACATCTAGATCTCTTCCATCTGAAGTGCTTATGCTGCAAATGGATGGAGAAAATTCCCAAAGGATAAAAAAGAGTTGTTCATGAAGGAAATGGTAATAATAACAATATAACTACTGCATAAGTAAAAGTATTTTTAGAAAACAATTAAATCAAAGTTAAAAAAAAAAAACTGGAGAGAATATTTTTATTTCCTAAAATATACATAAATATTAACATGTTTTATCACTGCCTTACTTAAACTGACACTGACATGAAAAAATAATAATTCTTAGGAAGAATTCATTAAAAAGATTTTCAGGGCAGGTGAATAATATGAAATAGAATGACTATTTGTGCTGGTTTTGCCCAGGGTAGAGTTGAATTGCTTCACAGTGACCGGTATGGGACTATGTTTTGGATTTGTGCTGAACATAGGGTTGATAATATAGAGACATTTTTGTTATTGCTGAGCAGGGCTTGCACAGAGCCAAGGCCTTTTTTGTTTTTCCAGCTGGCAAGGAATTTGGGGGCGTCTAGAATGTTGAGGGGGGACAAAGCCAGGACAGGTGACCCAAACTGAACAAAGGAAGAAGAGGGGAACATTTGGAGTAATCGCTGTTGTCTTTCTAAGTCACCATTATGGGAGATGGTGAATGGTCTCCTGGAGGTGGCTGGACACCCGCCTGCCCAAGGGAAGAACTGAATGAATTCCTTGTTATATTTTGCTTGTGTGTGCTGCTTTTGCTTTTCCTATGCAACTGTCTTCATCTCAAACTCTGATTCTTCTGGCTTTTACACTTCTGATTCTCTCTCGAGTTCTGCTGGTGGGGGAGTGAGGGAGTGGCTGTGTTAGGCTTGATGGCTGGCTGTAGTTAAACTGCAACACTAGCTAAAACAATCTTGAAGAACTGGAGAATAAAAATACAAGAAAAAAAGTGTAAAATTTTCTATAAGTAACCTAAAAAAGGCTGAAATTCAAAAGGAACTATATTTGGGAGAAGGAAAAACAGAAATATATAGGTATCCAGTTGAAGTATCAAAGTATATTAATGTAAAACATTATCCTTGTTAGAAACTGGTAGAGTAAAAATCAATGTCCTTAAATGAAAAGCAGGAAAAAAAAAAAGGAGGAAAAATCTGATAGAAGAGACAAGAAATAAGCAAAAAGCTGAAAGAAAAGGAACTAAAAGAAACAGAAAAAAAAAAAATAGACAAATAGCCTACACAGCAAAACCTTCTCTGACAGCAAAGGCAACTGCTACTAATTTAAATTACATTTATGTCTGCATGATCATTAAATATCACCCATATACCCTATAATGAAAAACCAGCATGGCATCAGTTTGTCTCACTGAAGAGGAATATTTGCATCCCATAGGTACCTCTGTGGTATAACGTGATATGTGCAGAATGTGCTCAGGAAAGAGCTTTAGCCTCACGCTTCTACATGAATTAGAGTAAACTTTCAATTGATATTTTGCCAGAAAGAGTTCAGTGAGAGCGTTTATCACTTTATTCATCAAAATAGCCAATACTACAGCAAGAAAAATCCGTAAATCCAAATTACTTTGCCACAGTTGGGATCATCCAGCAGTATGAACTGAGATATTATGCTGAAGATTTATGAGGAAAACATTATGCAATGCATTTCTGGGCCTTTTAAAAAACATTATACAAAAATTAGAAATGTAAAAGAGGAAGAGTGTGAATTTCAATCTGCATTGATAAATGACTGGACATTTGGGAAAAGAAAAAAGAGATAAAAGACTTTCAAACTAAATCTATGCTACTAAAACTAACCATTGTTAACTGTAGTAAATTGGAATTATATCATTATCTTTATTCTTGCTCTTCCTTTCTGAGAGCATTGGTTGAAGGAATATCTGGAGCACTGAATTTTGATAGAAATCAAACTTCAAAGTTCTGTTTCTGTGCATTTAAACATGTAAACTATCACATATACCTGGCTTCATATTTGACATATTTATCCCTTAGCATGGTTCAAGGAAAAGCAGTTCTGAGAAATTCTTTGTGCTTTTAAAAGCTTATCTACACATTTGATTTTAGCACATGTTAAAACAAGATATTTTACAGAGGTAGTGGAGGGAGTTATATATTTCCACCAAATTATTATGTTTTCATGGTCCTGTCACAAACAACAGCCCCTGAAGTGCATGTAGAATACTACTAATGAAAATAACAAACAAGTTACTTTAAGGAAGAGAAAAGTGGCATCATGGAAGAGCAGTCCATTCTTTGAACTCAGCTTTAATGCTGGAGAAGAAAATTAATTTTATGAATCTGATTTAATGGTCAGTGAATTGCTAGTTAAGCCACTAAATCCTCAGTGTTCAAATGGGTGGCACTGGCATCAATTCTTTTATCACTTATGTACTCAAGAACTTGACTAAACTCACATGGACCTAATTGGAAATGGTGTTCTTATCTTGAAACCTCCATGGTTCTTCATATGAAACATTTTTCCAATTTTGAAAATACTTGAGAGATAAGCCATAGGCAATACTGTTTAAAGGGAAAATGGAGATGTCAAGACTGTATCAGCCCAAATGCAAAGCGAAGGAGTGGAAGAGAGAAGAACTTTGATTATATGTAAATTGTCACATCTTTGAGGAGATGTCAGGCTTTCGGTAAGGGAGGTTATTACTTGGGTTTTGGTTGCTGCTGCAGAATGCTGAATAAATAATAACTTTTCATTTTGAACAAGCTATTCTCTACCATTGAAATCTGCTGCTGTTATAATGTGTCTAAAGGAAGACTAAATACAAAATACAAAAATACCAAGCCAAAAGTGCAATGAATATTCATAAGTATGGTAACCTGATAAGCCAGAGTGAGGATAACTAATTCCTTTATAACGGTGTACAGCCATGGATTCACCACTTGGAAGAAACACATACAAAGTCAGGGAAAAAAGCACAACTCACGCAAAGGGTGGAGAAAAATATACTGATTGATAATGAAAAGGGTTGCCTTCTAATTTCTATCCAGACACCAATACGACAAATGCTTAGAGCTGGGCAAATCATCTTTATGGTCAAATGAGAAAAAAAGACAAACACAGATGTGTAAGTCTGTTTCTAGATGGTTCCTAAGGGTCAAATGGGTCATACTTAAGAACTGAAAAGTTCTGAGAGAGGAATTCCACCACTAGAAGTTAGACATCTTGGTAAATCTCGTAACAGTGCTCTGCCACAGTTTCTCATTACTTAAAAGAGAATAATATATCACTGTTGGAATAATTCATCCTCTAAAGCTCTTCCAGCATGAAGATGCTGTAAAAAGTAGCATATTATTAATTGTCTTTATAAATATTAAAGAATGTGTATCTTTCTTTAACCTATCAAGCCCTTAGCCTTTTAGCTGCCTTATACCCACTGCACAAATACCACAAGAAAACAGATGTGTAATGCAATCAAAAAACAATAGGATGCTAGGTGAGTCAAAATATCAATACTTAGCCACTGACTCATCATCTCATTAAGTACATCTTATTAAGTACGCCATTAAAGAAGTTGCATGTCAGTAAAAAAGATTTAAAATTAACTAATTTGTTGGAATTTCTGCTATGATTTACAGTGATATTTGAGATAGTAAATGTACTGACTTTGATGAACATGTGGAATAAAAATGTAAGAAAAATATATAAGCATGTTCAGATAAGGGTTGACAAAAATTACTGTGGATATTAAAAATTACCTTTTACTTTAAGAAACTGAATTAATTATAGAACAGTCTTGTTATATAAATATAAATCATATTTGTTTGATTATTTACAGGTGAAATCTGAGGTCAGGAATCATATGAGCAATTTCTGCAACCCTTTTTATGCAAAATAAGGTGAACCCTAGAGACACACACAAAAAAAGTAAAAGGCTATTATTACATTAAACTTATCATAGGTATGATCACTTTAACCTAGAGATTTTTTTTCAAGATGGATTGATCCTCTGCTCCAAGCTGTCTGAGTAAAGTGCAGGCAGTCAAACCATTTTTGAATCAACAACCTCCAAAGCTATTTTTGTCTCAGATGCCTATAAATAAACACACCAGTACTGTAAGAAGTCACGATCTTTCTCTGCAAGTCACAATATTTTCCTACATATAACTCAAAAAAGTTTAATTTACTAGTGTATGCAGGTAGTATAAGTTTATCCATCAGAGTCCTTTACCTCAGTGCAAAGAGGAATAGATTTCTCCTTCTGGTGTACAGCATGAGCGGAACAGATAAATATGTTGTTTTTCTTCATATTTATTTTCAAGAAACATTGTATATGAGCCTTTACATTATCTGGAAAATGAATTATGCATGCGACACTATGGCACATCCCTCAGTCAGCCAATTTCTAATGTCTACTCTGCCTCTTCTGACATCCCATGCTGTGATCAAAAATAATCTTGTTTTTGTGGAGTTGCTTTGTTTTGGGTTTTTTTCCTATTATCCTTGTGAAGGAGCTACTTTAACTTTCTCCCTAACAAATACTATTTGCAAACACAATGAAGTTATATTTAAATCACCAAAGATTAAATGAAGCAGCAGGAGGCCAATGGAAGGTGCTATCTCTTCAGAAAGCAAGATAACAGCTTGAGAAAGATAAAGAATTTGCAGGCTTTGGATTTTTAATTTTTTTTTTTTTAATTTTTGTTTAAGTGTACCAAAGGTCAGAAATTAGTAATGTAAAGGTATTTTTTAGTGCCTATCTTTCTCTGCTTGACTCCTGTGTTAATTATGGTGTTTATTTCATACTGGCAATTGTCTTCATGGATGAGGTAATATTGAAGCTGGTCAGCTTCAGCCAACTCATACTACAGCAAGACATTAAGTTGGCTCTTTTCAGATCAGGCATTTTAACATTATAGGAAATTCTTTAGCTCACCTGACACCAAACTCCATTCTTCCTCCTGAAGTTTTCTAGGCAGGGTCAGAGCAGTTTGTAACACAGCATAGCATACTGGCAAAGATGGAAGCCTTTTTAGCTGAAGTTAATTGGCCTCCTCTTGCTTCTAATGAGGGAAGTTTCTCTGCCTGTTTCCCAACATATGAAGTTTCCTTCTCTGTATATGGAGATCTGTGTAACAGCACATACGCTGCTTTGAGTCAGCTTAGAACCACTCCTCCTCCCACATGCCCAGTCTTTTGAAGAGGAAGTCAACTGAGTGCCTCCATCTGTGCTGATAAATACAGTAAGACCAGGGAACAATCAATTTTCTATTTGCCATCACACAGTACCAACTTTATATTAATTAGCCCCAGTAACATTAGAGCTATCTTTTTGGTTCCAGTAGTCCAAATCCAAGATATTGATTGTGGGGTGCAGTGCTAAGTTCACCCACTGAACCTCCTGGGAACCCAGTAACACCCAGCTCTGAGGCTACATGTGAGGTGGTGTATTGGAGTTGCATGGCAAGATTTTGGCAGTGGGCATCTACAGGGGTAACTTCCATTAAAGCTGCCAGAAGCTTCCTCCATGTGCAACAGAGACAATGCCAGCCTCCAAGACAGACCCACTGCTGGCCATCAGTGATGGTGGTAGTACCTTTGGAATAACAGATTTAACAAGACGGGGAAAAACCTGCCCAACAGCAACTTCAGCCAGTAGAAAATAGTGAGAAAGAACAGGAGAAACAGCCCTGAAGAAATCAAGGTTGTTGCAGAAGGGGGAGGAGGTGCCCTAGCCTCTGGAGCAGAGATTCTCCTGCAACCCCTGATGCAGACATGGTGAGTCAGGCTTTGTCCCTGCAGCCCATGTGAAAGGGACCCACTCTGCAGCAGTTCATGAAGAATTGCAGCCTGTGGGAGGATCTCATACTGAAGTTCATGGAGGACTGTCTCCCGTGGAAGGGGCCCCCCGATGGAGCAGTGGAAGGGTGTGAGGAGTCCTCCCACAGAGAAGGCAGGAGTGACAGAGACAACGTGTGGTGAACCGACTGCAGCCCCCATTTCCCATGCCCTGGGCTGTTGGAGAGAAGGTAGAAAATTCAGTAGAAGTTAAACCCAAGGAAGAAGAAGAAAGGGGTGAGGGAAAAATGTTTTAAGATTTAGCTTTTCCTTTTCATTACCCTAGTCTGATTTGATTTGTAATATAATAAATTAATTTTCCCAAAGTTGAATCTCTTTTGCATATAATGGCAATTGGTGAGTGACCTCTCCCTGTCTTTATCCTGACCCACAAAACTTTTGTTACATCCATTTTCCCTTGCCCAGCTGAGGAGGGGAGAGATAGTGCAGTTTTAGTCGTCATCTGGCATCTAGACAAGGTAAACTCACCATAGTTGCTTAGGTCTTGATCAAGAAATGTAATAATTAGGTGTCTGCCCAGATCATATGTGACTACAGGTAGACCATGGGCTATCAGTAGAAAGTTAGGAAACTCAGAAATTGTCTAATCTGGTAAGTGTACTGAGAAGAAAATCACCTAAATTCTACATATAATGTGGAACCAGACAAATATAACTAACAGTTAAGACTGTGCTAACTCCTAGGCACTCTGCCTCATACATCCTCATTACATTGCTATGAATTTTCTCTTGGTTTAAATAGCTGTCTTAGAAGAAAGTCCTGAAAGTATATTCCTTAGTAAAGTTCTAATATCAACCTATTTCACAAAAATGGTTGGTAGCTCATGTACCATTACTGGAGTCTTAAAAAAAATAATAGATATTTCCTATTCCTTGATCCTTCAGATAAAGTTGAGGCCTCTTTGCTGAGTCAAAGGCTCTTTTGATACTTCAATCTCCAATGGCAATCTGTGGCTTTAAGCAAACAAAGCCGGTTGTAAGACATATTTAGTAAGTAAAATTTTGTGATATTTCTCTCAAGTGAGCTTTGGATACTTCACAGAGACCATGATAATTTTAAGTGACTCCCTGATCAACCAACAAGCTGTTTTGAATCCTACCCTTTGGCATGAACTTCCTCTCAAGTACAGTAAAAGGAGAAAAAGCATCCATTCTAAGTTGGTGGGAGGGGTTGATCATTCTAAGTTGATACTGTAGGGTTCTCCCTGTAGCTCTCCCTTTAAAATTACAACCTTGAAACTTGCAATAGGTACAAATTACTGAAGAAAAAAGCTCATGAACTTGAGCTCCTTTTATAAATTCTAAAAATAGCTTCTGAAGAGTGCAAAGTCACTGATGTTACAAAGTTCAGTGACCTGTAATAACTATTATTATTTCCATTGACCCACAGTAATGATTGACCTCCACTGGAACTAGCAACACTCAATACCACATTTTCTTTTTGTTTTTTATGTTCCATTTTCCAAGACACACACATACAAATATCAATCTACATCAGACAGGCCAGATTTTAATCTGTTTATGCTTTTGGTGACAGTAAAGCTATAATCATAAAACCAGAAAGTAATGGATGAATGTCTAATAACTAAATACAAATCAATAGACCACTGTGAAGAAAAAACAAAGATAATTTTATGTCTTTTAAAAAAAGCCCAAAAGATCAATATTGATTACATTATTATATAAGGAAACAACAGTGTTAATGTTTATAAAAGCTAGTATCAGATTGTGCTGAAAGGTGAGAGTTGCAGGCTACTGTTGCAGAAGTTCAACCATGGCAATCCAGGTCTGAGGATGAAATTTTCTCACTAAATTTAGTAATATATATGCTGGATATATACATAGCATAAATATCAGACATTTTAACACTTAAGGGACTTAATACATCCACACATTGGTTTCAGTATAAAAGAGTTTGTATTTAACTCAGTGGTGAGCATGTTTTTTCAGAAGCTGATCTTTCTACTTTCACTCAGTAAAAGAGTAGATGTAATCCTTAAAATTTCAGTTTGATCAGAATGAGACCTTAGTTAATATTTGATGGAGGGAAAAATGTTTCTTTTCAATAGTTCACTTTGCAAGTATCTCCTTCTGTATTGACTATTGCTTAATATTTTTAAAAGGTATACAAACCACTTATTATCAAATGAAGGATTAATTCAAGAAAAGCATTTTATTTTCAATGACTCTATGTAGACATCTACCTTGAATAACATGGAGATAATACAAAAGAGACATTTTAATTTTTCTGTCTTTGCAGCACAATGCACACAATTCAAATCAGGATGTATTCAGTTCCCATTTCTGTAGGGTTCCTTGGATTGTTAATTTTTGCTCTGCTTTAAGATCTTCTCAGTCAATTTACTTACAATACATATTGTAAGATATTCTATACATAGGTGTACTATTTATGCACATACCAATTTTTTAAGAGATGTACCAGAAGAGCAATCTACCATGTGAAAACTATTCCAGCTAGCAGTTCTATGGTCTTATTCATTGGGTAGACAATTGAAATTGAACTTTTTATATCCCTAAGAAATGGGGAAAACACTAACATGCTGGTTATGTTGTTGACACTGTCACATTAGACAGTACATCATGACAATAAAATTTGAAATAAAATTTGCATTAATTGGTATTTCCTTCACAATCCCGTATTACCATAAATAAAAAGAAAAAGGTTTTACCCTTGCATAGAGGCTGCTCATTTCCCACGACTTATGCATTTTCATTTTTCAAAATTTTTTTTTTTTTCTCTGAAGAAAGTCACTATGAAGTCAGTATGAAGAAGTAAAACACTAGATAATTTTATTCTATGCTGAAGGAAATGCCTTTTGACTTTTACTGGACTGCTTGCTGAGTTTTTGATTTCTTGAACCAAATGGTTATTACATGGAGTCGCAGACTTGTCCAGAACTAGGAATAGAGAAGTTGTCAAGCATTCGATGTTTCAGTGCTGCTTAAAGAAATATAATCTCAAATTTGTCAAATGAAAGTGCTATCTTGTTCTGGATAAAAACTTGAAACATCAACTTCCTACAAATAGTTTTCTTCACTATCTGAGCTACACTGTATAAGTATGAAGAAAAAATGATGTCTGGTGAAGAAAGCTAGTACTTAAAAGTATAATGTATATAACAAATTTTACTTCCTGAAACTCTGTTAGTGATAGATCACTTTTTTCTCTGTCAGATGTAATTATTGTGTAAGATGTAGCATCTGTAAATATTTCTTGATTGATAATTTCTGAGAAGCGAGGTGCTAGTGTCCTAAATTTAGACTTTGTAGACTTAACAGTGGTCTCAAAGAATATTGCTGATTATTTTAAAAGTATGGTTTAAAGTCACACCTGCAATGTAACGACTGTGCCTGCACACTCAGCATTCTCTTTCTCCATAATCTACCTTTAGCCAGATAAAATTTAAACATTTATATCTAAACTTTTCACTCTAGCCTGAATTATTAGTTGAAAGAGAAACAGAAAACAATTTGTCTCACTTGTTTTAGACACCTCTGCTTTTCACTTACATACCCTGGAAATGTCTATATCTCAGGAAGAAAAAGATTTTTGAGATTTGATCATTTGTCTGGTTTTGAGACAGCAAAGTTAGAGCAAGCAAATCCCACCCTGAGAAAGGTCTCAAAAACTCAAAAAATCCGTACTTGGATGAATCTCAGAACAGGTTTAGCTCCATTTGTTCAGCTCTGCCAAGTGAAACCAGGGCCTCTGCAGAGAAAACACTATTGTCTCGTAGCTCAGTATGGGACCTGAGTGATCAGAGTGATAACATGAATAGTAAAGTTTCTATCAGCTGCAACATTTCTGAAACATACAGCCAGAATATTTTCCTATTATCTAAAAAGTAGCTTAGGCATTAAGTTGTTTGGTTTCATTATCTTCATTTCATCACAGACATAAAAATGCGTTAAATCCCACTGGGAGTTGGTCAATCCACTTGTCTAAATAAAAGATGCAATTCATCCCAAATCCCAGAACATGTAGTAATTATCCTGCATTCAATAAAAAACTTTTTGGGTTATTCAAGAATTTTGGTGAACAAGGAATAAGCTAACATTCGGGAAATACAGCTAACAGCTAATTAAGAATTTTTACCTGAATATAGACTGAGGGAAGATGACAGAATGTCATCCTTGGAAAATTCATGTAATAATTTATTGTCAAGGAAGTAAATGTTCATCCCCCATGGCCAAAGAGCTCAGGTTAAACTATAACATATTGTATGTTTTACAGAGCAGAGCTAAGCAGTTCTACTGACAAGGAAAAATATATACAACTGCCCATCTCAGAGGAACAAAGAAAGGATGAAATATCGTGTCCTGGTTTAGGGCAAATTTGGGAGAAAACTCCTGAATGGGGTCCCTCTGGGAAGCAAAGATCTCTGCCCCACTGTCCATGCAGACAAACACAGACCAGGAGAAAAATGTGTAGGAGTCAGGTTGTTTTCTCCAAACAAACTCAGTGCTTCTCCTTCTCTCCCTTTGCTCTCAGAACCAGTCTTAAAGGTACAGAACACAATAATCAACACAAACAGAACAGACAATTGGGGATACAAGCTTCATAAAGTCACTCTAGGATACATTGGAGTTGCTGTTATCAGAGGAAAAATGTTCTGTATCACTGCACTACATCCACTGTCTAACCATTTCCACCACAGAAAACTGAATGGGATTGCAGGCTGTTGATAGCTGGTTTAGAAGAACTATCTGACACTCGTGTCTTGACGTCTTGGCTACCTGGCATATCACAGGACTTCTTCAGTGCATTGTCCTCCATTGCTGTTCTCCCCTCAGAGGTGGCTTCTGGCACTATAAGGTTGTCACTTCAGCTCAGAAGCCATGGCTTAATGTCAATGAGAAGTCAATTAAGAAACACCTACATATTTATGACACTCTCATAACTTACAGACATTATGTACACAGTGAGCTGGCAAAAGATGAAATGCTGTCCCTGAACTAATGTGATAAGGACTGTAATGAAACACTTATGGTATTAATAATTTTTAGGAGTGTCATATTAGTACTATAGCTCAGCCTGTGCGTTGGTTTTTACAAAACAAGAGTTGTTTCATTATTATTTTAAGCCTTACACAAGTAGTCAGTGAAAGCAAATGTTCATATGCTGTGTAACAGTATAAAAAAGTCTGGTAATAAAATGTGCTGGAATATAATCTCAGCTAAAGCCTTCCTCCCTCTTATATTTTTAGAAAATTATACTTAGTTAATAAATTTTAAATTAGGTTTTCTTTTGAAAATAAAGTTGTGATGAGAGTAATCTTTCTCACTGCTGGACTATGGTGGCATTTTTCCAGTCAAGAAAAAAAACATGGAGACATATAAAAAACATCATAACCAAAGAATTCGTACTTCTATGAAAACTCAAAAGAATCTGAGGAAGAAGTTGGTCAAACGTGTCAAATACTTGGTTTAGAGACTGCAGGAGGCATTTTTTTCCCAAGTCTCTTTTCTCTGCCAGTGTTTATCAGCTCTGATTTGTGACACTTCAATACAGCAGTCCCCAACAGGCACTAAGCTAACCAGACAGGAAAATCATATCCACCTTTGTCAGCCTTCCTATCAAACAGCGCTTTGCCTCGTGGGGTATTCCTTCATAAACTTAGAAACTACTTTCACATTTTAGCTACTTTCTTGTAAGGTTGTCATGACTGCAGCAGAGTTTTGTTCATGAAAAGCTGCTGAGCAGAACCTTGCAGGTTCACCTTGCAAGAGCTTGCAAGAAACAGCCCTTTGAAAGGGTAACTGGAGATTTGAGTGATATAAACCCCAAAGAGTCATCCACTTTCCAGCTCGACTGTTGCTTTATTCAAGCTGGACCCAGAGTTTTTGCTGCCTTACAGTGACACAAGGGAAACCAATGCCAAGGCCCCTCTCCTGCTCTGTGCTGAGAACAGAATGATCATGCTAGGTCTGATCTACAGTGACACAGAATGATCACAGCTTTCAGTAAAGCGTGAGTACCAGATGCTCAGTACTTCTGCGAGAAAGGTCACTATCTAAAATTCATAGAGTCTTTCACACTGTAATCAACCATCCTGCACAGTTCAGAATGTAAGGCATTTTCCTTACTAAGCAGAAAAACAATCAAAAGTGTATATTGCTAAAAGTTAAAAGGATCTCTTTTACTTGCCCTGTATGTCCTGCAGTTTAAAATCTTCAGTGAAGTGGCAGTCTGTTAGTCATGTGCCGTTCTTAGTTTTCCTGTGACTAGAAATCAATACTCACACCAGGGCTTTCACTGCAAAATGTGACTGTTTCCCCACTGAGAAGCATATGTCTCAAAGTATCACACTGACTGGAGTATTATGAAGTTTATCATGTGAATCAGTTGAATTTCACTGATGGGGAAATCTCATGACACAATCTTCCTCTGTACAACCACAGGTTGTAGCAGAGAGCTTTTTGCTAGATTGAGAGGGCAACGTGTACCTGCATCCCTATCTCTTGTAAAAGATGGCCCCAGTTGCCAGCCATGCCAAAAAATACTATTTGATATTCTCTTTCAGAAATTATGGTCCTGAATGAATCACCTGGGAAGGCTCCCATCTGCCACTGGAACTCTGCTCACAAAACCAAGGCATTTCAATTGAGTATCAATACTGATGTTCTTTATTCAGGATAAAGCAAAATAAATGCAATATTTTACCATACCAATAATGTACTTTTTCTGATCTATTTATCAATAACTATGACAGTTCTTGGAGAGTTTGTCACTACATCTCAGACTTGCAGTTTGTGACATACTTCAGGAATCCCAAAGAAATCAGGAATGCCACAGAAATATTCTTACTTTTTCCTTCTCAATCACTAATAGCAACATGAATCTTGAATGTAGTGATAATAAGATTTTATGTACTAAAATGCAAGTTAAAAAGATATGTTTAACTACATGTGGTTGAATGTAATTAGGCTCATAAAATGCTAACATCTTTGTCCCAGAAAACATGACTCAGTACAGAAATATAATTGAATCACTTCAGTGTTTTCCTATAACTTTGGAAGGGGTTCTTCCCCAAAAAAATGAGTGAAGGAGCCAATTTGGTATCTTTTCTATACTGCTGCTTCTCTCATACCCCTCATTCCATATCCCACACACAGCTGGAGTACTTCCCCTTAAAGAGGCTGGAGTACTTCTCAACCAGGAGCTTTATTAGACGTGTTAGTCTTTAAGGAGCCTTTAAGACTTACTAGATGTTTCTGATGTCTAACAAAATAAAATATTATAGAGGTATCAGATGCTCCAGAAATCTTTTAATTCTGCTATTACACCTGTGCTTTAATAAAACAAAAGTCATCAAGTATAATGAAAATCTGAATACTATATCAATAAAGTCACTGTTTACCCTATCAGCAGTCCAAGGGAAATGCAGTGGCTGTAATGGTATGAAAAATCATGTAGGAATAGGTCAGTAATTCCAAAAGTATAAGAGGAAGAAATAGCATAAGAGGAAACTGCGACATTGGAGAAACAAAAAACAGAACTTAAAGGTAGAATTTTATAGGGACTTCAGACTCATTCATGAGAAGACTACTGATTCACTAAAACTAAAATTATAATGTCTATGAAATTCAATCTCCACATAAATCAGTGTCAAAATATGACTGAAATCCAAATGAGTCAATACTTCTGTTGAAATGAATAAGATTAGAGCAGATGTGAGACAACTAAAAGCATCTGCCATGCATGTCCAGTCAAACTAACATAAACAGGATGGAGTTTATGGGCACCTTTAACACCAGGCAATGTTCAGAACAGTGCACATGGATGAGAATTTAGTAAAGGACTTGGGTAGTTTGATTTCTTTCTTGAATTATACATGTTTGTTCTGAACTGTATACACTGCATTGTCTGTTCTATTTGTGCTAGAAATGAATGGCTAAGATATAAACAATTTATAAGGGTGGTACATACTGAGTGGTTTCAAAACCCTAGAGATTAATGAATAATAAATAAAGCCAGGCCTTTTGTTAGTATCGTAATGCTTCACTGTTTAGGTCACATATGATTATTGTGCTAATGTCATTTTTGGGATGAAACGATTATTAAAATCACAGCATATTTCCAAAAGTTTCACCGAATAACGCAGAGCCTGATTCCACTGCCATTGACTTTAGCAAGAATAGAGTAAACCACTAATTCAGACAAACAGTATTGCACTATTTATATTTTAAGGATGGAGGATATGGGACAAAGGAATTAATATGATTAGTTTACAGTCCCAGAGAAAATCAGTCTTGGAAGTTTTTGTTTCTATTCTGTTCTGTCCTATTCTATTCTATTCTATTCTATTCTATTCTATTCTATGCAGCTTGTGCCACTGCTTTCATCCTCACAACACCCGAGAACATCCCAAGAGTCAATAGACAGAACTCATGTTTTGCATGTTTCACTTATTACTTGCTTTTGAAAGACAAAGTTTTACAAAAGACTCAGGCATTAAGTTGGTTTTGGATTGGGATTCTAATTACAGGGGTTTTGCTTCTTTGCTTTGGGTTGGACACGGAGTTTTGTCTCACTGAATTGTACAACAGAAAGGGAAGAGTACTTTTTGTTTTAACTGAAGAAAAATGTTTTGCTGTGCTCTATACTTTTAGTGCCTAGCTGAGATAAAATGCCTGTACACTATGCTTGCCACGGAGCATGGAGACACTTAAGGTGGTCTTCAGGCCCTGTGATTGAGTGAGTTCCAACTCCCACACAAACTTTACCTCTGTGAAGGGCAGCTCCACTGTGCTTGGGAGTCTCAGTACTTGAGCTTTCAGCAGTAGCCTGGATCCAGACAATTGAGCATTTTCAGGATAAAGATGGACATCTAAAATTCTATTTGAGATGTTGCAGACAGACAGTGTAAGTAGTGCTGGGGAGGTTAGCAATCCTTTTGATAGTCCAGCATGTTAAATAAATGTGCAATTGGTCTTGAACATCTAAAGTTTCCTGAGTTCTGATAATTTCACCTCTAGTTCTATGGCAGGCTTACAGTGTAGCCAGTAGTGACTGGAGACTATAAAAAGAAAACATAATTTTCTGCCGCAGAGGACCTTTGAGTTCCTTGCCAGCAGCAAATTTTAGTTGCTGTTCTAATTCAACAGGACACTCATTCCACCAATCAAATGTTTACAATCTCTTCAAAAACATGACTTTCATTTCATGCAGGAACAAGCTACTCAATTCACCAAGCCCCCGCAGTGCCAATGCAACTGTTAATTCTCGATTCGCCTGCTGACACTCATACCACAAATATATAATCTCAGAATGGTTTGGGTTGGAAGCAACTTAAAGATCATCTTAGTTCCAACTCCCTGGTCAAGAGCAGGGATGCCAGTCCCGTAGATCAGGTTGCTCAGTGCACCTTCCAATCTGGCCTTGAACACTTCCACGGATGGGGCACCCATAGCTTCTTTGAGCAACTTGCTCCAGTGCCTCATCACCCTCGGAGTAAAGAATTTCTTCCTAAACACCTAATTTAAATCTGTCCTCTTTTTAGTTTAAAACTGCTCCCCTTGTCCGATGACTATCGGCCCCGGCAAAAAAAAAGTCGCTCTCCATCTTTCCACAGACGAAGAACAGGCCGAGTATTTTAATATTTTATTTTATT